>QXEO01000165.1:3926121-4303148 GCA_007115705.1 Dactylis glomerata
CCTTAAGTGTGTCACCCTACGGTTCGTGAATAACGTGGACATGATCGAGACTCCTCTCTGATCAATAATCAACAGCGGGATCTGGAAATCCATGATGACTCCCACTTACTCAACGATGAATCTAGTGATCGTGTGAACCTTTAACGAACATAGTTAATTCCTTTTGTCTCGCGATATTATTACTTGTCCGAGATCCGATCATTTGGTATCAACCATACCTAGTTCGATCTCGTTCCCGACAAGTCTCTTTACTCGTTCCGTGATAATGCATTCCTGTGACCTAGTCACATGCTTGCAAGCGATTCCAATGCAATATCACCGAGAAGGGCCCAGAGAATATCTTCCCATCATCAGGTCGGACAAATTCCCCTCTTGATCCACGAGCCTCAACTAATACTTTTAGAATACCCAAATCAACCTTTATAATCACCCTGTGACGGTGTGACGTTTGATATCATCAAAGCACTCTTCCGGTATCAGTAATTAACATGATCTCATGGTCTGAGGATTAGAACTATTTCGTATGAGTTTGATATAGCAATGAACTTGATGACTTGAACTTATTGCTAATCTTACTATGGGTGTGAGTGTTCATCACATCATTCTTCTAATGATATGACCCCGTTATTAACAACATCCAATGTTCATGATCAGGAAACCTTGATCATCGGTTAATCAACGAGCTAGTATAAAAGAGAGGCTTTACTAGGAACCTTTTATAGTTTATTAATCACAAAAGTATTAATGTTTCCGATTAATACAATTCTAGCATGAGAAATAAACATTTATCATAAACATGGAATATGATAATAACCACTTTATTATTGCCTCTCGGGCATATTCCCTTCAGTCTCCCACTTGCACTAGAGTCAATAATCTAGTTGATACTTGCGTATATAACACTTATGGCTTTCATGTGTTATCCGAACGCGTTGCAGTGGTTAATCTGATCTCCAGATCTGACACTTTCAGTTCTGTGTGTATTTGCATGTCTTTGCGTCTCTACGCATCACTCATTCTCAAATGAGATAGTTGGGTATAAATTTGGTCCTTAGGTGAGACCTTAGTTCCTTTAGCTAAAATCATGTTGTCACTATTGTTGCACAATAGCTCTTCACAGTAATAGCCAGCTTGGAACTACACCTAGTTTGATAACAAACTTCTTGACACAAATGCCCTCTTTTGCTACTTCTAAAGCAGCCATATACTCAACCTTTGTTGTAGAATCCATTACAATGTCTTAACTTTGGAACTCATCCAAATCCATCATGGAACTTCCTTCCATTACATTGTGCCACCTAAACATATAGCTAAAATTGAGATAAACTTAATTTGTATCTTGTGACAAACTTAGTATCAATGTAACACTTTACAGTGAACTATGTGTCACTTCGTCATACATAATATATATCCTTAGTCCTTCCAAAGCACATAAGGATATCCTTACTATTGTCCAGTGATCATCTTATGACATTTACCACTCTGGTATATGCTCATAATATTTAGAGCATAGGACATATCTGGATATGTACATATCACGGTATACATGATCGATCAAATCATTCATGTGGCTTCACTCATCAAGTGTCAAAACACCTGAATCTTGTTTCAACCTCTTCCATGCGGCAAGAACTTATCTCGTCGTTTCCATATTGAACTTCATTCAATATTTCATCTATGTATGTTGACATAACCATATTGGCCCCTCGATCTATCTACATAGACATCGAGACCCAATATTTTGGTTTTGCCTAAGTCTTTCATTGAAATCTAATTTTAATGAAAATCTTAACCAGTGTCAATAAAAGATACATCATTTTCAATTAACAATATGTCTTCTACATAATGTACTAGAAATATGTCTCAGCGCTCCCACTTAATTTCTTGCAAATGCAAGCATATTCATCGTATCTGATGAAACTAAACCTTTTAATTATTTCATCACGGTGAATATTCCAACTCCGCGATGCTTACTTCAACCATTGAAGTTTGCATGCCTTTTTAGCATCCTTTGAATTTACAAAACCCATTGGACCATGTCATGTACATGTCCTAGGTAACCATTCTATTAGAAGAATGTTGTCTTGTTTGTTCAACTAACATATACCAAACTTGGCATATGTAGTGGTTGCTACAGTAATCTATCCAGACAAAATATCACTATGAAAGATCAAATCTTGTCACAGTCAACTCCTTGAACACAATCGTAAACTCTTTTAACGATGTGTCGACTATTTCATAGATGTTAAACATCCATATCTGTCTTTATAGATCCTAACACGTTCGTTAGGCTTCATGCCTTTTGAGGGTCTTCCAAGTTTATAAACTTGGTTTCTCGTGTATGGAACTATCACGGATTTTATGGCTTCTAGCCATTTGACGGAGTCAGGGCCCATCATCGCTTCTTTGCATGTAGTCGGTTCATCATTGTCAAACAATAATGATTTGTCCTCAAATCTAACTATTTGATTGTTATCCGACTCACGCGGTTCAATAGGAACTTAGATATCTGTGACCACAACTTTTGAGGTACTGTATCCATGCGCATTGTGGCCGCCTCCGGGACACTTCCCGGCGCTGCGCTACTCAGCACATATAGCTTAGGTTCCACAACCTAATCAAAGTTCTATTGTCCTCCCACTTGACCTTTTGCGAAAAATTCCTTCTCAAGAAACTTGACGTTTTTCAGCGACAAACACTTTTGTCTTCAGTGTTCTGGAGGAATACCCAATAGTTACTTTGGGATAACCTACAAAGACGCATTTATCCGACTTTGGTTGTAAACATTTTACATATGCCTAGCATACCAAAATTTTAGAAAAGACAACTTGGGTTTTATCCCATGCCATATCTCATATGGTGTCATTTTAACGGATCATGATGGCGCTCTTTTCAGTGTAAAAGCGGTAGTCTCTAAAGCTTTATCCTTAAAATATAATGGCAGTTTTATAGACGACACCTTTGATCCAACGATGTCAAACAAAGTTTGATTTCATCTCTCGAACACTCCATACTCCTATGGTGTTTTGAGAAATACAAGTCTATGGAACGATTCCTCAACTTTTAGGTGTTTGCTAAACTCGTAACTCAAATATATTCCTTTATGATCAAATCATAAATTCTTTATTCTCTTGCTACAAAGATTTTCCACTTCATCTAGAAATACTTTCAATATTTTTCAAATATTTCATGCTTCTTCCTTATCAAGTAAATATACACATATATCTACTCAAATCATCGGTTAAAGTAAATGAAGTTCAAGAATTCACCACACACGGCTACACATAATGGACTATATACATCAACATGTACAATATCCAATAAGTTAGTCGTCCGTTCTTCTTTGGCCTACAAACAGAGTTTTATTCATCTCTAGGAAATTTTCACAAGCGTCAATTGATTTAAAATCAAAAGACTCCAAAATCCCATCAACATGGAGTTTCTTCATGTTTACTTTCCAATATGATTTAAATGGTGGTGTCACTCATAAGTGATCTTCCAATCATTTGTCTTGAGACATTTTTTTAGCATCAGTGTTATGGATGTGATTTCTCCAACAAGATAAGCGTTCATCCATCTTTTATGAATGCGGTAATAATTTGAACAACCATTGTTCTCATAATACCAGAACAAAATAACAATTATTCAAACAAATCTTGAAGGCTAGGTTTAATTCCAACGAAACACAATAACACTTTATTTGTTTTCGATGAGAATCATCCCATATTCATTTGCTAATTAATTAGGCCATTGTAGTTCTTGTATTGCGTTGTTTGTATGATAGTTCATACCAACCAATTTAGTATCAAATACCCAAGAACCACATTGTTTTAACAAGCAACGAATACACCCATAACATGTATATCTTCTATATACCTGAGATGGACATTTCCAGTCTTTTCTTTTCCGCCAGAATAAATTTCGGATTATCTTTCAGCAATTCTTTTCCTTCTAGAAGAATCTATCAACATCAATAGTGGCGCCATACACATGGCACATAGTTCAAGGCATGATTAGTCAAACACTAGTACCCTTGGACTCACACTTTGAAGTAGATCACCATAATCACATATTTGGTGTTCTTCCAAATTCCATTCTTTAGTAATCTTTTAGTGTAGTAAACATTTTACCTACATCTTCTAATTCATCCTATCATGACAACTTTCATGATCAAGCTACTATAGCTCATGAGGATGAATTTTGAGTATAATGTTAGTTCCCAAAACATTTTTAGGAGATCTAGACGCCTAGCATCTCCAATCTTCACAAATTCTCATACAATATGAGAACATGTGTCTTACTAAATTATACTCTATCACATTGCAACCAAACATTGTTTCAGATATCAAAATATCTTCCACATATGATAGTTTATGAAACAATTCTTTCAGCTCCTAGATAACCTTGATACTAAAAACAACTTTTGAATATCAAGGATCATGGAGGAAGTGTGATACTTAGATACTAACACTGGAATTGTTACTCTTGATTTAATATTACTTATTAAATTTTATCGAGTAACTAAGGTTTGCTAAAAGCTTGCAATAGGACTTTAAACTTTAGATTGATATTCAAACAGTACGATACCAGTTCGTAAAGTTAACATCCAGAATTCTATAGTTCTATTATCTCAATTATAGCTAATCGCAAGGTAGTAAACGGATGCCAATGCCTACAATAAACTATGCAAATTCACTTTGATTTAGTTCATGATAAATTGAGTTCTATAATTCAAAATTACTAAGTGAACTCCCACTTAAAAACAACATCCCTCTTAGTTTTCTTAAGTGATTACACGAACCAAATTCACTATACCGCAACCGATCATCACGTGCAACGGCATAGTTTCAAAGGCGAACATCACCATGTTCATCATATCAACCATATGACTCATGCTTAACCTTTCGGTTCGTGTTCCGAGGCCATGTTTGTACATGCTAGGCTCGCTAAGTAGAACCATAGCACTTGCGTGTGTAAAACTGTCTTACACCCGTCGTATGTGAACGTAGAGTCTGTCACACCCGATCATCACGTGGTGTCTCGAAACGACGAACTTTCTTGACGGTGCATGCTATGGAAGAACACATTTTTATCTTGATATTTATGTGAGAGGGATCATCTTATAATGCTACCGCGCGATCAAATCTAAGCAAAATAAGATGCATAAAAGGATAAACATCACATGCATATATAATGTGATATGATATGGTCCTTCACGCATTCGATCTCCATCTTGTGCGTCATGGCATGATCTCCATCATTCCACCGGCGTAGCACCAAGGTCCATGGCGCGCCACCTTGGTTGTCTTCCTCCATTACAATATATCACTTGGATATATATATTCGGCACGCAGGCCATTTAAATGTAAAGACAACCATATGGCTCCTGCCGGTTGTTTATAACTTACAAAAAGGAACATTGCATACAATTTGTAACATAAACAATTTAACCATATCACATCACATGCCCTGCAAAAACATGTTAGATGCTTCTAATTTGTCTTGCATATTTTACGTGGTTTGGGGCTTTCTAGAAAGAACCGTTCTTACCTACGAACATGTAACCACAACGGTGATAAAAATATTATTAACAACTCTTTGTAAAATAGATCATAACTATAGTGGGAGAAACGTACACCCGCAAAGCCACATATGCCGAAGCATGTCAAGTGTGGGACAAGTCTCGTGAACGCGGTCACGTAAGGTTAGTCTCGGGCAGCTTCAATCCCACTATGCCACTATGATCCAAAATACCAAAAAATTGCAATAACACGATCATCAACGCCCACATCCACATGTGTTCTAACCGTGCATACCAACTACGCATAGAGATGGCTCTGATACCACTGATGGGTTCGTAGCATAGAAAACAAAATTTTTCCTACGCATGAACACATAAACTAGCCAAGAAAACTCTACGAGATGGTAGCAATGATTAACTAACCCTCGATGACCGTAAGCGGGGATTATGTTCCCGCACAAACGTTGACGATGGAGAGTCGATGAAGACGCATGTAGTCGACGTAGTTGTTCACTTGACGTAGTCGACGTAGTGGTTCACTTGACGCTACAAGATCGTGTACACGGCGCCACAAGTGGCAGCGCCCCCGTGCTCGGATACACGTACGGTTCGGTGACGACCTCCATGCCCTCGGTCCAGCGGGGCAGCGGAAGTAGGGATCCGCCGAAACTCCTGCTCCTCCACTTCTCCAAGTGTTGGTGGCTAACAATTTCGGCAGCGCTTCGCTTAAGCAACAACCATGGTGTGGAGCAACAAGGTAGGGGATGGAAGCAACTAAGTGTAGGGAGAAGAGGAGCATGTCCAACATATATATAGGAGAGAGGGGGCAGCCACCCATGAGGGGTGCGGCCAGCCCCTCCCCCTTTTCTCCTCTTCATGGTGGTGGTAACCCCCTCCTTCATGGAAAGGTAACCCCCCTCATCAAATGAGTAACCCCCATTTTAATTTTGCATGACATTCATGTTAATTAAAATCCACACTTATTGAAATAATAAAACATTTTTATTTCTTTAATATTTGTTAATTCAATCAATTAACAAACATTAACATTTACCCCCTTGAGTCATTTCGATATACCGAAACAGTTTCAGTGCTTTTCTGAAACAACCCCTGTGCTGTCCAATAATTCAGCCGGAGTTCCAAATCCACTCAAAACGCGTCAGCGAACCTTAAGTGTGTCACCCTACGGTTCGTGAATAAAGTGGACATGATCGAGACTCCTCTCTGATCAATAATCAACAGCGGGATCTGGAAATCCATGATGACTCCCACTTACTCAACGATGAATCTAGTGATCGTGTGAACCTTTAACGAACATAGTTAATTCCTTTTGTCTCGCGATATTATTACTTGTCCGAGATCCGATCATTTGGTATCAACCATACCTAGTTCGATCTCGTTCCCGACAAGTCTCTTTACTCGTTCCGTGATAATGCATTCCCGTGACCTAGTCACATGCTTGCAAGCGATTCCAATGCAATATCACCGAGAAGGGCCCAGAGAATATCTTCCCGTCATCGGGTCGGACAAATTCCACTCTTGATCCATGAGCCTCAACTAATACTTTCAGAATACCCAAATGAACCTTTATAATCACCCTATGATGGTGTGACGTTTGATATCATCAAAGCACTCTTCCGGTATCAGTGATTAACATGATCTCATGGTCTGAGGATTAGAACTATTTCGTATGAGTTTGATATAGCAATGAACTTGATGACTTGATCGTATTGCTAATCTTACTATGGGTGTGAGTGTTCATCACATCATTCTTCTAATGATATGACCCTGTTATTAACAACATCCAATGTTCATGATCAGGAAACCTTGATCATCGGTTAATCAACGAGCTAGTATAAAAGAGAGGCTTTACTAGGAACCTTTTATAGTTTATTAATCACACAAGTATTAATGTTTCCGATTAATACAATTCTAGCATGAGAAATAAACATTTATCATAAACATGGAATATGATAATAACCACTTTATTATTGCCTCTCGGGCATATTCCCTTCACTTCTCCCTCAAATCCCAAAAGGGCTTTGAGTTCTAGTGGCTAGGGAGAGAGATCTAGTGCTTTTAAGCTTAGCAACAATGGAGGAGAGAGAGTGGAAGCCGCGCCCCTTCTAGAGGTAGAAGAAGGCTTTATATAGTCCTCCACGAAATGTAGCCATTACAGTCCAACTAGGGCCGGAGTCTCCGGCCTGGAGGGCCGGAGTCTCCGCCCTAAGTGACTCTAGCGCCGGAGTCTCCGGCCAGAGACAAAAGTCTCTGGCCCAACTCTGGACTGGAGTCTGAACCGTCCGAGCCTTTAGCAAACCAGAACCTAGCCAGACAGACCGGAGTCTTCGGCCCCTGGGGACCGGAGTTTCCGGCCTCATCCTGCCGACCCGGAGTCTCCGGCTAGAGACACAAAGTCTTCGGCCCAATTCCGGGTGGGCATCTGAATTATCCGACTTTGAGGCTTGCCTGGGTGAGACCCCTAGACCGGAGTCTCCGGCCAGCAGGGCTGGAGTCTCCGCCCTAGAAGATGCAACAGCAGCACTTCGTGGATACCCTCTCCACCATTTCCACCTTTGCGAAGCACCCTAAAAGACAACTAAGCCCTAAACCCACTACTGGACTACGGGCTCCGATCTTTTCTTCCTTTTTGGGGTACACCTCCGCGAGATCCTGAATCAACCTAGAAAATCTGCAGAACTTTAATAGCATGGTTAACTCACCATATGTTGTTAACAAACACCAAAATACATTTATTAGGGAAATGCTCTTTCAGCGCATATTTAACTTCGGTTTGGAGGCCAAGAAAAGTATGGCATGCTCACATGGCTTCCCAGTGTGTTGCCACTCGAGGCAAGTGCATTCATGCTCTTCAGTGTTAACAACATGCCTCCTTCCAGTCTTGATATCTCTAACTTCGGTACCCCACAATGAAGATTTCTCAACAGACAAATGTGTAAGATTTCTGCTCCCGTTAACAACCTGTTGTACCACTGCAGGCAGCTTAATCCCCTTGCAGAAAATCACCAATCCTTTTTCCAATTCCCACAATCGAATGATCATGACCCTGATTTGGTCAACCATGTCATGCACAGGGAAGTCTTTTAACTCCTTCACCTTGTTGTTAAAACTTTTAGCCAAGTTGTCATTGATATGATCACACTTGATGGCAGTATTAAATCCTGACCTATACCATAATAGAGAATGGTAGGTTTGCAACCATGAAGCAAAATTAGTATCAGTACTTGCTGCCATTACCTTACCTAGATGATATGAATGTGTCTGTTTAGTGTAAGATCTTGCTGCTGGCCACATGCGCCCCCATTCTCCTCCTACTTTGAATTTTTTTATCAAATTCATCCACTTTATGCCAAAGCACTCTCTCTGTTCAGCATGGGGGAAAACGACATGACTGCATTTTCTAGCCCTTTACATGCATCTGTGTGGACTGCCAAAGGTGACACTGGCCCTAAGCATCTTTTCAAATGCATCATAAACCATGTCCATGAAGCCTCCGTCTCTGATTGAAACATGCCAATAGCAATAGGGAACATCTAGTTATGTCCATCTAGAGCATTGCATACTGCTAGTTGACCATTCCACTTTCCAGTTAAAAAAGAGGAGTCTATGCTTAGATATGGATGACACCCTGCTTTAAAACCGTCGATGCAAGGCTTTAAAGCCATAAAAACTTAGAGAAGTAGACCTTGCCATCCTTTGCTACCTCGGTATCTATCTCCACAACACTGTCAGGTGACCTCTTCTCCACCTCTGCTTTAAAGCTATACAACATCCTAAAAGTATTTGCCCAATCACCATATAATTCTTCCGTTACCCTTTGTTTTGCCTTCCACACTGTGGTATAATTCACCTTAATTGGGTAATCCTTTTCCAAGTCCATTTTTAGTTTCTTTGCAGTAGTGTTAGGTGTCTTGGCTAAAACAGGAGTGATCTTTTTGGCAACCCAAAACTGTGATGTCATTGTTGATACTCTTTGTGAACTAGTAATGCAAGTATGTTCAAATGGGATTTTATTAACCCTGATGGTACTTCCATCAGGTTGGCGTCTAGAAGAAATGTACCACTTTCAAGGCTTGGCGCCCCCATCATAACCTCTGCACCTCGCATAGAACTTCTTTCTATCAGTCCACATAGTCTTGGCGTCAAACTCCTTTTTAACCGCACAAGTCTTGAAACACATCCTAAACTCACCCATGTTTGGAAATAACTTCCCTACTGCAATAACAGGGTTTTCCTTGTCATAAACAGTTACAAGCTCATCATCGTGTGCATCATCTACATCATATGCAGCTGCGTCCATCAACTCTCCATCCACATCTTCATAAATATGCCTCTTTCCATCATCTGCAGCAGTTTCATCCATCTCCTTCTCCTTCTCCTTATCTCTATCATATACTGGAATGCCATACATTTTGGCCATCTCAGTGTCAGCCATTGGGGCAATGACCAAATCAGTACCTTCATGTAATTCTACAGAATTCCAATCAATACAAATACCATCTGCTGCAGCATCTGCCCCCTTAGCTAATACTGTCACTTCGGTCCGTATGGGCACAACCTGACTACGTGAAGCCCAAGCATCATCTCACATCTGCGAAGCCAATTTCGAGGCCACATATCCAACCTTCGAATCTGATTTCATATCAACGAGTTCCGCATGAAAAGTAGCCTCTTTCGTTTTCCAGCCATCCTGCCGATCAATTTCATCTACCATCTCTTCCCTACTCTCAATTCTCACATACTCTCCCTTCCAATTTTCAAACCGTAACAATGAAACTTCTTGCCCTGGACCCCAAATAACACTCTCACCAAGCTTCTCCACCACATTCCTCACAGCCCGCTCTTCCATGTTGTGCAGCTCTTGTGGATCAATCTCTCGAAATTCTACCTCCCATCTCACAATTGTATTTCTCTCGATATTCCGCACGCTACCATCACATAGCAAGGCCTTAGATGGAAAGAAGTGGACAGTGAACTGAAAATTTCTCCCTGCAGCATCACCCCTATTTTGACTGGCGCCGTGCATTGTGTGGTTGCGGGAGCATACGAGGAACAATTCACATTCAAATTTAGATCAAAATTGATGCATTTACCTATTCGAAGGCGGCTCCATCTCGTTGCCCCTTGTTTAGACCCCGTCCACGGGAAATCTAGATGCACAAATTGGTGGAGGAGACTATGGTCCTGATTCAATCGAAAAGCAGGGGCTAGGGTTCACAAATCACTCACCAGTCACCATGTAACCCGCTGCTGCCTAGAATGAACTGGCTGCCATCGCAGAACAAACTGGCCGCCGCCGCCGTAGAAGAAGAAGAGGGGGGGGGGGGGAATGGTCGGGAATGGGCGGCGCGAGGGAAGATTCAGAAAAAAACGTCGGATGGCAAATAAGTGGGACCCATCTGAATAAGGAATGTCTTAATCTAACCTCAAACCGACTTAAAAAACGCCGCACCGAAGCGTTAAGAGATTAAACCACCCGTGTCGCGTTGAGGCCATTTGAAACGTGTGAAATGTCACTCCAGAACCGTTACAGCCAACGACGGCGTGTTCCGGACAATACCAATGAAATGTGTCGCATATGAGCTATCAACCCTTTATTAGGTGTGCCAAGACTCTACCTATCGAGTTTTCAGTTCCACGCTCCTCATGTAAAATCCACACTAAGTTTCATATTGACGTGTCAAGAGACTACTCATCTACCAGTAGTATGGCTCATATGGTGTTCTCTATGGACGTATATTGTGACCATATTGTCAAATAATATTACTTACCACTTCAAACCTAGGGGCACAAGGAGGGTCTAGTAAATATAAAAAATTCTAGGTTTACTAGTGTTTCTCCATGTGGTACGAAATGTGATCTCAATGTAAGGAGAGTGTAAGAGTATCCATCAATAACAATTTCTTGTTTTCAACTAACAAGTAGAAGCCAATACATTATGGATACCATTTTTTCCGCAAAGAAAATTTAAGACGTTGCCTGCAATTTTTTTTTTTTGCCTCTTTCTATAAGATGATGCCTTCCGTTGTTTGCAAGAACTAGCATGGTGGCCCTTGCAAATGCGAGGGCAGCACTTTATAGTATCAAAGTGAATCCGATTTTATTTATAGTTTTGTTGTATGATGCATGTAGAATTCTATGGTCGATTGGAAGAAGAGAATATTTAGAGTTGCTAAGGACTTCAGATTGATATGTGTCTAATCAAGTATGTTCCTAATTGGTCTCATCTAAACTACATAGTGTAGTACTTCCTTGACTTCATGGACTTCTAACGATCCACGGCTGTATGTTGATTGTGCATACACGTCATCTGCATCTATATTTGTGTCGTGAGAGTGAACATATTTATAGCGGTTAACTTTTTTTGTATGTTAACTTTAGATCTGAACAATTTATATTTTTGTATTTTATTATTTTATGACATGTATATAGGATTTTTACCAAATTTCTAAAGCAAAATCCATTAGCAAAAAAGTACGAAAACCAAGATTATGCAAATACTAAAGAAACAATGCAGATGGATAAAATCACCGATTTGTTGAGATTTATTGGAATGATGTCATGCATGATATCATCACATGGTATACAAACTTACACTTACTTCCTCCGTCAGGAATTACCCTGCATTCTGTGTTTGATCAAAGTCAAACTTTTCAAATTTTGACCAAACATATTAGTAAAACTATCAATAACTATGAAACCAAATACATGCAATATAAAAATATATTTTATGACAATTCTAATGATGGTTATTTTATATTATAAATATTAATATATTTTTTATACACTTAGTCAAAGTTTATAAAATTTGACTTTAACTAAACCTAGAATGCAGGGTAATTCTTGACAGAGGGAGTATAACAGACCAGATTCCATGTGATTCAAACTTGTAGGGCCTTACGTGATAATCCTAGGACGAATTCAAGTATTTGGCTTCGTAGTAATATCTCATTTTCTTTCCATTTAATCTCTGGCTTTTCACCACGTAGCAATCATGATAACTTTATTTTTTGTGTACTCTATCTCGTCTCTAATTTCACGTAAATTGTACTACATGCAAACTCTTTTCTTTCTGATGTGTGTCGCATGCAGCCCCATACGTATTTACTCCCTCCGTTTTAAAATATAAGATGTTTTAGGTTTGTGAAGCAAATGTATCTAGACATCTTTTAGTGTGTATATTCGAGTGAACCTACACACTAAAAGATGTCTAGATACATTTGCTTCACAAACCTAAAACATCTTATATTTTGAAACAGAGGGAGTATTTGTGGCCCAATGGAGCATCCTTATACGTGTCATATCCTAATTATTGCACACAAGATATGTTTAACGTAACATTTTGATCTTTTAATCTCAACTATCGTAATCTAAATCAATAGAATATATATTTCTAACATACGTGGATTAACATAATGTCTCTATTTTAGATTCATATATTACTTTTAGTACTCCACTTGAATAATTAGTGGAATGATCACTCTGACTTTGGTTCATCTAATCTTCGTGATCACGTGATGCAACAGAGGAGTATAAGAAAATATACTGCATGCATCGTAATGGAAAAGAGAAAATACATAGGTGGGGCCCACCAGATGATGTGGGTTGACCAAATCGCTGCAAAGAATAGTAGTGGGGTGATCCTATTTAGCAGTAGAAGATTGATGACATGAAAACATCAACATTATTTTAACAAAAAATGGCTTTTGAGTAAGCTAGGATCAAAATAGTCCACAAGATATGAATAATATATGGCTATGAATTTTTTGATGCAGAGTCAAGGGCTTTGTTCCCCTTTTTGAAAAAAAGTTAGGACTTCTTCGGTGTTTCCTACATCTACCTGTGTTAGTTTTAGATGAACAACACATGTTGAATGAAGCTTCAACTCCCATGACAATGCGAACATGGTGTTTAATACGGCTACCGCGAGAGGCTCATGAGGCAAAATGAAGGAAAAGGAGGCTAGATCTTTTCTCGATGCTAAAAAAAATCCCGATGCTTTCCAAGCCCATACCATAGCGAAGGCACCAAGACCACCTCCATGAACTATTCATCTCGCAACTTGCAGTATTTCTGAATGCTACACTAGCTCTCATATGCCCCAAAATAGATTGAAAAATTTAGTGAGGATGTGCTGGTTGATCCAGACAACTACCGAGCACTTGTAGTCCAATTCAATGTGAAACTTACAACATACATATATAGACACATAGTATATATCCTTTCAGTTGCAGTCGTAAATTTCTAACTGACTTTCAAGCCAACCATCAAATTTTGGTAGATGGGAAATGATTTGGTAATCATTCTTCTACTAAAGGCTTCTCTTATGTGGTTTGTTTAACAAAAATTGGTTATTGGGAAAACCAATATTATTTCAATAAGAAAAGCCTTTTAGGTATCTTTTACTTCATTGCTTTATTTCCCATTTGGCAAAAATTATGAACTAAATGCGAGGAGTGTTAACATTTTTCATCCATAATAATTTATTTTGTCAACCAGCAAGTAGAATCCAAGAAACACTATAACTGCCAAAGTTTTCTCAAAGAAAATATAAATACAAACCAAATTAACATTATCTTGATAAATACCATAAGTGTTTTTGTCATGCGCCGATGATGTCACGCTTCACATGTGTTTTGCAGCATCTGAGCCGCAGGTCATACCAGTTTCATAGACAACGATGGGACCATTATTGTGTGTCAACTGTCAGTCGATACTATAGTGCTTTAGCAATTACACCAATAAAGAAATCTTTTATGAGGTTTGTCCCATTAATTGATAGAAACTACATGGATTAATGGTGATGACCCCATGGATATGTACGGATTGCATTTTGAGTTATTTCTATGCTATGATATTGAGGTGTCTAGCGACCGTGCACCACCCTCTTGTCCTTTTCTTCCTCAATAATTATATAATATTTTCTTGAGATAATAGTACATGATTGATTGCATAATGCCTTAAAATGGGTTAAGTAGTTTTTGAATTTCAAGTAATGATCCATTCATAGTTTTCCTAAAATCCATGAAAAACTATTTCTACCTCTTTCTATAAGATGATTCCTTTCAACGTTAGCAAGTGGTGTCCAGCTTTGTTGTTAGACTAAAAACTCAAGTTGAGTAACTTGCTAGAATGATCACTCTGGTTCTAGCTCGTATGATCTTTGAGATGCAATTGAGGGGTACGAGAAAATCATGTGTGCATAAAAAAAGAGGAAATATGTGTGCCAATTTGATGATGTGGGTTCACTAAATCGCCACAAAGAGTAGTAGTGGGGTTCTCCTATTTCAAATATAAATGTCTTATGCATCAAAATTATTTCAAATAGAAATGTGTTTTATGTATCATTATTCTAACCATAAAATGAGAAAAGCTGCGATCAAATTAATCCACAAGTCCCAACCTCTTGCAATGTGTCCAACATCTACTTGTATTTGTTCCAAATGAGCTAGCTACAACCATAGTGCATCTAAAGTTTTTAATACAACTACCGTCAGAAGATAGATGACCCCAAGAGACCGCAAAAGGCATCTGATCATTGTTTGATGGCAAATAAGAACTCCTGATAACTTCCAAGCCAACCGTAGCCAAGGCACTAGTATGGCATCCATGAACTATTCATCTCTCAACTTGTAGTGTTCCTGAATGCTTCACCTGCTCTTTTATTTTCCAAAATAGATTAAAATATGAAGTGAGGATATACTGGTTGATTCATGCAACTATTGAGTACTTGCAACCCAATTCAATGTGAAAATTACAACCAGTGGACACATATATATCCTTTTAGTCGAAGTCATAAAAGTTCTAGCCAACAATCAATCCGCCTTTAAATTTTGAAATTATAGTAGAAGGTAGGTGACAAATGACTTTATGTATCATTCTTATAAAAGCTTCCTTTGGGTAATTTGTTCAAGGGAAATTTGTGATTGGGAAACTCCAACGTTATCTCGATAAGAAAGGCATTTTAGGTACCATTGAATGTATTTAAAAATTGAACGAAAGTTGGGATTAACTATCCTAAAGATTATGAGTCCCTCGACAAACTAAAAAACTTAGGACATCACTCATGTTCATATGGAACTTGACTATGCATTAAGAAATTGATATGTTCAATGATATAGTTTTCTATTTGGCAGAAACTATGATGTGTATGTGAGTATGTTGGAAGACTTCTCATCGGTAACAATTTTTGTTGTCACCCAACAAGTTGAAGCCAAGAAAAATATAGGCTACCAAAGTTCAAGAAGCCTACAACATAAAAAATGCAATTATCAAACAAATGTTGTCTAATTTCATGTGGAACTTACAACATCATGAACACCCATTAAATCTTTAGTTCAAGCCATAAATTGTAAACTTGGTTAGGTAACTATTCGGTCCAACTTTCAAGTTTAGATGCTAAAGTAGAAGATACATGACAAATTATGTTTGGTATAATTATTTAAAAAGATCCATTTAGTTGGGTTCTTCAATTAAAATTGGTGGTGGAAAATACCAAACTTTTTTTAAAAAATACCTTCTACGTAGTGAGTGCAACTAGAAAGTGAGCAAAATTTTGGATCTAATTAGTCCACATATTACAACTTTGTTGAAAAACTGTGAAGCTAACTTTCCATTAATCATGTACAAACATCAGTCACATATATAATAGTTTGCTAGGTTCATTGATCCTTTTTTTGGATTTGACGGCCTTGAAACAAATGTGACGAGAGAGTTAGAATTTTCATTAGGATGAGTTAGTTTTTCATCAACCAACAATTATAAGGCCATCTAAAGACAATTAGAAGGCAAAAAAGGTTGAGAATAATTTTGCAAAAAAAATTAAGTATGAACCAAACACTAGCCTTATGCATACCAGTATAGTTTTTGCCCGACAGTGTCATGCTCTGCCTAAGTTTTGCAGTGCTTCCACCGTAGGTGCTACAAGGCAACAAGCAACAATAGCATGTGACCGTGGGTGTGCGTTAGCTATTGGGCGATAGTGCTTTAGCAATTGAATGAGCGCTAACAAACTGACTTTCCATGCAATCAGAGTTTGTCAGAGATTAATGGCGTTGACCCAAGGATATGTATTGGTTACATCTACAATTATCATGATATGATATTGAGATAGGACGTTGCACTGCCCGTTCCATCTTTTCCTTTTCGTCCTCAGTAATTTAATAAAATTTGCTTCAGCTCCTCGGTGGGCTCCTCCCCCCTAGGTCGGTTTGGGAAGCAGTCCACCAGATGGACTCCTTTCTGGCCAACCTTCTTGGGCGCCTATAAAAAGAGGGGGGCAAGGGGAGGAGTACCACCATCTCCCATGCATAGAATCCCCTTGGTCGGTACCCCTGTCGGCGCCTCAAACCCTAGAGTGCACCCTCTTCCTAGAACCATCTCTCTCTCATGCACATACACAAAAACGTTAGCTGCCAGATCTATATCACTGTCTAGATTTAATCAAGATGACAATTGTGGAGGCTTTAGATCTTTATATACTTGTTCTCCCACTTTATCATCAGTGTGCTTGATCGTACACTGACGGGTGATGCTAATCCTGTACATATGGATACCTTGGAGACATCGTCTACTTCAACGCTTGATCGTCGGACCTTTGTAAGGAGAACACTCTCACGGCTGGGAGGTACAACCTAGCTATGGGAGTTGACATTGACTACATCATTAACTATGCTATGATGACACATTCGTCGAGGGTATGATCTTGTTACGTGCACCTCAATAGTCTATCTTGGTTCTTATGTGCACGGTAATATTTTGTATTGCATATCACATTCCCCAACATATAGTGCGACATCATTGTTTCCTACAACTTCCACCAGAAACTACCTAATCCCAGAAAACATTGAACCAAACGCACTCGATCAGTTGTTACTGCAAAACAAGAGCTCCTGATGCCTTCCCAAGCCGACCTATGCAAAGGCTAGGGTGCCATCCATGAACTATGCATTTCTAAAATTGCAATTTATGGACAAAAATATATAAAAACATTGAGTGAAGATTTTCACCATCATGGATACACACACATATATTTGTATGTATTGTTTAATTGAAGCCGTAAATGGCAAATACCTTTGGGTAGGTAACTATTCGGTCTTGTTTTCAAAATTTTAAAATGAAGTAGAAATTACATGGCGTGTATGATTGTTTGAAAAAAAAATCCTTTATGTGATTTATTTAATGGAAATTGGTGGTGGAAATGCCCTTTTTAAATACCTTGTGCGATAGTTTGTGTAAGTAGAAATTGAGCAAATTTTGGATCAAATAAGTCCACACATTCCGACTTTCTCGACAAACTAAGAAGCTAAATTGCCATTACTCCTGTACAAATAGCACTCACATACATAACAACAATTTCTAGGTTCACTAATCATTTTTCCCGCTTGACAGGAGTAGTGAAGTGAATGTGAATAACAATTAGTGTGTTACCAACCAGCCTATATCACCATGTAGATCTAATCTGGATGGAGATTGTGAAGGCTTTAGATCTTTATATACTTGCCCCACCCCCACTTTATCAGTGTGCTTGGTCGTACACTGACGGGTGACGCTAATCCTATACATGTGGATACCTTGGAGGCACCGTCTACTTCAATGCTCGATCATGGGAGCTTTGTAAGGAGAACACTCTCACGGCTGGGGAGGTACAACCTAGCTGTGGGAGTTAGGATCAACGACATCGTTAACTCTGCTATAATGACACATTCGTCGAGGGTATGATCTTGTGTAAGGGTATTTTACCCTTTACCTTATTTTTGGTTATTGATGACACGTGAGCTAGTGTCGGACTAATATAGTCTTCGAGTCTCATTTTCAGGTTTTAGTCTGTGTCATTGATGAGCTGTGAAAGGAGGCCCCCCATTCGACTTCGGAGAGAAGCAGCGGTGTTTTCCCTTTTTCTTTTCTATTTACGCTTGAGTCTATAGGAAACACCGCACTATTAAGAGGGGTCATCTCGATGGACTTGTGGGTTTGGATTCTTGCTAACCGGGCACTTTTTCCCACATGTTTCATCTCCTAGATCAGAGAGTGTTTTTAGTATTTTGAGAAAAGGAAGTTTGGGGAGAAATTCCGGAAACCGGCCTAATTTCCGGTCAGACCGGAAATCTGAACCGAGATTTCTCGGTTTCAACCGGCCATGGGACCGGACCAAGCCCAGCCAGCCCCTGGCAGGTTTTTGGGCTGGCTCGGATTGTTCTCGGTTCCAGGCTCAGTTCAAATTGGAAATCTCCGGTGCAGATCTCGGTTGCCACCGGATTCTCCACCGAGTATTTCTGGTCGGATTCCGATCCCACCAGGAATTCAACTGGGAATTCCAGTTTCGCCCCAAATGGTCATTTTCTCCCACGGACTATAAATACACCTCTTCTTCTCCAAAGGGGCAGGTTGACCACATACAAATCATAATATCATGTCCACTCTCTCTCTCTCCTCCATTAATGAGCACCTCAAGCTAAGGGGATCTCTCATTCTACCCACCCAAATCTAAATCCCTTTGGTAGAAAGAAAGAGGAGGCCCCGATCTACATCTCCCCAAGCCATATTTCATTTCCCCTTGAGTTCATCGAGATTACTTGTTACTCTTGGGTTTATGGGAAACCCTAGGCGGCTAGGGTCGCCCGGAGGCATTCGGCTTGTGATTCGCCCCGTGAAAAGTTTGTGAGCGTTTGGAGACCATCCTAAGGTCTACCACGAGTGATTGGGCTCCTACTTCCTGGAGGAGGCTCAAGGAGAAGAATGTAATCCTTCGTGGCGTTTGGGTACCCTTCGTGGGAACTCACACCTATCCAACGGTGACTAGCTCCCCCCAAAGGAGTGAACATCGGGATATATGTTCGTCTCCGCGTGCCTCGGTTATTTCTATGCGAGTCCCTTTACTTGTGTATTTACCTTTGTGATAGCCTTCGTGCTTGAAGTACTTTGCATTGCACCATATAGATTGTTCATCTAGTTGTTAGGCTCACACTTATATCAAAGCCTAAAACTAGTGAAAAAGAGAAGTAAAATTTGTAGAAACCTATTCACCCCTCCCCCCTCCCCCCCTCTAGGTTAGACTATCAATCCTTTCATCTTGTTATGTGCACCTCAGTAGTACATCTTGGTTCTTCTGTGCACGGTAATCTTTTGTTTTGCGTATCATATTTTCCAACATATAGCGTGACATCATTGTTTCCTACAATTTCCACCAGAAACTACCTAAGCCCCCCAAAAAAAAACATTGAACCAAATGCACTCGATCGTTTCTTGCTGCATAACAAGAGCTCTTGATGCCTTCCAAGCCGACCGATGCAAAGGCTGGGGTGCCATCCATGAACTATGCATCTCCAAACTTGCAATTTTATGGACAGAAATAGATTACAATATTGAGTGAAGATGTACACCATAATGGAGACGCACACATATATATGTACTATTTATAATTGAAGCCGTAAATGGCAAATGCCTTTGGGTAGGTCACTATTCGGTCTCGTTTTCAAATTTTTACAATGAAGTAGAAATTACATGGCGCATATGTTTATTTGAAAAGTTTCCTTTAGGTGGGTTCTTTAATGGAAATTGGTGGTGGAAAATGTCATTTGTTAAATACCTTGTGCGCCAGTTTGTGTAAGTAGAAATTGAGCAAAACTTTGGACCAAATAAGTCCACACATTCCGACTTTCTCAACAAACTAAGAAGCTAAATTGCCATTACTCATGTACAGAATTACAGATACCACTCCATAAGAACAATTTGCTAGATTCACTGATCTTTTTTCCCGATTGACATGAGCAGTGAAGTGAATGTGAGGAGAGGATTAGAGTTTTCATCGATAAAAACAGTTTGTTGTCAACCAACAAATAGAAGGCAACCACTATTTTTGCAAAGCAAAGTTTTTGCCTGACGGTACCTTACTTTTTCAGCGTCCGTCGCAGGTGCTATTCGGCAACGAGCAACAACGACACCATGGGACCGTGGGTGTGTGTCAACTCTCGGGCAATTGAAATGAGTGCCAACAAACTGATTTCCTGTGCTGTTTGACCAAGTAATCGGAGCTGCTCAGCGATTAATGGTGATGACCCCATGGATAAGTACCGGTTACATCTTCAATTATCATGCTATGATATTGAGATGTCCAGGGACGCTGCACCGCCCGTTCCAATCTTGTCTCTTTCTTCCTCAATAATTGAATAATGTTTGCTTCAGATCTACGAGAACAGTATAAGATCGCCCAATGACATAAAATTTGGTCAATTAGTTTTGTAATGTTGGCTCCTGACGCCCACATAACAAGCTAATTGATCCACCATTCATCTCCAATTCTTTTAGACCTCTGTTTACATGTGCCGTGGCTGCGCGCTTGGCCAATTAGTTTTGTAATGTTGGCCATCCGGGCAGGCTAAATAGTCGTGGCGGTGTTTACCCTACTCCAAGTGGTAGTATTGTACACCAACCGATGGTTGCCACAGGTATGTCGACGCATTGTACGAACACATGCTAAATATGCTCGCAGTGGTGCTGCCTGTAATATCGCCACTGGGATTAGGATATGCCGTCCGTCCACTGAAGCATCTAGCATGATCCAAGCGTCCATCACTATCCTAGCTAGAACAATTTCTTTATTTCATGAGCCCACGTATAATAGCGTATGCAGATTTCATGGCTCAACACGATCCCCTTCAATGAATCTGGTCAAAATTTTGGACCGGCGACCTGCCCGGCCAGTAGCGCCTTGACCTTGACCCAAATGTATTTATGTAGCCACTTGATATCGCCCACACAAGAAATGGCAATACCTTATCGTGAAACAGTTCAATTGTCCACAAAATTTTGGTTGAGTGATATTTCCTGTGCCTACAAACATTTGCTCACAACTCATATTCGAGCTCTCTAGATAGGGCAACATAGTAGGATGCATGGGTCTGATTTCGGACCTCATCTAGTCATGTTCCCTTCTTCCTTGACTGTTGTTGCCCTCACTTTGCCCCCATCATAGCTTTGTCTGGCTTGGATTGGGGTCTCCGCCCTCGAACAGGATCACAATCAAAATGGAGAGCGAAAGGAGAGAGGTCCAATCATTGGTTTTTTGCAGCAACTATTTCACATCCTCTCAAGGTTGATGTGATCACTCTGCCGTGTAAGTATTGAACAGAGCAAGTTCTATCATGCTTTTTGCCAAGTGAAATCCACATTTTCCAATAAATTAGTTAACCTATTGAATTTTTTGAGCAAAATGATCGTTGGTTTCTCTAGGCCACATTGTTCACGGCACAATTGGCTGCTCGTATCGTGGCGGGTGGGGTGGAGCATTCGGCTGCCAATCGAGCCATGTTGAGGGCACCGCGTCGATGAATTAATCAAGCGAAAACCACCCGATCGAGAATCCGAGATGGAAGGTGATGTCTTTCTCTAAAGCAATGGCTATCATATATAGAAAACGTTCTTTGTCATAGCTATGTTGTAGTTTTCGGATTCATGGCCGCCACTTTTTAACCTATATATTTGGGTGCCATGGTTTTTGTTTGGTTTTTTATTAATTAACTAGGCACTCTTCTCTTCTTAATTAATAGATTGAGGCAAAGCTTTTGCTTCCGTTTCAGAAAATATATATTTAGGTGCCCGTCACGAGATTTGTGGACGTCTATAATGAATCTTGCAGCGGCTAAGTAGGAGGGTCACTAGTGGGGACAGGGCCTCCAGTCCCGGCCCGTAAGGGCCTTTAGTCCTAGTTTGCAAACCGGGACCCCAGCCGCGGGACTAAAGGCTAAACCTTTAGTCCCGGCCCGGTTACCAGCCGGGACTGGAGGGTGTCCACGTGGGCGGCTCCGAGCGCATCCAGGGCCAGGACCTTTAGTCCCGGTTTGTAACATAGACCGGGACTAAAGGGCATCTACAGATTTTGTTTTTTGCTTTAGGGTTTTAGGGTTTAGGGGTTTTAGGGTTTTAGGTGTTCGGGGGATTAACGTGATGCCTCGTTTGGTGCCTTGTTTGGTGTTCGGGAATTAGTTTATGCATATATATAAGATTAACTTATCTTACAAGCGAGCATATATATACAATTATATGGAGATCAGAATTATCGGGACTAGAGCCCGTCTATTCGATTACATGGACCAACATCAGTAATGGCCCCTAGCTACACTAAATCGTCCTTTGTCGTCTAGAGCTTCTGTCCTCAGAAAGGTCGCTAGCTCCTCTGCAACAGCAATCGCGCGTTGCTCTGGTAGGTACTTCTCCCGCATGGCCGTGTACTATATAAGAAGAGGAGATGAATATGAATATCAATCATGATAACAAAGAATGACGGGTAAAAATAGAGGTGTGAATGTTTATTGCTTACGTCGTATCTGTAATCCTTGTGCTCAGAGGTAAACGTGCGAATGGTCTCGCAAACATAGTATCCACATAGATGCGTCCCCCGTGGCTGCTGGTCGCACTTTATGAGAATAGAATATATATAATCAAAATAATAATCTAGCATCACAAATGTATTGAAAATAGAAGTATATCATACTACTACTTACCTGAGCCGCTCTAAAGGTCAGCTTCTCATGCTGGATACCGTCAGTCACGCACTTGAACCGCTTCCAAACCCTGCCCGACAAGGAAAATGATTTGCTAAGTTTTTCATTAATTGATATATCAGAAAATCATCGAAAGAGACCGATAGAGCGCAAGAATGATTGAAATTACCCTTGGAGCATGTCCTGCAGGCTTTGGAACTGTTCCAAGGGTCTCGATAATGGGTCGAAGGCATCAACTCTTCCCTTATCAATTTGAATATCCAACAGAATCCAGTGGTAGCTGCACATGTATATATATATATATGTGTCAGTAACTTATCAATTACACTTATAAGTGAATGGACACAACAGAGTAAGAAACTCACCTGAAGTTGTATGGAAACAGTATGTGGTCACAGAAATTTTGATCTGTTAGAAACCTTAGAAGGTTTTCCTCCGTCTCCTTGGGGTTATCAGTTAGCGTCGTTATATGTATTTTATCTGGGTCAATAAACCCAATATTTAGGATGTTCCTACTTTTACATTCCAGAATCTTCATTCTGCATAATAGAGTACAAGTTAGAACGGAACAAGTTATATGTAGACAATGAATTGAAATAACTGAACAAGTTATATGTAGATAACGAATTGAAAAACTTACAGACAATAGCAACTCATAAGCGATTTGTCGAGGGCGTCGGCATTGTACATCTGGAAGAGTTCATCAAAGTCGATATGGATGTCTTCGGGGCGGCCGTAGTACTCCCGTGGGACACGCGCCACGATCATCGTTCTCCCATTCTTTGATTCACTTAAGTACCATGTATGCAAGTAACGCATATTTGTTGGGAGATCATCAAACTTATCTTTGCTGACCAAAGGCGCTCCCATGACAAACTGTGGCTTAGGGGCTACCACAGCCTTGGGTAACCTGTCGTCTTGGGAAGCCAGAACGTCTTCAACCGGGATACCCCATTCATCCGCCCACTTCTTTGCTAATTCCAAATCTTGCCCCTGCACCAGAGAGGGAACATTCTCGGGTAACACCCTGAGGGGTGGGATCGACTGTTTGGCCTGTTGTCCAAGCTGAGGAACGTCTGATCTTTTTTTGCTTGTAGTTGAACTTGATTTGCTCCCACTTGCACTTGCACGTGATCTGCTCTTTTTCCCTTCCTTCTGCAATGTGCGTGTATAGTCGTCAGGCTTATGGTGTAAGTCATACTGTGATGGAAGGGTCGTGAAGTATTTTGCATATGCTATTTGCTTCTCGGTGTATTCCGGGCGGGGCTCGGGTTCCTTCTTTTTCATCTGCGCATCATAATGTTCCTTTGCTATCCTGGCGTTTTCCTCGTCGGTACAATCATAAGGTCTGATAGGAAGATTAGCATGAGGTACCTTTGGGAGGGGCGACAGTTTGCGCTTTGGGGAGCTCCGTCGCTTAGAACTCATCGACGGAGCGTTCTTGCTGGCACGCTTCCGCTTAGTATCCTTAGCGGGCGGCGGCGGAGACGGCCGACCCAAGTCCGGCGGCGGTGATCGAGATGGACTCGTGTTGTGCTGGCCGTCGTCATGTGGAGGGCTTGGAGGTGATGGAGGTGTAGGTGACCTGCGACGACTCGGAGGCGGTGTTGTCCTTGGGGCCAAGCCTGGAAGCTTGATGTAGTTCTTGTCCCATAGGATGACTCCACCCAGTAATTCTCCGAGTGTCCTCTCATCTTCGGGTCCAGCTATGTCGAGCTCCATATCATGAAACCCCGACATGATTTCATCCACCCCGACTTTAGCAAAGCCAGCTGGAATCTCACGGCCATGCCAGCGTACATCAGGGCCAGAAGGTAAAGCTTGTTTGACGGCCACCTTCATGGATATGTTCTTGAATCTCTGATGGAGTTCACATGATGTTGACTCCTTGATTCCATCCACGGGGTAGCCGGGACCGCCCTCTATCATTCTTCGTGCATCGTCGGGCGGGGCCTCAGATTCAGCCACGCTGCTTTTCCGCTTAGATGGGGCGCCGGTAATATCGAGTGCAGGATCTTCCTGGCGCGCTACTCCTCTAAGCTCGTCAATCTACTTCTGTTGCTCGTTAAGCCTGGCAAGCAACTGGTTGAACTTGTCATTCTCCTCATCCTGCTGTCGCTTCTTTGCTCTCGCTCGGCTTCTGTAAGTGTCTTGGTCTCTGGCAAACCCAAGCCACCACGGGTAAGAAGGACCGAAGCCTCGCGTTCATCCTCCATGTTCGTCATTGCCGAGGACCAGTGTGAGCAAATCTTTCTCTCTATCTGCAGTGAACTGTCTTTTTCCCTCTTTAATTTCTTTCACTATCTTTTTCCAATTCTCCCTGGGTATCCTAAGACCGTCACTGCAGATGAGGTCCCCTGTTTCTTCATCGTATGAACCACCATGCGCAAGGAACCAATTTCTTGCTCTCAATTCCCACTCATCACGGATGGGTTCAGGTATGATGCCTTTAGCTAGCAGATCTTGCTCTTTCTTATCCCACTTTGGGATGGCAGTCTCATAGCCCCCTGGCCCCAGCGTGTGGTGATATTTCTTCTTGTCGGCATTTTTCTTGTTCTTTTCTGATAATGCCTTGGCATTTTCTGACTCCTTGTACTCTTGAAATGCCTTCCAGTGATTCGCCTGCTTGGCTAGATACCCCTCGAATACTGGCACTTTCTTTGTCTTCCGATAGTTTTTCCATAGCTTCTTCTTCCAGCTACGGAACAGTTCGGCCATCTTCTTTAGAGTCCACTGCTTGACTTTGGCCCTCAGTTTTTTTGCGGCGTCTTCATTCTCACATTCTGGCAGGTTGAAATGTGACATGAGATCATTACAAAGATTATCTTTGTACCTTTCGGCGACATAGTCACTATCGGCTGCCCCTTTGCGCTTGTTCCACTCCCGAACGCTGATCGGGACGTGATCCCTAACGAGAACTCCGCATTGCTTCTTGAATGTGTCAGCAGCATTCTTAGGAAGCTTGGGTTCGCCCGTAGGCAATATCACCTCAAAGGTGTAATGCGTCCGTGCATCCAACTTTTTAGTCGGGCCTCGTTTCGTAGCTTTGCTCGATGTGGAGGCCTAAGAGGGAGAAACATTCGTCAAATTAATATATATGTATACAATATAGAGCTATCTCCAATATTTTTCACATATTACAAGTGATTGCCGAACTTCATAAGAATACCTCGCCGGACTTTATTATTTCTCCACCGGCTTCTCCACCGGCTTCTCCATCAGTGGAGCTATCACCTTCTCCGTCATTGGAGCTATCTCCTGCCCCGTCGGCTTCATCTTCGTGTCGGTCGACCTCCATTCCATCTCCGGAGGGGTTTAGATATGACGACGGAGATTCAGCTGGTTCAACGTTGGGGGCGTCTTTGATTATATCTTCGAGAAGTTCTTCCTCTTCGAGGTTCCTGCTATGTGGATCCATAGTTTCTGCAAAATACCGACATTTGATTAACTAATAAATTCTATTTCTATTTGCAAAATAATTCTATTTCTATTTGCAAAGTAATTCTATTTCTATTTGCAAAATAATTATAGTTCTATTTGCAAAACAATTCTATTTCTATTTGCAAAATAATTCTATTTCTAATTGCAAAATAATTCTATTTCTATTTGCAAAGTAATTCTATTTCTATTTGCAAAGTAATTCTATTTCTATTTGCAAAGTAATTCTATTTCTATTTCTATTTGCAAAATAATTCTATTTCTATTTGCAAAGTAATTCTATTTCTATTTGCAAAAAAATTATATTTCTATTTGCAAAGTAATTCTATTTCTATTTGCAAAGTAATTCTATTTCTATTTAATTCTATTTCTATTTAATTCTATTTTTTCTAACTTATTTCTATTTGCGAAATAATTCTATTTCTAATTGCAAAGTAATTCTATTTCTATTTGCAAATTAATTCTATTTCTATTTGCAAAGTAATTCTATTTCTATTTAATTCTATTTCTATTTGCAAAGTAATTCTATTTTTTCTAACTTATTTCTATTTGCTATTTTTTCTAACTTATTTCTATTTGCTATTTTTTCTAACTTATTTCTATTTGCTATTTCTATTACACACTAACAAATAATAAATTCTAAAAAAAACCTAACCTAACAATTCTATCTAACAATTCCTAACAAATAATATAACCTAACAATTCTATCTAAAAATTCTAAAAAAAACCTAACCTAATAAAACCTAACCTAATAAAATTTAACCTAATAAAATTTAACCTAAAAAAACTTAACCTAATAGAATTTAACCTAATCTAATCTACCAAAAAAAAGGGGCGGCTCGGGCGTCTCACCGAGCGAGAGAGCAGTGGCCGGACGGGTGGCGGAGGGGTGGCGGCGCCGGCGGTGGCCGGAGGGGGCGGCTCAGGCGAGTTTTCCGGTGGCCGCAACGATCGGCAAAGAAACTCCTCGCGCGCGTCGACGGCAGAAACGGCTAAGTGCCGGGGAGGAAGAAGAGGGGGCTTATATACCACGCCCCCCTTTGAAAGATCATATCGAGCCCCATGTGTGGTTTTGGTAATTAATGACAATCCCTATGGACTAATGGTTGCATTGAGTTATATGTGTAGGACTTGTCCATAGACAATGCTTGAACCATTTGTTGGAGTCAAGGTTGTAAGAAGAAGATTATGTGTTGACCAAGGTGTTATTCAAGGAGTGATCCAAAGATTGGTCTTAAGGGAGTTGAGCTTATGTTAAGTGTGTCTTGAAGAATAAGATTGAGTGAGCTCTCATGTGTATCCTCAAGACACCATCATTATGGAGAAAGAAGATTTGATTCGAGGATTGATCAAGTCAAAGCGCAAGTTCAAGATGAGCAACTAGAAGAGAACATATGCTTGAAGCTTGAAATCTATATTGTGATCATGGATATGTGAAGATATGCTTAAAGAGAGTCTCTTCCATAGTAGAGTATGGGGGAGCAATCCGCAAGACTTCACCAAGCAAGCTTTATCAAGAAAGGTGGTCCAACTTGAGAAGATCAAGATCGTCATTATCCATCTCAAGTGGAATGCTCAAGGCAAAGGTATGATAGTGTTAGGGTTTCTTTCTTACCGGTCTCATGGTGTTTGTTGTGAGACCGGGTTATAGGATCGGTAGCCGTACTATCAAGAGGGGCTCTCGAGTGAGTAACTTAATTGTATCGTTCGGAGAGAGCTCAAACCTTTGCATACTTGGCATCATCTTTCTTGGTTCTTATTTGGGTTTTATCCATGTGAGGTTCTAGAGCTTGTGGTTATTTCCATGACAAGCTCTAGCTCATCAAAAACGGATTTCGCATGAAGCTCTTATTGCGTTTTTGATGTTTGGAGGTTTTACCGGTTTGCCTTCAAAGAGAGGTCAAACCTTTCATAATTTGGTTTTATACTCCCTTGTTGGACTATGATGTTTCTATGGATGAAGTTGTAGAGCTCGTTGTGGTGATTCCAACGAGCCCAAGATCATCGAAAACGGAGTCCGGATGAAAAAGTTATCACCGTTTTCGTATTGCAGTTTCTGCTCGGCGTCACGCAGTAAGGGGGGCGGATATTCCGGCCAGGGGGGGCGGATTATCCGGCCTGGGGGCGAAAATTTCGTTTCGGAATTTCTGCTAAGGACTTTGCTCGGCGTCACCCAGTATAGGGGGCGGATAATCCGGCCTGGGGGCCAGATAATCCGGCCAGCCGGATATTCCGGCCATATTTTGGCCGGATAATCCGCCCCTCCAAGTCTGCAACGGCCATATTTCGTGGGGGGGCTATAAAAGGCCCCCCTTCTTCTTCCTTGGGCTGTTAGCTACTCCCTCTCTCTCTCCTCCATTGTTGACCTTGAGTAGCTTGCTCTCCCTCTCCATTCCTCCCATAGTTCTTGCATCTTTTTGAGGGAAAAGAGAGAGGGGATCTAGATCTATCTTTCCACCAATCAAAATCTTCTCTTAGTGAGGGGAACCTCTTGTGGATTTAGATCTTGGAGTTCTTTGTGGATTTCCTTTGTTCTTCCTCTCATATCTCTCCATAGCATTAGTTGCTTTGGTAGGATTTGAGTGAGAAGGATTTGAGCACCTTGTGTGCTCTTGCCATTGCATAAGTTGCATCGGTTTGAGTTCTCCCCGGAGATTTGAGTAAGTGAAAGTTTGTGAGCTTATTACTCTTGGGTTCTTGGAACCCTAGACGGCTTTGTGGCTTTGTGGTGCCTTTGTGGCTATTCTTGGGAGCCTCCAATTAAGTTGTGGATGCGTGCCCCAAGCTTTGTGTAAAGGCCCGGTTCCGCCTTGAGGAACCCCTTAGTGGAAGAGTGAGCTAGGCCTTTGTGGCGCAAGCTCACACCGGAGAATAGGGTGAGGCCTTTGTGGCGTTGGTTAGGCCTTTGTGGCGATACCACACCCCTCCAACGAGACGTACTCCCTTTCAAGGGAGGAACTCGGGAATACATCATCGTCTTCACGTGCCTCGGTTATTTCTATACCCGAGCTCTTTACTTATGCACTTTACATTGTGATAGCCTTCGTGCTTGAAGTCATATATCTTGCTATCACCTTGTTACTTGTATTGCTTAGCATAAGTTGTTGGTGCACATAGGTGAGCCTAGTTTATTTAGGTTTTATGTGCTTGACAAAATAAACGCTAGTTTAATTCCGCTTTTGTTCAAGCCATTCGTAAAATTTGATATCGCCTATTCACCCCCCCCTCTAGGCGACATCTGTGTCCTTTCAATTGGTATCAGAGCCCGGTCTCTCATTTTAGGCTTCACCGCCTTGAGAGCAAAGATGTCGGCTAGGGGATTAGTGCACAATAACACTTTTATATTCGATGGCACAAATTATGATTCTTGGAAAATTCACATGCTTAATTATTTTCGGGTCATGGACCCATCTTTGGAGCAAATTGTAGATGTGGGTTTTTCTCCTCCAAAGGATACTCAAAATCTATCTTTAGAGGATGAGAAAAATTTGTATCTCAATGCTCAAGCTACTCATGTGATTGTTAATGCTTTGAGCGATGTAGTTACCTTCTGCATCACGCCTTTTCGGAGCGCTCATGAGATATGGACAAAGCTTCAAGAAAAATATGGTGTGTCCAAGATTATCGAGGATGATTGTATTCCTTCCACTTCCGGCCGCAATGAACTTTCATCCACTTCACCAAAGTGTGGCAAGACACAAGGTAATGATATGGTGAGTGGTGATAAAACTTGCAATGGTGATAGTATGCTTACTTTTGATGATTCTTCATCTCTATCTCATTGCAATGCTTCATCTTTGGAATTAAACACTTGTAGCCCCATAAATGTTTTACATGCTTGTGTTGATAGTCCTTGCATATCATGTGTAAATTTTTTGAATAAATCTCATGATGATATGCTTGCTTTGTCTTGTTGCCATGATACAAATGCTTCTATTTCCTCTAGTATTTGTGATGCTAACCATATAGAGGAAACCGAAGAGTCTTTGGGCCAAGACAAGGTCTTGAATGGAGCTTCAAGTATTTCTTCATCTTCTTCTTCTCACGGTTCCCACATATGCCTTATGGCTAGGTCTTCAAATCATAATGATGTTGAGGACAATAGTGAGGATGAGGAAAATGAAGAAGACTATATTGAGTATTTAAACAAGAAGGGTAAGGTGGTCTTTGATGCTTTGCATAACCATAAAAATGTTTTGCCCAACTTCTTTGAAATCATGAGTTGTGCTATTGAGAGCACGAAACTCATTGAGATGAAGGAAGAACAAATTGATAAAATGTTTTCTCTTGAGCGTGAGTATGCCAATGATATCCATGATTTAAAATATGCTCTAGAGGAAGAGCAAGAGCTTCGGGTTTCTCTTGAGGAGAAGCTTGAATCCATTGAGGAGTCATGTAATGAAATTATTTCTAAACTCACTAAAGAACGTGACCTCACTCTTGCCAAGTTGTCTTCTCCTATTCATAATGATAATGATGCATGTGCTACTAACTCTACTTCTTGTGAAGCATCTATTTTGAAGGAGAATGTTGAGCTAAGGGCTCAACTTGAATTGCTAACTAGCAAGTATGGGAAATTGGAAGAAATTCATGAAAAGCTATCTAGCTCTAATGAGGATCTTCTAGTGTCCCATGCTCGCCTAAAGTTAGCTCATGAGGCTATATCTATAAAGGTAACATCTTGTGATCCTCATGTGGGCACTAGCACTATTTCCCAAAATGCAATATTGTCATGTGCTAGTACTAGTAATTCATCCACTCATACTATTTCTACATCTAGTGATGAATTACCCTCCTTGCCTTGTTGCTCTAACAATGTAGCCTCTACTTCCACTAGTACTTGTGTTGTCACTAACCATGTAGAGGAAATCAAAGAGCTCAAGGCCCAAGTTACTTCATTGAAGAAAGACTTGGAAAAACGCCATGAAGGGAAGTCCACACTCAACAAGATCTTGAGTGTGCAACAATCCCCCAATGACAAGAGTGGACTTGGATTTATCTCTAACAACAAGAAGAAGTCCAAAATATACAAGAAGAAGAAGGGCCAAGAACAAGTCAAGAATTTGGCCAAGATTGTTTGCTTCAAGTGCAAAATTGAAGGGCACCATGTTATATCTTGCCCTTTGAAGAAAAAGGCACTTAGTGAGAAGCAACAAGGGAAGCGGCCTCAAGTTCAAGCCCTTGCTCAACCTCAAGTTGAAGAAAGGTCACTTCCCAAGAAAAATCAAGCTAATGCTCCCCTTGTGGAGAAATCAAGTGAGAAGAAGGTGAAGAAGAGAACTTGCTACATATGCCATGAGAAGGGTCACCTATCTTCTTCATGCACTAGTGGTAACTCATCCAACCCTATCATAATTGAAGATGTTTATTCACTTTGCAAGGATAAGGTTGGCAATGTGTTTGCCAAATTTGTTGGCGCTCAAAGTGGTGTCAAGAAAAGAACCATTTGGGTTGCCAAACCTATTGTTTCTAACTTCTTAGGACCCAACTTGGTTGGGGACCAACAAGCCATTACTTGAACAATAGGTGTTGTTGGAGGGCATTGAAGACTTGGCTATATCATGAAGAATTAAGGGATCTTCATCAATTATATTTTCTCAAGTCAAGTCATTTGGATTATCTTATTTCTATCATATATCCAATGTTCCTCCTTGCGGTAACATGTATTCAACTTATCTACCTTGAAAGTTACTCGCCCCTTTGCATGTGTTGGGTTTTGTATCTTGCATGTGTGTGTATATGTTGTGCTTCCTACTTGCTTCATTTTGAGTAATCAAGTATGTGCATGTTGGTTTGCACACCATGTATGGTTGTTCTTGTTGAGCCTTTTGCATCTCGTTTTATCTTACTTGGCTCTTGTGAGAGATTATTGGACCATCCCATTTTGGGGGAGTGATATGCTTTGCACTTCACAATCCTAAAAATGTGTGTACATGAGGAATACCACTTAGTGTTGATATTTGAAGATTATCTAGTTTCTATGTGGTATGTCATTCTCATGAGAAATTCAAATTCTATAATGTCCATTAATCATCTTGTTGGGTTTATTTGCCTCTTATGAAAAATAAATGTTTTATCACATTATGGGGGAGTAATATGCTTTGTGCATACTACAAACCAATATAATGTGTATATTTGAGGTTGTGTCACATAGTGTTGATATTGTAAATTATCTTGCTTCTATGTGGCATGTTTTCTCAAACAAATTCCAATTTGCCAAATTGTTTTATTGCTCTTGTTTTGGATCTTGTTTGTGAGATACTTTCTTGATAGGGTTTTCCTAAAATGTGGAATGCTACATCAAAGTTGGAAAACCATTTGCTTCATGTTATCTTAATCATTGCTTTGCGTGATTGTTTAACTATTTGAGTCTATCAAGAATATCTTCTTGAGCATGGTGATTAATTCCTATCCTTCTCCGTATGCTTTTTTTTGTTGTGAAGATGATCTTGGATTTATATGTAAACTACCACCGGGAAATAAATTCAAATACCTCTTGTTCTTGGACAATTGGTACTATATCATGTGGCACATGTATATTGATCATCTTTACATTGGCTATTTCTTTTAATTGCCTTATCTCTAGCCAAAAAATGTATTTGTTTTAGCTCCCATTGTCTTCCATGACTTTTGTTATTCCATTTGATTTCGTTGGACTTGTCTTGTGTTATTTCTATGTAGGTAGATGTGATGATCCCACTTGTGTGCATTTTGTATTCAAATGCAAAATCATAAATAATGCACTAATCTTGGGGGAGCTCTCCTATATTTGTTATAACACACTCTTTGTGCTTATTTCAATTGGTATTGGTTTTTTGTTGGAAGACAAATCTTTTCTTTTTGGTACTTAGTGTGCCATCATAAAAAGTGTGGAGAGTTTGGTTTGTTTGTTTGAACCTTGCCCTCTTTGGGAGTTGGTGATCTCATTCCTTATTATTTATTTCTTACTCTTAAAATGAGATATGTCTTTGAGCATGTGTGTTTTAGTTATGCTTTATGCTCATTGGCTTTTGCTTGGTTCACTAGTTGAACTTTGGAGTCAATCTTGTGTTGATTTGATTCTTTGATATAATTTGGACAACCTTTTGTAGCTTCACAATTTTGTGTGCTCGCTTGTCCTTCTTGGTGTTTTGTCCAAATTGTATCTCCTTTGGCTCTTGAAAGTCTTGTGCATGCATATTTACTAAATGTATATTGTATGGCATGCTTTTGCTTTATTTGATTAAATATATAGGAGAAGCTCCATCAAATCCTAAATCGGCTAAGATGTGCATGAAATTCAATTTCATATATATATGCACATATTTATGTGGAGTTTGTCATATATGTTGTAGTTTCTAACTACTTTGGACCCAATGAGTTTGGGGACCATCTTGTGCTTGAACTTTGTTTTAGGTACATGGAGATATATTGGTGCTTGTCTCAATAATAAGGATGAAGTGGTGACTAAATGATAATTTGAGGCAAGCTAGGATTATTGAAGAACTCATATCTAATACATCCTACCATTATATCTCGGTAACAAGTATCTTCTTCATGCATACTTCTCTAGTATCCAACCTTGTGTAGGTTGTTTTATGGCATTGAAAATCTTTATTTGCAAATGTTGTGCTTTTTGCAAGGATTCTAATGAAACCTCTTTATTGCAAAGGTGAGCAAGTTGAGATGAGGACATATTATTGGGAACATATAAAAATCATGCTCATGATTCTCCTATCCCATATATGTCAACTTAGCAATCTTTTTGCATATCAATTCCTCAATAAGCTCACATGTGCAAAATTGATGAAATTGCAAATTTATTTCTTCCGTTTGGTATCCTTTGTTTTGATACTTGTTGTTTTTATCAAAGCATCCCAACTATCTTCTTTCCCTTGTTGATATTTGTGATGTCTTTGACATGTTGGTGGTTGAAGTTTGTCAATATACAATAAGATAAATTGAGCATTTGGCCATGCTTTAGAAGCAAAAATCTCATTGGTATATTGCATGACTTCATTTTGGATATCATGTTCTATTCTTAGTATCTATTTTGTGTGTACATGTTTCTTTGTGATAATTATCTTTGTGATATTGTCTACTTAGAAACTTATACACATGAGAGATGATATCTCTTTGAACCTGATGTGTTGGGATGGAATGCTAAGCAATATCATTCATTGAAGACTATGTGGATGCTCTATGCTTATCCTTGTGTTAGTCTTATAATATGTTGTGTCATTTCTCTCACACATTCCTTGGTTGAGCCTTTTATATGTTATTCCTTACTTTTTGCTCAACCATTTCTTTGATGCAAGTGTTAAGCTTAATTTCTTCTCTATGATCTCTTGCAAATGGTTGCGTTTTAAATGTTATTGAGGGAGTGAGGATTCCATGTTATGCAAATTGTATTCAAATACAAACATTCCAATTTTTGCACGTACCTTGGGGAGCTTCCTCATTTCATTTAAAGCACCATTTTGCGGTTAGCATAGTATTTAATTTCACTTGGTATCATTTTGTGTTGAATAATATTGAGGGAGTGATGATTCCATGTGTGTGCACCTTATCTTCAACTCAATAGAATATTTTGTGCACACACCTTGGGGAGCTTCCTCATATTATTTAGAGCACCTTTTCGATCTTATCATAACATCTTTATTCAATTTGTTCTTTGGATTGTTTGATTGCTCTCTTCATTTGTTGAAGTTTATCCATCGTGTTATCTTATTTTTTTTGCAATCTTTGATCCTCAATATAGTTTCATTTCCTTCAAAAATTTGCGACCAAAATATTGGGTCTCGATGTCTATGTAGATAGATCGAGGGCCAATATGGTTATGTCAACATACATAGATGAAATATTGAATGAAGTTCAATATGGAAACGACGAGATAAGTTCTTGCCGCATGGAAGAGGTTGAAACAAGATTCAGGTGTTTTGACACTTGATGAGTGAAGCCACATGAATGATTTGATCGATCATGTATACCGTGATATGTACATATCCAGATATGTCCTATGCTCTAAATATTATGAGCATATACCAGAGTGTAAATGTCATAAGATGATCACTGGACAATAGTAGGATATCCTTATGTGCTTTGGAAGGACTAAGGATATATATTATGTATGACGAAGTGACACATAGTTCACTGTAAAGTGTTACATTGATACTAAGTTTGTCACAAGATACAAATTAAGTTTATCTCAATTTTAGCTATATGTTTAGGTGGCACAATGTAATGGAAGGAAGTTCCATGATGGATTTGGATGAGTTCCAAAGTTAAGACATTGTAATGGATTCTACAACAAAGGTTGAGTATATGGCTGCTTTAGAAGTAGCAAAAGAGGGCATTTGTGTCAAGAAGTTTGTTATCAAACTAGGTGTAGTTCCAAGCTGGCTATTACTGTGAAGAGCTATTGTGCAACAATAGTGACAACATGATTTTAGCTAAAGGAACTAAGGTCTCACCTAAGGACCAAATTTATACCCAACTATCTCATTTGAGAATGAGTGATGCGTAGAGACGCAAAGACATGCAAATACACACAGAACTGAAAGTGTCAGATCTGGAGATCAGATTAACCACTGCAACGCGTTCGGATAACACATGAAAGCCATAAGTGTTATATACGCAAGTATCAACTAGATTATTGACTCTAGTGCAAGTGGGAGACTGAAGGGAATATGCCCGAGAGGCAATAATAAAGTGGTTATTATCATATTCCATGTTTATGATAAATGTTTATTTCTCATGCTAGAATTGTATTAATCGGAAACATTAATACTTTTGTGATTAATAAACTATAAAAGGTTCCTAGTAAAGCCTCTCTTTTATACTAGCTCGTTGATTAACCGATGATCAAGGTTTCCTGATCATGAACATTGGATGTTGTTAATAACGGGGTCATATCATTAGAAGAATGATGTGATGAACACTCACACCCATAGTAAGATTAGCAATAAGTTCAAGTCATCAAGTTCATTGCTATATCAAACTCATACGAAATAGTTCTAATCCTCAGACCATGAGATCATGTTAATTACTGATACCGGAAGAGTGCTTTGATGATATCAAACGTCACACCGTCACAGGGTGATTATAAAGGTTGATTTGGGTATTCTAAAAGTATTAGTTGAGGCTCGTGGATCAAGAGGGGAATTTGTCCGACCTGATGATGGGAAGATATTCTCTGGGCCCTTCTCGGTGATATTGCATTGGAATCGCTTGCAAGCATGTGACTAGGTCACAGGAATGCATTATCACGGAACGAGTAAAGAGACTTGTCGGGAACGAGATCGAACTAGGTATGGTTGATACCAAATGATCGGATCTCGGACAAGTAATAATATCGCGAGACAAAAGGAATTAACTATGTTCGTTAAAGGTTCACACGATCACTAGATTCATCGTTGAGTAAGTGGGAGTCATCATGGATTTCCAGATCCCGCTGTTGATTATTGATCAGAGAGGAGTCTCAATCATGTCCACTTTATTCACGAACCGTAGGGTGACACACTTAAGGTTCGCTGACGCGTTTTGAGTAGATTTGGAACTCCGGCTGAATTATTGGACAGCACAGGGGTTGTTTCAGAAAAGCACTGAAACTGTTTCGGTATATCGAAATGACTCAAGGGGGTAAATGTTAATGTTTGTTAATTGATTGAATTAACAAATATTAAAGAAATAAAAATGTTTTATTAATTCAATAAGTGTGGATTTTAATTAACATGAATGTCATGCAAAATTAAAATGGGGGTTACTCATTTGATGAGGGGGGTTACCTTTCCATGAAGGAGGGGGTTACCACCACCATGAAGAGGAGAAAAGGGGGAGGGGCTGGCCGCACCCCTCATGGGTGGCTGCCCCCTCTCTCCTATATATATGTTGGACATGCTCCTCTTCTCCCTACACTTAGTTGCTTCCATCCCCTACCTTGTTGCTCCACACCATGGTTGTTGCTTAAGCGAAGCGCTGCCGAAATTGTTAGCCACCAACACTTGGAGAAGTGGAGGAGGAGGAGTTCCGGCGGATCCCTACTTCCGCTGCCCCGCTGGACCGAGGGCATGGAGGTCGTCACCGAACCGTACGTGTATCCGAGCACGGGGGCGCTGCCACTTGTGGCGCCGTGTACACGATCTTGTAGCGTCAAGTGAACCACTACGTCGACTACGTCAAGTGAACAACTACGTCGACTACGTGCATCTTCATCGACTCTCCATCGTCAACGTTTGTGCGGGAACGTAATCCCCGCTTACGGTCATCGAGGGTTAGTTAATCATTGCTACCATCTCGTAGAGTTTTCTTGGCTAGTTTATGTGTTCATGCGTAGGAAAATTTTTGTTTTCTATGCTACGAACCCATCAAGAAGACCTAGATCTACACTTCCACCAAGGTGATTTGATTTCCCCCCTTATTTTGTTGAGGGGCTTGTAACTCTTGTGTTCATCGGATTCCTAGCCGGAAGAAGCCGTCCTCCAAGCTTAACTTTGTGTGTAAGAGCTTGGTGGGCCTATTGGGAGCCTCCAATTGAGTTGTGGAGCTCGCCCCAATACTTTGTGTAAAGGTCTCGTGCCGCCTTCAAGAGCATCGCTTAGTGGAGCGTGAACTCGCCTTTGTGGCTTGTTCACCGGAGAATAGGGTGAGCCTTTGTGGCGTTGGTGGCCTTTGTGGCACCACACCTCTCCAACGTAGACGTACTTCCCATAACAAGGAAGGAACTACGGGAATACATCCTTATGTCTTCGTGTCTCCATTGCGGTTACCTCTATCCTTTACTTGTACCTTTACTTATATTGTTATTGCTAGCTTGCTTGTCACTTTAGGTAAATTCACTTAGTAGCACATCTAGAGAATTTACCTTCTTGTCTAGACTTAACTTGAAAATAATTAAAAATTGGGTAGCTCCTATTCACCCCCCCTCTAGTCGCTCATATGATCCTTTCAATTGGTATCAGAGCGTGGTCTCTTATTCGGGCTTAACCGCCTAAGAGTATGGCCGAGACTATGGATGAGGATAAGGGTAAAGAAACTCCTCCCGAAGATACTCCTCCATCTATCTCTTCCTCTTTAATCTCTCGTGAGGAGCATTTGGCGTCCTTGGACACAATGCAAGCCTCTATGAGATTGGAGATGAAGGCTATGTTTGAGGAATATTTTGGAAACAAACCTTCCGGGCCCATCGACCCAAACACCACACTTAATGTGGATCTCTCCTTGGCTAAGGTGAAGCCACCTAACAATGGCTCCACCTCCGCCGAGAATAAAGGTGCCCCACCTAAGGAAAATGATGGTCCGGCAAAGGGTGCATTCATTCCACCCCCGAACACTTACTCCCCTCCGCCGGTCCATTATCCTATGCCACACATTAACAACATGGGATCTCCTCCTAAGCTTGATTCTCGCAATTTTATTAAATGGCAAGGACTAATGAAATCTCATATTTCTAGCTCTTCTACTCATTTGTGGAGGGTCATACAAAATGGCTTTGCACCTCATGATCCTCACAACTTGACCGGAAGGGAGGAAGTTGATGAGCAACTCAATGCCACCGCCAAGCATCTCCTTCAAGAAGCTGTGCCGGATACTCATGCGGCACACATCAACAACTTGAGCACCGCGAAGGAATTATGGGACTATCTCACTACACTCTTCATTGGGAATGAGAGTATTCGGTCCTCCAAGTTTGATGAGCTCAAGAGTGAAGAGAGGGATTTCATTATGCGAGATAATGAGACTCCCGATGAGATGTACCAAAGGATCTTGGCTCTCGCAATGGCCTTGACCAGGTTTGGGTGCAAAGACAATGGTGATGACTATGTCAAGCGTATGTTCATTACCTCCATCAACCCAAAAGAACCCATTCGGTCCGAAATAATCTGTTCAAGACCGGATTTTCGGAGTATGACATCAAATGAAGTTCTTTGCGAGTTCACCGCCTTGACTATCTTGAAGAAGAATGCGGAAGAGACTAGAGCTCGTGTTCTTGCCGGACAAGGAGTTCACAATCTTGCTCTCAAGGCCAAGGTGGTGTAGAAGCAAGGTGAAGGAGAAGAAGAAATATATGAAGAAGAGTGTTGGTCTCCAGAAGATATCAAGTTGGCACTCCATGAACACTTGGCTCTCAATACAACTGCTTTTTGGGATGCCAACAAGCACAAGATGAAGGGATCCAAGTTCAAGTCATCTCCAAGGAAGGGTGGTGACTCTAAAGTGAGGCATTGCTACAATTGTCGAGGAATCAAGCACTTCATTGCCGAATGTCCTTATGAGAACAAGGAGGACAATGAAGGCCGGCTCATCCCCAAGCGCCGGTCATCAAAGTTCTCCCCTTCCAAGAAGCATGGGAACAAGGACAACAAGAAGAAAGGAGAAAGAGTGTTGGTCGTTCATGAGGAGTATGACTCCGGGTCCGGTGATGATGACTCCGAAGATGAAGAGAATGGAGAAATGGCCGCCATTGCTATTGTCTCCACTCCACCTACATCCCTCTTCAACTCACATAATGAGAACGCCATCATCACCAACCACAAGTGTCTTATGGCCAAGGCCTCGGAGGTATACATTGAGACACTAATGTGTCAAATAGGTGATGCCCATGACACTATCAAGGAGAAGGAGGAGTTGGAAAGATTAGCCGCCGATGATATTGGCTCTCTATCAATTGGGCTCGAAGAAGAGCAAAACTTGAGAGTCTCTTTAGAGGAGAAATTGTTGGGACTAGAAGAGTCTCATAATCTAATCTTGTCAAAACTCACTAAAGAAAGTGACCATGCTCTTGCTATAGTCAAGTTGCTTAAAAAGGAGAAAGTTGAATTTGATGTTGGTCATAATGATTTTCGTGAGAAGTTTGAGAAGCTTGAAGAAGCCCACAAGGCTTTGGAAAGCAAATTCTCTAATCTCACCAAGATCTGTGAGCAACTTCAAATTCAACTAACTATTGAACAATCTAAAGTCCCACCAATGCAAGTTATTGAAGTTCCTTGTTCTTCTAGCCCCATATGTGATCATAGTGATATCATTGAGGAGAACATTAGGCTGAAGGCCGAACTTGCCAAGGGCCTTGCCACTTGCATTCAAGGAGAAAAGAATCTCAATGATCTCTTGAGTAATCAACGAATGAACAAGGGCAAGGAACGTCTCAGATTCGTTGCCGAGTCCTCAAAAAGGGGGAATCTCGAATTGGTGGCCGAGCCCTTAAAGAAAAAGAAGAAGAACAAGAAGAACAACAAGAAGAAGAAGAAGAAGCCTGCTGCTACTTCTCCCACTCCTCATGTTCCTTTTGACATTTGTTACACAGAGGAGGAGTGGGAGGAGCTCAAGGGAAAGGAGAAGGAGGAGAAGGTCGAAGTGACCGAAGTCTCCGGGTCCAAGGGTCCGGAGTCTCCGGCTGGTTCATCTAGCCCGGAGTCTCTGGCCCCCAAGGCCAGAGTCTCCGGCCCTACTCCCAATGACTTTGCAGGAAAATATAACCCTCATTATATTCTTCTTAGGGATTATTATGCTGATGTCTATGCTAGATATGTTGGTCCCTATGATGGTTACATTGAATATGCTATTTGGGTACCTAAGATTCTTGTGACTAACAAAAGAGGACCCATCCAAAAATGGGGACCTAAATCCAAGAATTGATCTCTTGTAGGACATTGCTTCCAGAGGAGAAAAATGGATCATTGATAGTGGTGCCACAAGCCACATGACCGGAAGCAAAAATATTGTGGAAGATCTAAGGCCAAATACTTCAAATGTCACGGTCTCATATGGTGACAAGTCATCCTCTAAGGTACTCGGTTTCGGGAAGGTGGTGATCACTCCGGACGTGTCCCTAGTGAATGTCATGCTTGTCGAAACCATTGGTTATAATTTACTTTCCGTTCATCAACTTGCTACTATGGGCTATGCCACATATTTTGATGTTGACATTATGGTCATCATGTGGAGTAAGTCTCTCAAGGTTGCCTTTGTTGGGTATGTCGAAAATGGCTTGTATGTGGTGGACTTCTCGGAGAAACCCACTACGGCCGCGATATGCCTAATTGCTAAGGCCGACGTGGGATGGCTTTGGCATCGCCGCTTAGTCCACATCAATATGAGAGCTTTGCAAAATCTCTACACCGGCGGCCACATACTCAGACTAAAGGATGTTTCTTTTGCCAAAGATCGTGTTTGTAGGGCCTGTATTGAAGGGAAGATGCATGAAACAAGCCATCCAAGCAAGACTATTATCTCTTCCAAGAGGTGCTTGGAGCTCCTTCACATGGATCTCTTTGGACCTCCCACTTATGGAAGTCTTGGTGGCAAGAAGTATTGCTTGGTGATTGTCGATGACTATTCAAGATACACTTGGGTTTATTTCTTTGAGTTCAAGAGTGAGACCCAACAAACCGTCAAAGACTTTGCCACCGAAGTTGAGCGTCAATTCGATACCACCATATTGACTATAAGAAGTGACAATGACACCGAGTTCAAGAACTACTCCCTAAATGAGTTTCTTAGTGATGCAGGTATCAAACATCAATATTCCGCTGCATATACCCCGCAACAAAATGGAGTTGCCGAGAGGAAGAACCGGACTCTTATGGATGCGGCAAGAACTATGTTGGCGGAGTTCAAGTCTCCATACAACTTTTGGGCCGAAGCTATTAATACCACATGCCATGCCACCAACCGACTTTATCTCCGCAAGAACTTCAACAAGACTCCCTATGAAATACTTACCGGGCAAAAGCCCAACATCATGTACTTCCGGGTATTTGGTTGTAAGTGCTTTTATCTCAAAAAAGGTGTTCGTTTGTCAAAATTTGATTCTAAAGCTTTAGAGGGTATCTTTGTTGGCTACTCCACGGACTCACATTCCTATAGGATCTATAGCAAGTCCACCGGGCATGTTATAGAGACTTGTAATGTGAGGTTTGATGAAGATAATGGTTCCTTTGTGGGACAAAGTGGTGTTCGTGATGTAGGTGACGAAATTCCTCCCCAAGCCATAAGAAGAATGGGTGTCGGATTCTTCCGGCCCATTGAGGGACACCTTTTGGCCGAAGGAGAAGGACAATGCTCTACACAAGTTGAGCCTTCACCTGCTGAACACCCACAGGACATTGACCAAAGATAAGCTGCACACCCTCAACCTCAAGATCATCCCACCGAGCAATCTTGCCCGGAGTCTCCGGCCCCTGTGGTCCGGACTCTCTGGCCTATACCGGAGTCTCCGGGTTTGGATACCGGAGTCTCCGGGGGTGATCAAAGGCCTGATGAAGATCCATCTGATTTCCGTGGTTACGGGACACTTGATGATCAAGGCAATCCAACTGGTCAAGGTGAGGACCAGAACAGCGATCATGAAGATGATCAAGTAGTCTCTCAAGAATCTCCTCTTGGGGCTCGCACTCGCCGTGACAAGATGCTTGAGTCCATACTTCGATGAAGAAGCATATCCTTGGAAAATGTTGTTGGGAGTGTTCGTAAAGGTGTCTCCACAAGGAGGCAACTTTCTAACTTTAGCTCTCATAATGCTTTTGTCTCTTGTGTAGAACCCAAGAAAGTTTATGAGGCGCTTGAGGATCCGGATTGGCTTGATGCCATGCATGATGAACTCAACAACTTCGAGCGCAACAAAGTTTGGACTCTAGTAGAAAGACCCAAATATTGCCGTAATGTCATTGGGACCAAGTGGATCTTCAAGAACAAGCAAGATGCAAATGGCATTGTCATTCATAACAAGGCAAGATTGGTGGCTCAAGGTTTTTCCCAAGTTGAGGGTATTGACTTTGGTGAAACTTTCGCTCCCGTTGCCCGTCTTGAATCCATTCACATCTTACTTGCATATGCATCTCATCATAACTTTAAACTTCAACAAATGGATGTTAAAAGTGCATTTCTTAATGGTCCCTTAAATGAATTGGTTTTTGTGAAGCAACCCCCGAGCTTCGAAAACCCTAAGTTTCCTAACCACGTTTACAAACTTGATAAGACGCTCTATGGACTTAAACAAGCCCCACGTGCATGGTATGAGCAGGCGCCGTCGCCAGCGGCGACGGCGAGTTCAGGGCTCCGCCGCGCGCGGGGCCCCGGAGGGTCAGGGCACCGGNGGGCCCCGGAGGTCAGGGCACCGGAGGTCCCCGAGGCTGGGCGAATCGCCTCGTTCTGCCTCGGCGCGCCAATGCGCAAGGGGCCCCCGGCGCCGGGGGTCCACTGGGCCGGGACTTTCGCCTTGTTCCCGCTGCCCAGAGGGCGCCCTCGACGCTTCGTTCCGGAGCTTGGACCGGCGGCGGCGGCGGAGTTGGAAGGGTCCATGCTCTCAGGGAAGAAGAAGCAGAAGTGGCACGGGTGGAAGGAGGTGAAGTGCCGACGGTCTCGAGGAGGACCTATTTAAGGGGATCATCCAGCGTCGATGCGTCAAATCCCAGCGCGGGAACCGAAGCGTTGGTGCAGCGCTCTGCAGTCAAGCGACGCATCATTATGATGGATGACGCCTCGGAGACTGTAGCGTCGCCGCCGTTTCGTCTCACCAGCTGCGGCCACGACACGTGCCCGCAGCCTCAGCATCTTCACATGGTCCTGTGACCGCGCAGTTGACGCGTGCCGTTGGAGGGCCCAGCAGCTTCGGGGGCCCCCGACCCTTCGCTTCCTCAAGAGGGCGCGTTGTGGGCCGGGCTCCCGGGGGCTACTGTCGGTGTAATGGATACCGGGGTATCCCGGTCCACCTGCTTCTGGGCCCCGTCATCGGCCCATCTTCAGCCCAGGAGATAATCAACAATCTTCGCTTCGGAGAAGACCCTCACGAGGAGGCGCCTCGTGAGGAGAACGATGACAGAAACCGCTAAGGACCAGAAGACCTCCTCACGAGCCCCTGCTGGTGAGGAGAGGAGGTACGCCCACGTCAGCCTAGCACGTTTTCGTGCGGAGCAAGAAGGGCAGCGGGCAGAAGACCGCGTACCGTCCACGCTACCCCCGACAGGGAGGAGACCAACTTTCTCTGTGCCTGCCCAAAGCGGCACAGTGGCAGTTGGCCACCCCCCTAAATATAGCATGGACGGTGCAGGGCGCCAGAGGAGGATGTCAGCCTCCTCCACCCACTCCTGTGGACCGGCGCCACTACCCTACGAAGACCAAGTCTACAGAAGAACCTAGTCTACAGCTGTCCTCCCTCCTTGGCCGTGTGTGGCAACCCCTTCCCCAAGAAGATAAGGGGAAGGAGGACCTTGGCGCTATAAAGGGAGGGGAGGCCACCCCTTAGGGGGGATCCGATCTAATCTGATCTCCGTCGTCTTCAAGCTGCTAGTTGGGCACGCAGGTTCTTCAACCTCTGGCCAGCTAGAGCTTTGTAACCAAGGCCTTGTACTCCTCGCGAGGTGTCGCGTCGTAATACAAGAAGGCAGGAAGTAGGGGTTTTACCTCACCACGAGGGCCCTGAACCTGGGTAAAGCTCGGTCTCCCTCTCTGCAGTGCGTTGCGCGTCCGACAATCGAGGCTTCCATCACCGTGTTTCGTTGCGATCCAAGATCTCACACGTTCAGCCCCCTGCGTTCGAATCTTCGGGTCCGTCGCGTGGTACCCCGTGTTCTTGCGACACGAAATCCATCGACATTTGGCGCGCCAGGTAGGGGGATGTGGTGTTTTTCTTCTAGATCTGCTTCGACATGGCCGACGCCAACGCAAGGCTCGAGCGTCTTCGCCGTCGCAACGCTGCTCGGGGGCAAACCGAGCCCATCTTCCGTCGTCGTGAAGCTTCGGCAGAGGAGGAAGATCTGAAGTCCTCCTACCTCCCGTCTGAGCGGACAGAGCCTTCGCTCTCCTTCACCGCCACCGCTACTTCTCGCGCTCGTTCTGGGAGTCAGCTGTCTCCTGCGCAGGCACTCGCCATGGCGCAGGAGCTGCTGCGTTATCAACCCACCGATGACGGGCGTGAGGGGTGGCGCGCTCGAATTGCCGAGCTCGTCGCCATCGCCAACGAAGACCCGGCCTTGGGAGGAGCCCAGGGCGCGGGGAGCCCAGATCCGGCGACGGGGCATCGCGCCCCGGGCGCCGGAGATGGGATGGCCCACAAGGCCAAGAGGGTGGTTTCCCGCGCCGCATCTTCACCGCGCGGGGAGCCCAGCTGCCAGATCGTCCAACGCGCTCCGGAAGACGCACGCGTCTCCCTCGAGCGCCGCCGCAAAAATCATGATCGCGCCATCGATGACATCGGCGAGGCTGGCAAGAACGTCAGGACCCCCGGCGTCCCGATCTACAACCCCGGGTGTCTCGCCCTCACTCGCCAGCAGCGCTACGTCGTCTGGCCTGACAAGTTCAAGCCCGACATCGCCACGCGCTACGACGGGACCCCAAATCCTGTCGAATTCCTCCAACTCTACGTCGTCGCCGTCCAGGCTGCGCGTGGAGATCAGCGCGCCATGGCCAATTGGTTCCCCATGGCCCTCAAGGACGCTCCGCGGACTTGGCTCATGAATCTTCCTCACGAATCCGTGACTTCGTGGAAGGATTTATGTCGTCAGTTCGTTGCCAACTTCATGCCCACGTACGAGCGCCCCGCCACCAAGAACGATCTTAAGGCGGTGCGACAGTACAAGGGCGAGACGCTTCGTCAGTACATCCAGCGCTTCAGTCAGATGAGGAACAAGATTCCCAGGATCTCCAACGAGGAGGTCATCTCCGCATTCTCCACGGGTGTCTCCGACGTCAAGATGCGGGAGAAGCTGTCCGTGAATGATGAGCTGACTTCCGTCGTCAGGCTCTTCGAGATCGCCGACCGCTGCGCCAAGGCTGAGGAGGGGAGGCTCTTCGTGCACAATCTGCCGGAGGCGCTTCCCCCAAAGCCGAAGTCCAAGGACCCCAAGCGAAAGGAGGCTGCTGCCCTCGCGGCGGAGCCAGATCATAAGCAACGCCGTGGGGACCGCTCCGATCGTGATAAAGGTCGACGTCGCCGCTACTGCCTCATCCACAAGAAGGACACCCACAATACCGAGGATTGTTGGATTGTCCGGAAGTTTCACGAGGAGAACGGTGTCTCCAAGCGTCGTGGGAGTGGCCGCAGCAACGGCAAGAGTGGATCCCGGGGCGATCGCCGCAACGACGACCGCGAGGAAGGTCACCGCCGTGGGGGTCTGTCTCGAGACGATCCCGAGCCGCTGCCGCTACCCCCACCAGCAAACGATCGTCGGGAGGAGAACCAGGGGGGCTATCAAGAGCCACGAGACTTCGTCGCTTGCCTCCTGGGTGGAGCTCAGGCTCCTCTGTCAAATCGGCACTTCAAGCAGCTGTCGCGAGAAATCGCGGCGGCACAGCCCAACTTCGGCAGTCGCCTGATGAAGTGGTCGATGTGCAAGATTGGCTTCGACGAGGAGGATCATCCGGCTTCCACAAGGGGCGTGGGCACAATCCCTCTCTTGTGCACGCCGACCATCAACAACGTCGCCGTCAATCGCACTCTCATCGACGGAGGGGCGGGCCTCAACATCATCTCCGTCGAGATCTTCGAAAAAATGCAGGTGCCGTACCACCGGCTCATGCCAACTCGGCCGTTCTTCGGGGTAACCGAGGGATCTACAACGCCAATTGGGCAGGTAAGCCTGCCCGTCACCTTCGGCACCCGGGACAACTACAGGACAGAAAGCCTCGACTTCGACGTTGCCTACATCGCCCTGCCATACAATGCCATCCTCGGCTACCCAGCCTTGGCTAGGTTCATGGCAGCAACGCACCATGGCTTCAACGTCCTCAAGATTCTGGGCGCCAACGGCACGATCACCGTGCGCTGCAATGAGAAGGATGCTCTCCGATCGGTTGAGCATGTCTACCGCGAGGCCGCCTCCATGTTCCCCGCCGACGAAGATCTACTGGAACACTCCGGCGACCTCACGAGGAAAAAGCAGCTCGTATCCCAAGAGCAGGCTGCTGCCAAGAAGGCCTCTCTCGAGCCCAACCCTCTGGGTTCGACAGGGAAGAAGTTCGCCGCCTCTGCATCGCCTACTACAAGCGAGGACCTGGACCATCCCATGATGGACTTGAGCATTGGGGAAGCTGCGGTACCCTCAGGGAGGAGGCCCCAGTTTACTCAAGAGCGCTCGGCAACTAAGAAGGTCCCGCTGCAGGCTGGGGGCTGCGAAAACTTCATCACCATCGGGGCAGGGCTTTCCCCCAAATAGGAAAGCGCGCTCGTCACCTTCCTGCGGGCAAATTCTGACATGTTCGCTTGGACTCCGTCGGATATGCCCGGTGTTCCCAGGAAGGTGATCGAGCACCACTTAGCCGTGTGCCCTCAGGCACACCCCGTGAAGCAGAAGACCAGAAAGCAAGCGCAAGAGAAGCAAGACTTCATCGTCAAGGAGATAGAGAAGCTGAAGAAGGCCAAGTTGATACGCGAGGTAGCCCACCCCACCTGGATTGCTAATCCGGTGGTCGTCCCAAAGGCTAACGGCAGTGGGCGCCTCTGCGTGGACTTCACGAGTCTCAACAAGGCCTGTCCCAAGGACCCTTATCCTCTCCCGAGGATAGATCAAATCGTCGACTCCACCGCCGGCTGCGACCTCCTTTGCTTCTTGGACGCTTTCTCCGGCTATCATCAGATCAAGATGGCAAAGGAGGACGAGGAGAAGACCGCCTTCATCACTCCCTGTGGGGTGTACTGCTACGTCTGCATGCCTTTCGGCCTGAAGAACGCAGGAGCCACCTTCCAAAGGCTCATGCGTAAGGCCCTGGGGTCTCAGATGGGAAGGAATGCGGAAGCCTACGTCGACGACATCGTCGTCAAGACTCGCGAGGGTCGCACCTTCATCGAGGATCTGGAGGAAACATTCGTCAACCTGAGGAAGGTAAACATCAAGCTCAACCCCGCCAAGTGCGCCTTTGGCGTACCGTCGGGAAAGCTGTTGGGGTTCCTCGTGTCCAATCGCGGGATAGAGGCGAACCCCGACAAGGTTAAGGCCATCGAAGAGATGCGTCCTCCGCGCAATCTTAAGGAAATGCAACGCCTCGCGGGGTGCATGGCAGCCCTGGGGCGCTTCATCGCGAGGAGTGGGGAAAAAGCTTTGCCCTTCTTCAAGCTCATGAAGCGCACCGGCAAGTTCGAGTGGACTCCGGAAGTCGACAAGGCCTTCGCCGAGTTAAAAAGGTACCTCACGAGCCCACCGATCATGGTTGCCCCAACGACTCGCGAGCCCTTGCTACTCTACATCACGGCAACTCCAAGGACTGCAAGTGCCGTTCTCGTCGCGGAGCGGGACGTCAAGGTAATCGCCAAGGAGGTCACTCCTCCAAGCTCGGGGGCTCCTCACGAGGAAGAGGCCGCTTCACCTCCCGCCCCTCGGGAGGAGCCGCCCGAGGGATCTTCGCCGACCGAGCCGCTCTCTCAGAGCAACGCTCAAAAGCCTCCTGAGGGGGAGCCTTCCGAGGGGGTCGTCAAGGTGCAAAAGCCTGTGTACTTCGTCAGCACGGTACTGCGCGACGCAACGCTACACAATGCAGCAAAAGCTGCTCTACACCTTGCTCATCGCCTCGCGGAAGCTACGCCACTACTTCCAGGGTCACCCGATTAAGGTGGTAACCGATCGGCCCCTGGAAACCGTCCTGCGCAACCCCAATGTCACCGGGCGGGTGGCTGAGTGGGCTGTGGAGCTTCAGCCTTTCGAGATCTCCTTCGAAACTACAAAGGTAATCAAGAGCAAGGCTTTGGCCGAGTTCACTGCAGAATGGACTGATCCATTCGTAAACGAGCCTCCAGAGGTGGAGTCGACTCTCCCTGGAGAGGAGGCCCCGGGCCTCTGGGTCATGCACTTCGACGGCGCCTTCAACCTTCTGGGCGCGGGAGCAGGCGCTGTCTTAACCTCTCCCTCGGGAGACAAGATTTTCTACGCTGTGCAGCTCTGCTTTGGGCCAGAACACAAGGTCTCCAACAACATCGCGGAGTACGAAGGACTTCTTGCAGGCTTAAGGGCTGCGAATGCTTTGGGCATCAAGCGCCTCATCGTCAAAGGAGATTCACAGCTGGTTGTGAATTTCTCCAACAAGAGCTACACTCCAAAGGATGAGCACATGGCGGCTTATCTCGAGGAGCATCGAAAGATGGAAAAACGCTTCCAAGGCTTGGAGCTGAAGCACATCCCGAGAGGGGAAAACGTGGAGGCCAACGAGATCGCCAAGCGCGCTTCTCATCGCCTGGCGCAGCCCGCCGGCGTCTTCGAGGAGCGTCTCTTCAAACCGTCCGCTTCTCCGTCGACATCCGAACCACCTCCTCCTTCCGCTTTGCCGCCACCGCCGGAGCAGGGGGCTCCGGATTGCGGGCCTCCTTCGGGTGACCGCGTCCTCCTGGCATTAGCCCGGCAGGAGGGAGTGGATTGGATCATCGAGCTCAAGGCCTACCTCACCAGCAGCAGGCTTCCTGAGGATGAAGAGGAGGCCAAAAGGATTGTGCGGCAAGCTTCGGGCTACTGCGTCAAGGATGGTGACTTGTACCGGCGTCGCCCAAATGGCGTCGCTCTGAAGTGCATATCTACTCACCAAGGCCAAGAGCTTCTAAGGGACATCCATGCCGGCGAATGTGGGCACCACGCCTCAGCCGCGACTCTAGCTGCGAAGGCATATCGAAGCGGCTTCTACTGGCCTTCGGCGCTCGGAGATGCGTCGGAGATGGTCAAGAGGTGCGAGGCGTGCCAATTCCACGCCAAGCAGATACATCAGCCGGCGCAAGAGCTGCGCACCATCCCACTCACTTGGCCCTTTGCAGTTTGGGGGCTGGACATCCTCGGTCCATTTCCCAGAGCGCAAGGGGGCTATCGCTACCTCTACGTCGCCATCGACAAGTTCACCAAGTGGGTGGAGGTGGAACCGGTGTGCACAATCCCGGCCAGGTCCGCCGTCAAGTTCGTCCGTGGACTGGTCTGTCGCTTTGGTGTGCCTAACCGCATAATCACCGACAACGGCAGCCAGTTCACCAGCGGCTTGTTCCGGGAATACTGCGCATCGACCGGCATCAAAATCTGCTTCGCCTCCGTCGCTTACCCCAGGAGCAATGGTCAAGCCGAGCGCGCCAACGCTGAAGTGCTCAAAGGGCTCAAGACGAAAAGCTTCAATGCCAAGCTCGAAGCCTGCGGCAAAAAATGGTTAGACAACCTCCAATCCATCTTGTGGTCCATCAGGACTACCGCCACCAAGCCCACCGGAGAAACCCCTTTCTTCCTGGTCTACGGGGCGGAGGCTGTTCTTCCCACCGACGTCAAGTTCGGGTCGCCAAGAGTGCTCGCCTTCGACGAAATTCGCCAAGAGGACCTCATCAAGGACCGCCTCCTTCTGCTCGAAGAAGCTCGGTGCCAAGCCGCGCTCCGCGCCGCGAGGTACCAGCAAGGACTACGCCGCTACCATAGCCGCCATGTTCGAGCAAGAACTCTGGAGGTCGGCGACCTGGTGCTGAGGAGAATACTCTCTCGCGAGGGCCTGCACAAGCTGTCTCCAATGTGGGAAGGACCCTTCAAGGTGACGCATATCGCCAGGCCAGGCTCGGCGCGGCTGGAAACCGCAGAAGGCGTGCCAGTGGGGAACCCGTGGAACATAGCTCATCTGCGAAAGTTCTACCCTTAGGTTCCTCACGAGGAGAAAAAGACCGTTTGCACGGCACTTGTATCAGCTCAATCTGCTCTTAAGCACTGATATTAAGTTAAAGCGCAATACAGCGCCTCTGCTTCGGCATGACATCAAAATGGCATGAAGTCCATTTATTTTCTGTTGTACTCCCCGCGGAAGGGGGCTAGGCACGGTGTCTATGCTGGGGCCTTCGCCCGAAAAACAGCAAGCCCGAAAAACCTGAAGGGAGCGAGCTCTGGTCGGGGGCGACGGCCCCATTAACGATCACCTCTGGATGCCCATGGTGCTTAGCTCCTCGCGAAGTGCTCCAGAAAATAAAAAATCTTCGAGGAAAAGTCCAAGGTGTGCCCATGGCACCCGCTAAGGACCTACCCCTCGTGAGCGACCCTCACGAGGGAGCAAAGACGCGTCGATGCATCAGCATCCACAGGAAGATTCCCTCTCCTGAGGAAGGCCTAACGTGGCAGGATTACTGAAGACCAAGGCCGCTCCGATAAATCTTGCGAAGGAGACGCAGATCCGGAGGTCCGCGCCAGGCCCTTCACCTCATGAGCAATCCTTGTGAGGTGTCGACGGTCTCTGGGCTCTCTTAAGCGTCGACGTTTTCACGTCCGTGAGGGTCCAGCTTCCCTCAACGACGAGGAAGGCCCCGTGAATCGCCACGCGCGGCAATTTGCTCTTAGCTGCTGGCACAGATAGTGCCGCGCTCCTCCACGACGGAGAAGGTCCCTGTGCCGGTCACAGGGGCATCTTATTTGCCTTCTTTTTTCGTTTGTTTTACCGACTTATTTTTCCGTTTTCGGGGATTTGGGGTTTTTTCTTTTCCAACTCTTTCTTCAACTTCTTGTCTCAGGAATCGTCCATTGTGTCATCGGCGCCGAACCCGTCCCGAGCTCTGAGGTGGAGGGAGGCTTCCCGTCGATACCTGCAGCTCGCCAGGGCTCTCGAGCAAGCAAATGGCCGGGACAGTGAAGGACAGCAAGATTAAGCAACTAGATTTCATTAAAGCACCCCAGAGGGGGAAGGAGCAAAGCACGGCGGGGCATTCCCCGCCGGCAAGGACTACACAACGGAAAGGGGAGGAGACTAGCTCCCCTCCCCAGAAGTCTACCGCCCAGGACCTCCTCTTCACTGCGCCGGGAGCTGGGGGTAGGTGCGGCAGACGCCGTCGGCGGTGAAGATCCGCACCATCGCCTCCAGGGTCCCCAGCTTGAAGCGGAAGACGAGGCGGTCGCCGATGCGGAGGCGGCAGCCGAGGGCGAAGGGCCTCCAGCGGCCGGAGAGGACGACGTTGCCGGTCGGCCCGAAGAGGATGTCCATAGGCCAGAAGAGATCTGGCCTGCTCTGCTCCCCCAGGGCGATCTCCCCGGCGGCTGGGCCGTGGGCGTGAAGCACCCTCCGGATGGCGTCGGGCAACCGGAGGGAGTTGAACCCCGGGGCGTCGACGACAACGAGGAGCTCCAAGAATCGGGACCCCGGGGCGACGAGGGGTCCCAGCATCGCCGCCGCCAGGTGGCGCGGAGTGGCGATCACTCCGTTCACCGGCGGGGCCGGAAGATCTGCAGCAGGGGGAGGGGGGCCCAGGGCGGCCTCCACCTCCCGGAGGGCCCGATCAATGCTCCCCGAGGCCCGGGGAGCAGGCGCCGTCGCCAGCGGCGACGGCGAGTTCAGGGCTCCGCCGCGCGCGGGGCCCCGGAGGGTCAGGGCGCCGGAGGTCCCCGAGGCTGGGCGAATCGCCTCGTTCTGCCTCGGCGCGCCAATGCGCAAGGGGCCCCCGGCGCCGGGGGTCCACTGGGCCGGGACTTTCGCCTTGTTCCCGCTGCCCGGAGGGCGCCCTCGACGCTTCGTTCCGGAGCTTGGACCGGCGGCGGCGGCGGAGTTGGAAGGGTCCATGCTCTCAGGGAAGAAGAAGCAGAAGTGGCACTGGTGGAAGGAGGTGAAGTGCCGACGGTCTCGAGGAGGACCTATTTAAGGGGATCATCCAGCGTCGATGCGTCAAATCCCAGCGCGGGAACCGAAGCGTTGGCGCAGCGCTCTGCAGTCAAGCGACGCATCATTATGATGGATGACGCCTCGGAGACTGTAGCGTCGCCGCCGTTTCGTCTCACCAGCTGCGGCCACAACACGTGCCCGCAGCCTCAGCATCTTCACATGGTCCTCTGACCGCGCAGTTGACGCGTGCCGTTGGAGGGCCCAGCAGCTTCGGGGGCCCCCGACCCTTCGCTTCCTCAAGAGGGCGCGTTGTGGGCCGGGCTCCCGGGGGCTACTGTCGGTGTAATGGATACCGGGGTATCCCGGTCCACCTTCTTCTGGGCCCCGTCATCGGCCCATCTTCAGCCCAGGAGATAATCAACAATCTTCGCTTCGGAGAAGACCCTCACGAGGAGGCGCCTCGTGAGGAGAACGACGACAGAAACCGCTAAGGACCAGAAGACCTCCTCACGAGCCCCTGCTGGTGAGGAGAGGAGGTACGCCCACGTCAGCCTAGCACGTTTTCGTGCGGAGCAAGAAGGGCAGCGGGCAGAAGACCGCGTACCGTCCACGCTACCCCCGACAGGGAGGAGACCAACTTTCTCTGTGCCTGCCCAAAGCGGCACAGTGGCAGTTGGCCACCCCCCTAAATATAGCATGGACGGTGCAGGGCGCCAGAGGAGGACGTCAGCCTCCTCCACCCACTCCTGTGGACCGGCGCCACTACCCTACGAAGACCAAGTCTACAGAAGAACCTAGTCTACAGCTGTCCTCCCTCCTTGGCCGTGTGTGGCAACCCCTTCCCCAAGAAGATAAGGGGAAGGAGGACCTTGGCGCTATAAAGGGAGGGGAGGCCACCCCTTAGGGGGGATCCGATCTAATCTGATCTCCGTCGTCTTCAAGCTGCTAGTTGGGCACGCAGGTTCTTCAACCTCTGGCCAGCTAGAGCTTTGTAACCAAGGCCTTGTACTCCTCGCGAGGTGTCGCGTCGTAATACAAGAAGGCAGGAAGTAGGGGTTTTACCTCACCACGAGGGCCCTGAACCTGGGTAAAGCTCGGTCTCCCTCTCTGCAGTGCGTTGCGCGTCCAACAATCGAGGCTTCCGTCACCGTGTTTCGTTGCGATCCAAGATCTCACACGTTCAGCCCCCTGCGTTCGAATCTTCGGGTCCGTCGCGTGGTACCCCGTGTTCTTGCGACACGAAATCCATCGACAGAGTTTGCTAAGCTCATGACCGACAAGTTTGAGATGTCTATGATGGGGGAGTTGGAGTTCTTCCTTGGATTTGAAGTCAAACAATTGAAGGGAGGGACTTTTATGAACCAAGCCAAATATACCCAAGACATGCTCAACAGGTTCGAGATGATAGGAGTCAAAGGTGCAAAGACTCCCATGCCAACAAAGGTTAATCTTGATCTCGATCCTAATGGTAAAGAAGTGGATCAAAAACTCTATAGATCTATGATTGGTTCCTTGCTTTACCTTTGTGCATCTAGACCGGACATTATGTTAAGTGTGGGAGTTTGTGCACGTTTTCAGGCCGCACCAAAAGAAAGCCACTTAGTGGCGGTCAAGAGAATCTTTCGATATTTAGTGAATACCCCTAACTTTGGTCTTTGGTACCCAAAGGGAGCAAGTTTTGATCTTGTAGGTTACTCGGATTCGGATTGGGCGGGAGACAAAGTGGAACGTAAATCAACCTCCGGGGCTTGCCAATTTCTTGGTAGGTCTTTGGTGTGTTTGTCATCTAAGAAACAAATTGTGTGTCTCTCTCTACCACCGAAGCCGAATATGTAGCCGCGGCAAGTTTTTGTGCACAACTCTTATGGATGAGGCAAACTTTGAAGGATTACGGTGTCATTTTTGACAAAGTGCCTCTTTTATGTGATAATGAAAGTACAATCAAGATCGCTCACAACCCGGTGCAACACAACAAGACGAAGCATATTGAGATTCGTCATCATTTCATTCGGGATCATGTCAACCGTGGAGATATTGATCTATCTTATGTTAGCACTAATGAGCAACTTGCCGATATATTCACGAAGCCTCTTGATGAAGCAAGATTCCGGGAATTGAGGCATGAACTAAATATCATTGATTCAAGCAATGTGGCTTGAGCTAGGTTCATATACTCCCATACTCTAACGTGTGTTTTGTTCTAGGTGTGGGCATGGAAATAGGGGGAGTGCGGTTCTAATTGATTGGACTATCCCTCCCCCCATAATGCCAATAGTAAGCATATTGTTCTATCTTGTCATTCGTGACAACTTGAGCTTAATCGATGAGTCTAGGTTTTGGGCCCAAGATATATCTTCGCGGTGCCATGCCTATATACTCATACATGGTGGCCTTTGGCCACCGACCTCCTTAGTGGAGGAGTTTCCCATTTGGTTTTATTGCTTTATCTTCTCTATGGGAACGTGCTCATGTTTGGTCTTATTTGGTTTTATTTGCATGTTTGCAAACATGAGCACTTTGTACCACACAGTGTCAATTGATTCCATCCCAAGCCTATCTCATCCACAAACTTGCTGAAATTCTCCAAATGACATGTCCTTACACTATAAATGTTGACCTAGTCAAGGGGGGCCAGAGACTCCGGGGTTTACAGCCCGGAGACTCTGGTGGGCCGGAGATTCCGGGGTAAGTACCGGAGACTCCGGCCGGGGCAGCTTCGAAATCCATACTTAGGGCACGGGGTGGGGAAGAACGGTTCATTCTTCCCCATCCACCCCCATGCCCCTACTCTCCCACCTGCCGCCCCCTTGCCATAGATCGACGCCCGGAGCCTCTCCAAGCTCCGGGATCCGCCGTGCCACTGGCTAATCACTTCCTTGGAGGTGTGGGATCAATCCCACCGATCGATTTGCGCCATGGACTCCGGTAAACTTGCTTTCCATCTCCTCCATCTAGTTCTCTCTAGATCTATGAGATGTGCATGTTTTCCATAGTTTGAAGTGGTGTACTACCTTCTTGTGGCTATCTATCATCTTCCTAGCAACTTTATTGTGGTTATTGCCCTCGATTTGATCTATGTGGTCTCCTAGGCTCGGGCTCCTGGATCCAACCGGAGACTCCGGCCCCTGTGGTCGGAGACTCCGGCCTGGACGCAAAGTCTCTGGTTTCGACCGGAGACTCCGGCCCGAGCCCCCGGAGACTCTGACTAGATCAGTACTGAGGGTATGAATCACAACACAGTTGCTTATTTTTGGCTCAAGGACATGTCAACTCAACCTTGCTATCTTCCTCACTCATTCACAGGTGCAGGTGGCTCTCGAAAACTGGCCTTTCACAACAAGGACAAGTTGGTTGTCAATCCCGCCACTGGGGCCATTGCTTAGAAGTCTGTGATTGCTCAGCAAGCTAGAGATGCCAAGAAGCTCAAGACTAGGATGGCTGAGGAGGAACGTGCTGAGGCTGCTAAGAAGGCCAAGTTTGATGGTCTTGTGACTTTGGAAGGGTTGTCATCCTCAGAATATGTTGAGATGAGGAAGCGGAACATGTATGCTCTCCCGCGCAACTCTCGTGACCGTTGCTTTGTCCATAAAGAAAAAGAGTTGATCATGAAGGAGTTCTATGCTTCTCTCAAGAAGTACCCGGTTTGCCCTCAGACGGTCATGGACTTCTCCCATTTTGCCAAGTACAGTGCATATTTCGCGGAGGCCGTGTGGATCACTCGCAAGCTTGGCCTCCATGCTCTCATGAAGATTCAAGAGCCTTACAACATCACTTTGGTCCATCAGTTCTTTGCTACTCTTGTATTTGGGGATGGTGAGGAGATCCCCATGACTTGGATGACCGGAGAAGAGATTTGCCACTCCAACTTCATGGACTTTGCCGCTCTCCTTGGTTATGAGTTTCATGGAGCTACTACTCCTAGTGGCATAAGGATGCATGTGGACGGTGAGTACTATGAGAAGAAAAAGCTCGCTCCTCTTTACACCGGGAAGGATAAGAAGATAGTCATTGGAGGCACCCTTGGGCTATCTCAACGGTCCAACATTTTGCTTCGCATATTCCGGGCCTCCATTGCCCCTCAAGCCGATAACTTTGATGCTATTCGTGGGGCCTTAGTGAACCTCTTGGCCTACTCTCATGAAGTCTATTGCAAAGGGGAGACCGCACATGTTGAGTCACTTGATGTGATGGATTTTATTCACAAGGAAATCAATGATTGCATTGCTAACAAGAAGACTCCTCTTTATGCCCCATTTGTCATGAAGCTCATTCGTGCTCAAGATCTCAACCATCCTCTTCTCAAGGCAAACCTTGTAGATCACAAGGTTGTGAAGCTTCAATGCAAGGCTCCCACCGGTCACTCCAAGAAACCATTTGCTCCGGTGAGAGGTGAAGATGATGATGCCTTTGGAGAAGGGGTTTCAACTAGAAGGGGCCCAAGGATGAAGCATGCTAGCAATGCCGGCTCTAGCTCCAACGATGAGTTTGGGCAAGAATTCAAGAAGCTCAATTGGTTTCAAAGGAATGTTCTTTGCATGAATGTGGACATCCGTCACAAGCAATATGAGAGCTACATCGCTCAAAAGCACATGAATGACAATCAACAAGCTCTTCACAAGGCGTTTCGGGCTTCTCGACCGAGCTATGTGGAATCACCTCCTTCCTCTTCATCATCCGGCACTCACTCCTATGGCAAGTGGAGCAAGGGTCTGACTGATTGGCAAGCTTTTGAGGAAGTCACCTACGGCACCTCCAATGTGCCTCATGGCAAGAAGCCCATGGCTCCTGAAGATATTGAAGAAGGGGATGAGGACTTCGATGCTAGTTCCAAGGACGAGGCCGAGGATGAAGACGATGAGTGATCTCATGGGCGTGTAGCATCGCTCTTTTTCCTTTTTGGTGTCTCAATGCCAAAGGGGGAGAAGTAGCTCTATTAGGTTGTCTTCGTGGGATTTGCCATGGGATGGGTTTATTTGGATTTGCTTTGAATTTGCATGTGTTGTGTCTCATCTATCTTAGTGTTGAACTCTCGTTTGTGTGGTACGGTATTATTGTGAGACTTAAGTTCCTTTATTGCTAGTAAGACTATTATTGGTGTATGCTATCTTGTTTAGTCTTACTTCTGTGCATGTTGTTAGTCTCATACATTGTTACTTGCACTTGGTATAATTGTGAAATATATAGGGGGAGTGATGATCCTTACTTGTGTGGACTCATGTTCAAATGCAAATGGTGTTGTGCACACAAGTAGGGGGAGCTTTGGCTATATATTTTATTTTATTGTGCTTATATCTTGCAAATCTGTATGTTGTCATCAAACACCAAAAAGGGGGAGATTGAAAGAGCATTTCCCTAATAAATGTATTTTGGTGTTTGTTAATAACATATGGTAAGTTAACCATGCTATTAAAGTTCTGCAGATTTCTAGGTTGATTCAGGATCTCGCGGAGGTGTACCCCAAAAAGGAAGAAAAGATTGGAGCCCATAGTCCAGTAGTGGGTTTAGGGCTTAGTTGTCTTGTAGGGTGCTTCACGAAGGTGGAAATGGTGGAGAGGGTCTCCACGAAGTGCTGCTGTTGCATCTTCTAGGGCGGAGACTCCGGCCCTGCTGGCCGGAGACTCCGGTCTAGGGGTCTCACCCAGGCAAGCCTCAAAGTCGGACAATTTAGATGCCCACCCGGAATTGGGCCGGAGACTTTGTGTCTCTGGCCGGAGACTTCGGGTCGACAGGCTGAGGACGGAGACTCCGGTCCCCAGGGGCCGGAGACTCCGGTCTGTCTGGCTGGGTTCTGGTTTGCTAAAGGCTCGGACGGTTCAGACTCCAGTCCGGAGTTGGGCCAGAGACTTTTGTCTCTGGCCGGAGACTCCGGCGCTGGAGTCACTTAGGGCGAAGACTCTGGCCCTAGTTGGACTGCAACGGCTACATTTCGTGGAGGACTATATAAAGCCTTCTTCTACCTCTAGAAGGGGCGTGGCTTCCACTCTCTCTCCTCCATTGTTGCTAAGCTTAAAAGCACTAGATCTCTCTCAAGAGCTTGGTGGGCCTATTGGGAGCCTCCAATTGAGTTGTGGAGCTCGCCCCAATACTTTGTGTAAAGGTCTTGTGCGGCCTTCAAGGGCATCGCTTAGTGGAGCGTGAACTCGCCTTTGTGGCTTGTTCACCGGAGAATAGGGTGAGCCTTTGTGGCGTTGGTGGCCTTTGTGGCACCACACCTCTCCAACGTAGACGTACTTCCCGTAACAAGGAAGGAACTACGGGAATACATCCTTGTGTCTTCTTGTCTCCATTGCGGTTACCTCTATCCTTTACTTGTACCTTTACTTATATTGTTATTGCTAGCTTGCTTATCACTCTAGGTAAATTCACTTAGTAGCACATCTAGAGAATTTACCTTCTTGTCTAGCCTTAACTTGAAAAGAAGTAAAAATTGGGTAGCTCCTATTCACCCCCCCTCTAGTCGCTCATACGATCCTTTCAATTGGTATCAGAGCGTGGTCTCTTATTCGGGCTTAACCGCCTAAGAGTATGGGCGAGACTATGGATGAGGATAAGTGTAAAGAAGCTTCTCCCGAAGATACTCCTCCATCTATCTCTTCCTCTTCAATCTCTCGTGAGGAGCATTTGGCGTCCTTGGACACAATGCATGCCTCTATGAGATTGGAGATGAAGGCTATGTTTGAGGAATATTTTGGAAAGAAACCTTCCGGGCCCACCGACCCAAACACCACACTTAATGTGGATCTCTCCTTGGCTAAGGTGAAGCCACCTAACAATGGCTCCACCTCCGCCGAGAATAAAGGTGCCCCACCTAAGGAAAATGATGGTCCGGAAAAGGGTGCATTCATTCCATCCCCGAACACTTACTCCCCTCCGCCGGTCCATTATCCTATGCCACACATTAACAACATGGGATCTCCTCCTAAGCTTGATTCTCGCAATTTTATTAAATGGCAAGGACTAATGAAATCTCATATTTCTAGCTCTTCTACTCATTTGTGGAGGGTCATACAAAATGGCTTTGCACCTCATGATCCTCACAACTTGACCGGAAGGGAGGAAGTTGATGAGCAACTCAATGCCACCGCCAAGCATCTCCTTCAACAAGCCGTGCCGGATACTCATGCAGCACACATCAACAACTTGAGCACCGCCAAGGAAGTATGGGACTATCTCACTATGCTCTTCATTGGGAATGAGAGTATTCGGTCCTCCAAGTTTGATGAGCTCAAGAGTGAAGAGAGGGATTTCATTATGCGAGATATTGAGACTCCCGATGAGATGTACCAAAGGATCTTGGCTCTTGCAACGGCCTTGACCGGGTTTGGGTGCAAAGACAATGGTGATGACTATGTCAAGCGTATGTTCATTACCTCCATCAACCCAAAAGAACCCATTCGGTCCAAGATAATCCGTTCAAGACCGGATTTTGGGAGTATGACATCAAATGAAATTCTTTGCGAGTTCACCGCCTTGACTATCTTGAAGAAGAATGCGGAAGAGACTAGAGCTCGTGTTCTTGCCGGACAAGGAGTTCACAATCTTGCTCTCAAGGCCAAGGTGGTGTAGAAGCAAGGTGAAGGAGAAGAAGAAATATATGAAGAAGAGTGTTGGTCTCCGGAAGATATCATGTTGGCACTCCATGAGCACTTGGCTCTCAATGCAACTGCTTTTTGGGATGCCAACAAGCACAAGATGAAGGGATCCAAGTTCAAGTCATCTCCAAGGAAGGGTGGTGACTCTAAAGTGAGGCATTGCTACAATTGTGGAGGAATCAAGCACTTCATTGCCGAATGTCCTTATGAGCACAAGGAGGACAATGAAGGCCGGCTCATCCCCAAGCGCCGGTCATCAAAGTTCTCCCCTTCCAAGAAGCATGGGAACAAGGACAACAAGAAGAAAGGAGAAAGAGTGTTGGTGGTTCATGAGGAGTATGACTCCGGGTCCGATGATGATGACTCCGAAGATGAAGAGAATGGAGAAATGGTCGCCATTGCTATTGTCTCCACTCCACCTACATCCCTCTTAAACTCACATAATGAGAATGCCATCATCACCAACCACAAGTGTCTTATGGCCAAGGCCTCGGAGGTATACATTGAGACACTAATGTGTCAAATAGGTGATGCCCATGACACTATCAAGGAGAAGGAGGAGTTGGAAAGATTAGCCGCCGATGATATTGGCTCTCTATCAATTGAGCTCGAAGAAGAGCAAAACTTGAGAGTCTCTTTAGAGGAGAAATTGTTGGGACTAGAAGAGTCTCATAATCTAATCTTTTCAAAACTCACTAAAGAATGTGACCATGCTCTTGCTATGGTCAAGTTGCTTAAAAAGGAGAAAGTTGAATTTGACGTTGGTCATAATGATTTTCGTGAGAAGTTTGAGAAGCTTGAAGAAGCCCACAAGGCTTTGGAAAGCAAATTCTCTAATATCACCAAGATCCGTGAGCAACTTCAAATTCAACTAACTATTGAACAATATAAAGTCCCACCAATGCAAGTTATTGAAGTTCCTTGTTCTTCTAGCCCCATATGTGGTCATAGTGATATCATTGAGGAGAACATTAGGTTGAAAGCCGAACTTGCCAAGGGCCTTGCCACTTGCATTCAAGGAGAAAAGAATCTCAATGATCTCTTGAGTAATCAACGAATGAACAAGGGCAAGGAAGGTCTCAGATTCATTGTCGAGTCCTCAAAAAGGGGGAATCTCGAATTGGTGGCCGAGCCCTTAAAGAAAAAGAACAAGAACAAGAAGAAGAAGCCTGCTGCTGCTGCTCCCACTCCTCATTATACCTGGGCATGTTTTCGGGCCGGGCCGGGTCGGGCCGGGCCAGGCCGGCAAAAAGCCCGACTCAAAAATCTGCTGCCCAGGCCCGGCCCGGCCCGACTGTCGGGCCGTGTTTTGCTACCCAAGCCCGGCCCGTCGGGCCAAAAAAACGTCGGGCTGTCGGGCCGTCGGGCCGGGCCTTCCTAAAATCTGCGAAATCTTCTGCCCAAGCCTGGCCCGACTAGTCAATCGGGCCAAATTTCTCTGCCCAGGCCCGGCCCGTCAGGCCAAAATAAGAGGTCGGGCCGGGCCATTTTTGGGCCGGGCCGGGTCGGGCCGTCAGGCCGGGCTGCCCATGCTCAGGTATACTCCTCATGTTCCTTTTGACATTTGTTACACAGAGGAGGAGTGGGAGGAGCTCAAGGGAAAGGAGATGGAGGAGAAGGTCGAAGTGACCGGAGTCTCAGGGTCCAAGGGTCCGGAGTCTCCGGCTGGTTCATCTAGCCCGTAGTCTCCGGCCCCCAAGGCCAGAGTCTCCGACCCTACTCACAATGACTTTGTAGGAAAATATAACCCTCATTATGTTCTTCTCAGGGATTATTATGGTGATGTCTATGCTAGATATGTTGGTCCCTATGATGGTTACATTGAATATGCTATTTGGGTACCTAAGATTCTTGTGACTAACAAAAGAGGACCCATCCAAAAATGGGGACCTAAATGCAAGAATTGATCTCTTGTAGGACATTGCTTCCGGAGGAGAAAAATGGATCATTGATAGTGGTGCCACAAGCCACATGACCGGAAGCAAAAATATTGTGGAAGATCTAAGGCCAAATACTTCAAATGTCACGGTCTCATATGGTGACAAGTCATCCTCTAAGGTACTCAGTTTCGGGAAGGTGGTGATCACTCCGGACATGTCCCTAGTGAATGTCATGCTTGTCGAAACCATTGGTTATAATTTACTTTCCGTTCATCAACTTGCTACTATGGGCTATGCCACATATTTTGATGTTGACATTGTGGTCGTCATGTGGAGTAAGTCTCTCAAGGTTGCCTTTGTTGGGTATGTCAAAAATGGCTTGTATGTGGTGGACTTCTCGAAGAAACCCACTACGGCCGCGATATGCCTAATTGCTAAGGCCGACGTGGGATGGCTTTGGCATCGCCAGTTAGCCCATGTCAATATGAGAGCTTTGCAAAATCTCTACACCGGCGGCCACATACTCGGACTAAAGGATGTTTCTTTTGCCAAAGATCGTGTTTGTAGGGCCTGTATTGAAGGGAAGATGCATGAAACAAGCCATCCAAGCAAGACTATTATCTCTTCCAAGAGGTGCTTGGAGCTCCTTCACATGGATCTCTTTGGACCTCCCACTTATGCAAGTCTTGGTGGCAAGAAGTATTGCTTGGTGATTGTCGATGACTATTCAAGATACACTTAGGTTTATTTCTTTGAGTTCAAGAGTGAGACCCAACAAACCGTCAAAGACTTTGCCACCGAAGTTGAGCATCAATTCAATACCACCATATTGACTATAAGAAGTGACAATGACACCGAGTTCAAGAACTACTCCCTAAATGAGTTTCTTCATGATGCGGGTATCAAACATCAATATTCCGCTGCATATACCCCACAACAAAATGGAGTTGCCGAGAGGAAGAACCGGACTCTTATGGATGCGGCAAGAACAATGTTGGCGGAGTTCAAGTCTCCATACAACTTTTGGGCCGAAGCTATTAATACCGCATGCCATGCCACCAACTGACTTTATCTCCGCAAGAACTTGAACGAGACTCCCTATGAAATACTTACCGGGCAAAATCCCAACATCATATACTTCCGGGAATTTGGTTGTAAGTGCTTCTATCTCAAGAAAGGTGTTCGTTTGTCAAAATTTGATTCTAAAGCTTTAGAGGGTATCTTTGTTGGCTACTCCACGGACTCACATTCCTATAGGATCTATAGCAAGTCCACCGGGCATGTTATAGAGACTTGTAATGTGAGGTTCGATGAAGATAATGGTTCCTTTGTGGGACAAAGTGGTGTTCATGATGTAGGTGATGAAATTCCTCCCCAAGCCATAAGAAGAATGGGTGTCGGATTCTTCCGGCCCATTGAGGGACACCTTTTGGCCGAAGGAGAAGGACAATGCTCTACACAAGTGTAGCCTTCACCTGCTGAACACCCACAGGACATTGACCAAAGACAAGCTACGCACCCTCAACCTCAAGATCATCCCACCGAGCAATCTTGCCCGCAGTCTCCGGCCCCTGTGGTCCGGACTCTCCGGCCTATACCAGAGTCTCCGGGTTTGGATACCGGAGTCTTTGGGGGTGATCAAAGGCCTGATGAAGATCCATCTAATTTCCATGGTTACGGGACACTTGATGATCAAGGCAATCCAACTGGTCAAGGCGAGGACCAGAACAACGATCATGAAGATGATCAAGTAGTCTCTCAAGAATCTCCTCTTGAGGCTCGCACTCACCGTGAGAAGAAGCTTGAGTCCATACTTCGATGAAGAAGCATATCCTTGGAAAATGTTGTTGGGAGTGTTCGTAAAGGTGTCTCCACAAGGAGGCAACTTTCTAACTTTAGCTCTCATCATGCTTTTGTCTCTTGTGTAGAACCCAAGAAAGTTTATGAGGCGCTTGAGGATCCGGATTGGCTTGATGCCATGCATGATGAACTCAACAACTTCGAGCGCAACAAAGTTTGGACTCTAGTAGAAAGACCCAAATATTGCCGTAATGTCATTGGGACCAAGTGGATCTTCAAGAACAAGCAAGATGCAAATGGCATTGTCATTCGTAACAAGGCAAGATTGGTGGCTCAAGGTTTTTCCCAAGTTGAGGGTATTGACTTTGGTGAAACTTTCGCTCCCGTTGCCCGTCTTGAATCCATTCGCATCTTACTTGCATATGCATCTCATCATAACTTTAAACTTCAACAAATGGATGTTAAAAGTGCATTTCTTAATGGTCCCTTAAATGAATTGGTTTTTGTGAAGCAACCCCCGGGCTTCGAAAACCCTAAGTTTCCTAACCACGTTTACAAACTTGATAAGGCGCTCTATGGACTTAAACAAGCCCCACGTGCGTGGTATTGATACGTCTCAAACGTATCTATAATTTTTGATGCTCCATGCTTGTTTTTACACCATTTGCCTATTGTTTCGTTACACTTAGTGGCACTTTTATGCATTTTCCGGAACTAACCTATTAACAAGTTGCCACAGTGCCAGTTTCCTGTTTTCTGCTGTTTTTGTGTTTCAGAAGTGATACACAGGAAATATTCTCGGAATTGGACGAAACAAGTTCCTGAAGCCTTATTTTACCCGGAAGCTTCCAGAGATCCGAAGGAGAGTAGGAGGTGAGGGACCAGGGGCCCACACGCACAGGTGGCGCGGCTAGCCCCTGGCCCGCGCCACCCCCGTGTGTGGCCGCCTGGCCCCTCCTCTGACATCGACCCTTCGCCTATAAATACCCCCCGATGAGAAAAACCTAAGTACCCGATCAATTTTCCAGAACACATCGCGATCCGCCGCCGCCGTCGACCCGAAGATCGGGAGGGTCCAGAAGCTCTTCCCGGCACCCTGCCGGAGAGGGGAATCGCCACCGGAGGTCTTCTTCATCGCCATGCTTGCCTCCGGAGCGATGAGTGAGTAGTCTACCTTGGACTATGGGTCCATAGCAGTAGCTAGATGGTTGTCTTCTCCACTATGTGCTTCATGTTTAGATCTCATGAGCTGCCATACATGATTGAGATCACCGTTATGTAATTCTACATGTTTGGTTTGTTGGGATCCGATGAATATTGGTGTTTATGATTAAGTTGTTGTACTGAATTATATCTTTTGTTATCTCTATGTTGTTTATGATCTTGCATGCTCTCCGTTGTTAGTAGCTATCTTGGCCGAGTAGTTGCTAGTGACTCCAAGAGGGGGTATTTGTGCTCGATAGTGGGTTCATGCCTCTATTTCACCTGGGGGAGTGACAGAAACCTCTAAGGTGGTAGATGTGTTGTTGCTACTAGGGAGAAAACAACATTCATATGCTCAAGGGCATATGCTTTGTTTACATTACACACTTTGCTTAATGCAATTATCTGTTGTTCGCAACTTAATACTTCTAGGGTGTTCGGATTGATATCCCCGGGAGTGGATTATTAGTCATAGATGCAGTTGGAAGGCGGTCTATGTATTTTGTTGTAATGCCAGAGTAAATCTCATAGTGATCTTCTTGACATATCACGTTATCTTTATTCTATCAATTGCCCAACTGTAATTTGTTTACCCAGCGTGTGTTATTTTATCTATGGAGAGACACCACTAGTGAACTGTGGACCCCGGTCCTATTTCCATCATATTGCTATCACCTGTTTACTTTACTCGTACTGTTTACTTTACTCGCATACTATATTGTTTTCCACTCGATACACTCATAACCTTTGTTTCAAGCAAACCGGTGAGATTGACAACCTCATCGCAAGTTGGGAACAAAGTATTTGTTTGTGTGTGTGCAGGTTCCACAACACCTTCAGTCGTCATTGTCTCTTTTCTCCTGTTCGATAACCTTGGTTTCTAAAACTGAGGGAAAACTTGCTGCTACACTCATTATACCTTCCTCTTGGGGTTCCCAACGGGCTGGTTATCCACCACGCACAAGAACAGTATGCTTCCACAACAACTATCCACCACCACACGCAGCAGCTACTTTTCTGGCGCCGTTGCCGGGGAAGAGAGAAGACTTCTGCGAGGGGAGTTCTTCGCACACACATTCTTTACTTTGTTATTGTTTTGCTTTACTTTATTTATTTTACCTGCATTGCTTTTTATCAAAAACCCAAAAAAAAATTAGAATCCTTGGTAGTTGTTTTTTTACTTGTTTACTTTCGTTTTGCTGAAATGGCCAATCCTGAAAACACCAAGTTGTGTGACTTCACTAGCACGAACAATAGTGATTTTATCTGCACTCCTATTGCACCACCTGCTACTGCTGCAAACTTTTATGAGATTAAGCCTGCTTTGTTGAACCTTGTTATGAAAGAGCAATTTTCTGGTGCTAGTACTAAAGATGCTGCAGCTCATCTCAACAATTTTGTTGAGCTATGTGAGATGTAGAAATATAAGGATGTTGATAGTGATATTATTAAGCTCAAGTTGTTTCCTTTTTCTTTGAGAGGAAAAGCTAAAGATTGGTTGCTGTCTTTGACTAAGAATAGTATTGATTCATGGGCTAAGTGTAAGGATGCTTTTATTGGTAGATACTATCCTCCTGCTAAGATTATATCGTTGCGTAGCAATATCATGAAGTTTACTCAGTTTGATAATGAACATGTTGCTCAAGCTTGGGAAAGAATGAAATCTATGATAAAGAATTGCCCCACTCATGGACTGACTACTTGGATGATTATCCAAACTTTTTATGCAGGACTGAATTATTCTTCGAGGAACCTACTTGATTCAGCTGCTGGAGGCACTTTTATGTCCCTTACCTTGGGCGCCGCGTCAAAGCTACTCGACAACATGATGGTAAATTATTCTGAATGGCACACCGAGAGAGCTCCACAAGGTAAGAAGGTAAATTCTGTTGAGGAAACCTCTTCATTGAATGATAAGATTGATACCATTATGGCTATGCTTGCTAATGATAGGACCCATGTTGATCCTAATAATGTTCCTTTGGCCTCTTTGGTTGCTCAAGAAGAGCATGTTGATGTGAATTTCATTAGAAACAATAATTTTAACAACAATGCTTATAGGAACAATTTTGCTAGTAACAATTATAGGTCGTATCCTTCTACCAATAGTAATGGTTATGGTAACTCTTATGGTAATTCTTACAACAACACTAGGGTCGCGCCCTCCGAGCTTGAGGTGATGCTCAAGGACTTCATCGGTAAGCAAACTGCTTTTAACAAGTCTGTTGAGGAAAAGTTAGGCAAAATTGATATTCTTGCTTCTAAAGTTGATAGCCTTGCTCATGATGTTGAACTTCTGAAATTAAAAGTGTTTCCAAATGATGTGAAAGAGAGCAATGCTCTTGCTACCGCTAATGCTATTCAAGTTGGAATTGATGAAAATATTAGATTGTTAGCGGAATTGCATGCCAGGTGGGAAAGAGAAGACGAGATGGCTAGAGAGATGAAGGTATGTACTATTACTACCTCTAATGATGTTGCTCCTACTGGTAGCAATCCTCTTACTTTGATTGGTGTAGAGAAAACTCCCGCTCCTTGTGTTAAAAAGCCTAAAACTGCCAAAACTTTTTCTCAAAAGAGTGCTGAAATTTTTCGGAGTGTGGGAGATGATAGCCCTATTTCTTTTAATGATTTTGATGTTGATGGCTGCAATATATCTGAAGTAATTTCGTTCTTGCAAAATCTTGCTTTGACTCCCAATGCTAGTTCTTTAAATATTGCTTTTACTAAGCATATTACCAATGCTCTCATAAAGATTAGGGATGAAAAATTGAAGCAAAAAGCCTCTGTTCTCAAGAAGTTAGAAGATGGTTGGGAACCCATCATTGATATGCATGTTAATGGTTATGATTGCCATGCTTTATGTGATCTAGGTGCTAGTATTTCTATCATGCCTAGGAAGATTTATGACATGCTTGATTTACCACCGCTTGAAAAATGTTATTTTGATGTTCCTATTGCTGATGTTGCTAAGAAGAAACCTTTGGGAAGGATTAATGATGTTCTTATTGTGGTTAACAATAACCTTGTTCCCGTTGATTTTCTTGTTATGGACGTTGAATGCCATGCTTCATGTCCTATTATTTTGGGAAGACCCTTTCTTCGAACGGTAGGTGCTATCATTGATATGAGGGAAGGCACTATCAAATATCAATTCCCACTTAAGAAAGGTATGGAACACTTCCCTAGGAAAAGAAAGAAATTGCTTTTTGACTCTATTCTTAGAGCAAATTATGAGCTTGATGCTTCATCACTTGATATTACTTGATTCGCAATTTTCTGCGCCTAGCTCAAAGGCGTTAAAGAAAAGCACTCTTGGGAGATAACCCAATGTTTTATTTTCAGTACTTTTTCTTTTATTTGAGTCTTGGAAGTCATTACTACTGTAATGAACGCTCCTTATCTTGTTTATTTCGTTTTGGTGCCAAGAGAAGCCTCTAATTTGAGTGAGGTAAAGATTTGGGGATGTTGCTGTCCTGAAACTGTTTTCGGTGCTGCACCGTAAAAATTCGTGAAAATTCTCTGTTTATCTTTTGGACCTGCGATTTCTTGTGAATATGACCCAGGTTATATCCAAACTTTTCTTAGTTGAACACTTTTTGATTTGAGCAACAGAAAATCCCTCAAAAATTCGACCTTTGTCAGCTGTTCAGTTTTGACAGATTTCTGCCAATATTTGTGTTTGCCACTTTATCGCTTTCTTTTGAGTTCTTTTGATCACGGAACTTTTGGGGAGGTTGCTACAGTAGCATTTGCTATATATGTGGTGGTTTCGAGTTGAAACCTGAAGCAAATAGAGGATTGATTATATATTATGCTTGCACTAATGTTGCTAATAGAATTGTGTTTAGTTTTGTATGAAGGAAGTTTTCAAGTGTAGGGATTGGTGAATGATGAGATGAGTTGAAGAATGGACAAAAGCTCAAGCTTGGGGATGCCCATGCATCACCCCAAGAAATATCCAAGAAGTACAAGCGTCAAAGCTTGGGGATGCCCCCGAGGCACCCCTTCTTCGTCGGCAAAAATCAGGTCACCTTTCAAAACACTATATTTTTATTGCTTCATGCACTATGTGTTTTTCTTGGAGCGTCAGTTGTTTTAGTTTTCTTAGTTGGTTTAGTTTGTTTGTTTGCTGCAATAAATTGTTGGACCCCAACAAATTTCCTTTGGAGAAGTTGCCTTGTTTTCATTTGCAAAGAACGCTCTAGTTTTCACTCTTATTAAAAATTGAGTGTTCTACTTTTTCTGCTACTGCTTGTGGTTTTCGTTTTCGCCTTGATATGCATTCAAACCTTGTCATATCTTTTTATCAAGGTGTATTTTTGCCTCTGATCTTTATTGGTTTTCATCAAAAGAGGTGTTTGTAAAAATTTCAAATGGTGTTGGAAAAGAGAAAAAGCTTTGTGCAAAATAGTGGTACAAGAAGGAGCTTGTGTAGACTGCGGCTTAGGCTTTTTCATGTTATGCTTGATGTATTTTTGATAGTATGCTTAGTGGTTTTGCTGTAGCATGACTTGTCTCAAATAACTGAGATTGCTTAATGAGCCTTTGAAAAAATCATGCGTTGTTTTTATTGTATGGAAGCATTATTTTGGTTTTCTCCTTGATGCTTTATTTGGGTTGACTTGGCGCATGCTCACACATGTTAGACTCTTACAAAGTCGCCAATAGCCTTCATGATCATTTAGTTTTTGACTTTTGATGCCATCGTATGCTTCTTTTAATGTCGCTTTGCATGATTATGGCCATTATTGCTCTCTTAGTTGGTCGCTCCCAGTCTTTTGCTAGCCCTCGCCTTGTACTGAGTATGAGCTCTACTCGTGCATCCAACTCCTGAAAGCCAAAGTTTTCCAAAGTGTCCACCATACATACCTACTAGCAATTTGCTATTCCAAGTAAATTTGACTTGCTTTTATTTTCTCTTCAAATTAAACTCTTACCAGTGTTATGCGAAATTCGGTCAGTAAAGCTCTCACGAACCGGAAGGCACACTTTACTTTTTCCTGTTCTTAAAAATTTGACATTGTGGTCTCTTATGTTGAGTTGTTATGCTTGCAAGTTGTAAGTTGGATTCTAGCCCATCCATGCTGTCATGGGGCAAGCTTTCAACATTGCACTTCTTATTTGAGTTGATATCGTGATCTTTTGTTTATGGATGCCCGCGGTGTGAAATGAATTGGGAATCTTGTGAGGATCATGGAGTTTGTATATGTGTTAGGGAAACGCCGGGCTGCCAATCTAAGCCATGCATAATTCATGGTGGAAATTTGCAGCATACCCATGGTGAACATTCGACGACGCATCTCACTATAAAAAGCTAAACAATATAGCAAATAAAAGAGATGTCTAGGTGTTCATTGTCTGCTTGTCCTGTCATTTTGGTGTGGGCTTGTTCCATGTCATCGGGCACGGAGGTACCCCATTGGCGGTTCTCAATGATATGCATATACTTACAATGACAAGAGCCTTGCTTGGGACTCTAAGTAAAGTAGCATGAGGTTTGGGTACTCGTATTCACGGGACACGAGGTTTTCAACTTATGATTTGTCAAGCATATGCATCATAATTGTTCTCGCATTAACTTTAACCATTCAAGATGCTTATGATGGGGGCAATGAGAGCTCAAAGCCGGTAAGTACCATAATTTTTGAAGGTTATAAAACTTGCAATCACTGCTTCCCTCTGCGAAGGGCCTTTCTTTTACTTTTATGTTGAGTCACCACCTTCTTTCTTTATGCACCATTAAGAGAGCATAGTTGTCATTCTTAGTGTGATATGCATTGTCCCAAAGTTGATTGATTGATTCATATTGTTGGTTTCACTTGTTCTTAAATTATTTGTATCTAGTCGCCCTCTTAAACTTTAAGGTGTCCTATGCATTTATGTTTTGCTCTCTTTGAAGGACAAGCTGAAAACCTTTTGTATGTTTTTCCTTATGATTTGAACACACATTTGACTTTCATTGTTTCATTATCATGATCTTTTGTTTGTGTTCATTTGCATGTTTACAACATGGTTGCTAAGTTCTTATTGTCATGATTATATCTTCATGCCCATGTTTTAAGTTCTATTGATCCCAGCTCACCAATGCTTACATATATGATCAAGATTGTGTAGGTGCATGTCACCTCAAAAATTATTCTTTTGTTATCACTTACCTACTCGAGGACGAGCAGGAGTTAAGCTTGGGGATGCTTGATACGTCTCAAACGTATCTATAATTTTTGATGCTCCATGCTTGTTTTTACACCATTTGCCTATTGTTTCGTTACACTTAGTGGCCCTTTTATGCATTTTCTGGAACTAACCTATTAACAAGTTGCCACAGTGCCAGTTTCCTGTTTTCTGCTGTTTTTGTGTTTCAGAAGTGATACACAGGAAATATTCTCGGAATTAGACGAAACAAGTTCCTGAAGCCTTATTTTACCCGGAAGCTTCCAGAGATCCGAAGGAGAGTAGGAGGTGAGGGACCAGGGGCCCACACGCATAGGTGGCGCGGCCAGCCCCTGGCCCGCGCCACCCCCATGTGTGGCCGCCTGGCCCCTCCTCTGACATCGCCCCTTCGCCTATAAATACTCCCCGACGAGAAAAACCTAAGTACCCGATCAATTTTCCAGAACACATCGCGATCCGCCGCCGCCGTCGACCCGAAGATCGGGAGGGTCCAGAAGCTCTTCCCGGCACCCTACCGGAGAGGGGAATCGCCACCGGAGGTCTTCTTCATCGCCATGCTTGCCTCCGGAGCGATGAGTGAGTAGTCTACCTTGGACTATGGGTCCATAGCAGTAGCTAGATGGTTGTCTTCTCCACTATGTGCTTCATGTTTAGATCTCATGAGCTGCCATACATGATTGAGATCACCGTTATGTAATTCTACATGTTTGGTTTGTTGGGATCCGATGAATATTGGTGTTTATGATTAAGTTGCTGTACTGAATTATATCTTTTGTTATCTCTATGTTGTTTATGATCTTGCATGCTCTCCGTTGTTAGTAGCTATCTTGGCCGAGTAGTTGCTAGTGACTCCAAGAGGGGGTATTTATGCTCGATAGTGGGTTCATGCCTCTATTTCACCTCGGGGAGTGACAGAAACCTCTAAGGTGGTAGATGTCCTGTTGCTACTAGGGAGAAAACAACATTCATATGCTCAAGGGCATATGCTTTGTTTACATTACACACTTTGCTTAATGCAATTATCTGTTGTCCGCAACTTAATACTTCTAGGGTGTTCGGATTGATATCCCCGGGAGTGGATTGTTAGTCATAGATGCAGTTGGATGGCGGTCTATGTATTTTGTTGTAATGCCCAGAGTAAATCTCATAGTGATCTTCTTGACATATCACGTTATCTTTATTCTATCAATTGCCCAACTGTAATTTGTTACCCAGCGTGTGTTATTTTATCTATGGAGAGACACCACTAGTGAACTGTGGACCCCGGTCCTATTTCCATCATATTGCTATCACCTGTTTACTTTACTCGTACTGTTTACTTTACTCGCATACTATATTGTTTTCCACTCGATACACTCATAACCTTTGTTTCAAGCAAACCGGTGAGATTGACAACCTCATCGCAAGTTGGGAACAAAGTATTTGTTTGTGTGTGTGCAGGTTCCACAACACCTTCAGTCGTCATTGTCTCTTTTCTCCTGTTCGATAACCTTGGTTTCTTAAACTGAGGGAAAACTTGCTGCTACACTCATCATACCTTCCTCTTGGGGTTCCCAACGGGCTGGTTATCCACCACGCACAAGGACAGTCTGCTTCCACAACAACTATCCACCACCACACGCAGCAGGTATGAGCACTGATACGTCTCAAACGTATCTATAATTTTTGATGCTCCATGCTTGTTTTACACCATTTGCCTATCGTTTCGTTACACTTAGTGGCATTTTTATGCATTTTCCGGAACTAACCTATTAACGAAGTGCCACAGTGCCAGTTTCCTGTTTTCTGCTGTTTTTGTGTTTCAGAAGTGATACACAGGAAATATTCTCGGAATTGGACGAAACAAGTTCCTGAAGTCTTATTTTACCCGGAAGCTTCCAGAGATCCGAAGGAGAGTAGGAGGTGAGGGACCAGGGGCCCACACACAGGGGTGGCGCGGCCAGCCCCTGGCCCGCGCCACCGCCTTGTGAGGCCACCTGGCCCCTCTTCTGACGACGCCCCTTCGCCTATAAATACCCCCCGACGGGAAAAACCTAAGGGCCCGATCAGATTTCCAGAACACATCGCGATACGCCGCCGCCGTCGACCCAAAGATCGGGAGGGTCCAGAAGCTCTTCCCGGCACCCTGCCGGAGAGGGGAATCACCACCGGAGGTCTTCTTCATCGCCATGCTTGCCTCCGGAGCGATGAGTGAGTAGTCTACCTTGGACTATGGGTCCATAGCAGTAGCTAGATGGTTGTCTTCTTCACCATGTGCTTCATGTTTAGATCTCATGAGCTGCCATACATGATTGAGATCACCGTTATGTAATTCTACATGTTTGGTTTGTTGGGATCCGATGAATATTGGTGTTTATGATTAAGTTGCTGTACTGAATTATATCTTTTGTTATCTCTATGTTGTTTATGATCTTGCATGCTCTCCGTTGTTAGTAGCTATCTTGGCCAAGTTGTTGCTAGTGACTCCAAGAGGGGGTATTTATGCTCGATAGTGGGTTCATGTCTCTATTTCACCTGGGGGAGTGACAGAAACCTCTAAGGTGGTAGATGTGCTGTTGCTACTAGGGAGAAAACAACATTCATATGCTCAAGGGCATATGCTTTGTTTACATTACACACTTTGCTTAATGCAATTATCTGTTGTTCGCAACTTAATACTTCTAGGGTGTTCGGATGATATCCCCGGGAGTGGATTATTAGTCATAGATGCAGTTGGATGGCGGTCTATGTATTTTGTTGTAATGCCCAGAGTAAATCTCATAGTGATCTTCTTGACATATCACGTTATCTTTATTCTATCAATTGCCCAACTGTAATTTGTTTACCCAGCATGTGTTATTTTATCTATGGAGAGACACCACTAGTGAACTGTGGACCCCGGTCCTATTTACATCATATTGCAATCACCTGTTTACTTTTCTCGCACTATTTACTTTACTAGCATACTCTACTGTCTTCCACTCGATACGCTCATAACCTTTGTTTCAAGCAAACCGGTGAGATTGACAACCTCATCGCAAGTTGGGAACAAAGTATTTGTTTGTGTGTGTGCAGGTTCCGCGTTGCTGCTGGCCGAAGACGAGTCGACAAGTATCGTTAACGGCGCCCTTGTTGGAGTGTTATTAAGCCAGTCTGCATCACCTTCAGTCGTCATTGTGTCTCCTCTCCTGTTCGATAAACCTTGGTTTCTTAACTGAGGGAAAACTTGCCGCTATACTCATCATACCTTCCTCTTGGGGTTCCCAACGGGCTGGTCATCACCACGCACAAGGACTTACTGCTCCCACGTCAACTATACGCCACAGCTCTTTTCCGGCGCCATCACCGAGTAGCAGCTTCTTTTCTGGCGCCGTTGCCGGGGAGGAAGAGAAGACTTCTGCGAGGGGAGTTCTTCGCACACACATTCTTTACTTTGTTATTGTTTTGCTTTACTTTATTTATTTTACCTGCATTGCTTTTTATAAAAAACCCAAAAAAAATAGAATCCTTGGTAGTTGTTTTTACTTGTTTACTTTCGTTTTGCTGAAATGGCCAATCCTGAAAACACCAAGTTGTGTGACTTCACTAGCACAAACAATAGTGATTTTATCTGCACTCCTATTGCACCATCTATTCCTGCTGCAAACTTTTATGAGATTAAGCCTGCTTTATTGAACCTTGTTATGAAAGAGCAATTTTCTGGTGCTAGTACTGAAGATGCTGCAGCTCATCTCAACAATTTTGTTGAGCTATGTGAGATGCAGAAATATAAGGATGTTGATAGTGATATTATTAAGCTCAAGTTGTTTCCATTTTCTTTGAGAGGAAAGGCTAAAGATTGGTTGCTGTCTTTGACTAAGAATAGTATTGATTCATGGGCTAAGTGTAAGGATGCTTTTATTGGTAGATACTATCCTCCTGCTAAGATTATAGCTTTGCGTAGCAATATTATGAAGTTTACTCAGTTTGATAATGAACATGTTGCTCAAGCTTGGGAAAGAATGAAATCTATGATAAAGAATTGCCCCACTCATGGACTGACTACTTGGATGATTATCCAAACTTTTTATGCAGGACTGAATTTTTCGTCAAGGAACCTACTTGATTCAGCTGCTGGAGGCACTTTTATGTCCCTTACCTTGGGCGCCGCATCAAAGCTACTCGACAACATGATGGTAAATTATTCTGAATGGCACACCGAGAGAGCTCCACAAGGTAAGAAGGTAAATTCTGTTGAGGAAACATCTTCCTTGAATGATAAGATTGATACCATTATGGCTATGCTTGCTAATGATAGGACCCATGTTGATCCTAATAATGTTCCTTTGGCCTCTCTGGTTGCTCAAGAAGAGCAAGTTGATGTGAATTTCATTAGAAACAATAATTTTAACAACAATGCTTATAGGAACAATTTTGCTAGTAACAATTATAGGCCGTACCCTTCTACTAATGGTAATGGTTATGGTAACTCTTATGGTAATTCCTACAAAAACACTAGGGCCGCGCCCTCCGAGCTTGAGGTAATGCTCAAGGACTTCATCGGTAAGCAAACTGCTTTTAACAAGTCTGTTGAGGAAAAGTTAGGCAAAATTGATATTCTTGCTGCTAAAGTTGATAGCCTTGCTCATGATGTTGAACTTCTGAAACAAAAAGTGTTTCCTAATGATGTGAAAGAGAACAATGTTTTTGCTACCGCTAATGCTATCCAAGTTGGAATTGATGAAAATATTAGATTGTTAGCGGAATTGCATGCCAGGTGGGAAAGAGAAGATGAGATGGCTAGAGAGATAAAGGTATATACCATTACTACCTCAAATGATGTTGCTCCTACTGGTAGCAATCCTCTTACTTTGATTGGTGTAGAGAAAACTCCCACTCCTTGTGTTAAAAAGCCTAAAACTGCCAAAACTTTTTCTCAAAAGAGTGCTAAAAATTTTCGGAGTGTGGGAGATGATAGCTCTATTTCTTTTAATGATTTTGATGTTGATGGCTGCAATATATCTGAAGTTATTTTGTTCTTGCAAAAGCTTGCTTTGACTCCCAATGCTAGTTCTTTAAATATTGCTTTTACTAAGCATATTACCAATGCTCTCATAAAAATTAGGGATGAAAAGTTGAAGCAAAAAGCTTCGTTTCCCAAGAAGTTAGATGATGGTTGAGAACCCATCATTGATATGCATGTTAATGGTTATGATTGCCATGCTTTATGTGATCTAGGTGCTAGTATTTCTATCATGCCTAGAAAGATTTATGACATGCTTGATTTACCACCGCTTGAAAAATGTTATTTTGATGTTCCTATTGCTGATGTTGCTAAGAAGAAACCTTTGGGAAGAATTAATGATGTTCTTATTGTGGTTAACAATAACCTTGTTCCCGTTGATTTTCTTGTTATGGACGTTGAATGCCATGCTTCATGTCCTATTATTTTGGGAAGACCCTTTCTTCGAACTGTAGGTGCCATCATTGATATGAGGGAAGGCACTATCAAATATCAATTCCCACTTAAGAAAGGTATGGAACACTTCCCTAGGAAAAGAAAGAAATTGCTTTTTGACTCTATTCTTAGAGCAAATTATGAGCTTGATGCTTCATCTCTTGATATTACTTGATTCGCAATTTTCTGCGCCTAGCTCAAAGGCGTTAAAGAAAAGCACTCTTGGGAGATAACCCAATGTTTTCTTTTCAGTACTTTTTCTTTTATTTGAGTCTTGGAAGTCATTACTACTGTAATTACTGCTCCTTATCTTGTTTATTTCGTTTTTGTGCCAAGAGAAGCCTCTAATTTGAGTGAGGTAAAGATTTGGGGATGTTGCTGTCCTGAAACTGTTTTCGGTGCTGCACCGTAAAAATTCGTGAAAATTCTCTGTTTATCTTTTGGACCTGCGATTTCTTGTGCATATGACCCAGGTTATATCCAAACTTTTCTTAGTTGAACACTTTTTGATTTGAGCAACATAAAATCTCTCAAAAATTCGACCTTTGTCAGCTGTTCAGTTTTGACAGATTTCTGCCAATACTTGTGTTTGCCACTTTATCGCTTTCTTTTGAGTTCTTTTGATTATGGAACTTTTGGGGAGGTTGCTACAGTAGTATATGCTATATATGTGGTGGTTTTGAGTTGAAACCTGAAGCTAATAGAGGGTTGAATATATTTTATGCTTGCACTAATGTTGCTAATAGAATTGTGTTTAGTTTTGTATGAAGGAAGTTTTCAAGTGTAGGGATTGGAGAATGATGAGATGAGTTGAAGAATGGACAAAAGCTCAAGCTTGGGGATGCCCATGCATCACCCCAAGAAATATCCAAGAAGTACAAGCGTCAAAGCTTGGGGATGCCCCCGAGGCACCCCTTCTTCATCGGCAAAAATCAGGTCACCTTTCAAAACACTATATTTTTATTGCTTCATGCACTATGTGTTTTTCTTGGAGCGTCAGTTGTTTTAGTTTTCTTAGTTTGTTTAGTTTGTTTGTTTGCTGCAATAAATGGTTGGACCCCAACAAATTTCTTTTGGAGGAGATGTACTCGTTTTCATTTGCCAAGAACGCTCTAGTTTTCACTCTTATTAAAAATTGAGTGTTCTACTTTTTCCGCTACTGCTTTTGGTTTTCGTTTTCGCCTTGATTTGCGTTCAGATCTTGTCATATCTTTTCATCAAGGTGTATTTTTGCCTCTGATCTTTATTGGTTTTCATCAAAATAGGTGTTTATAAAAATTTCAAATGGTGTTGGAAAAGAGAAAAAGCTTTGTGCAAAATAGTGGTACAAGAAGGAGCTTGTGTAGACTGCGGCTTAGGCTTTTTCATGTCATGCTTGATGTCTTTTTGATAGTATGCTTAGTGGTTTTGCTGTAGCATGAATTGTCTCAAATAACTGAGATTGTTTAATGAGCCTTTGAAAAAATCATGCGTTGTTTTTATTGTATGGAAGCATTATTTTGGTTTTCTCCGTGATGCTTTATTTGGGTTGACTTGGCGCATGCTCACACATGTTAGACTCTTACAAAGTCGCCAATAGCCTTCATGATCATTTAGTTTTTGACTTTTGATGCCATCTTATGCTTCTTTTAATGTCGCTTTGTCGCTTTGCATGATTATGGCTATTATTGCTCTCTTAGTTGGTCGCTCCCAGTCTTTTGCTAGCCCTCACCTTGTACTGAGTATGAGCTCTACTCGTGCATCCAACTCCTAAAAACCAAGTTTGCCATTGTGTCCACTATAAATTCCTATGCATGGTATTTGTAAGCCATTCCAAAGTAAAATTTTCATGTGCTACCTTTCAAAAAAACCTTCAAAACACTTCTCGTTTTGTGACACTGTTTTCAGCTCATGGGGACGTAGTGGTCGGATTTGCTATCTTCCATATTGCTTATTCCAAAAAGAAAAAAAAAGAGAAAAAAGAAAGAAAAAAGGCACTCCTCCAAAGAATGTGAATGTTGGTGGGCACCCGATGGAATCGGTTAGCCATGGTATGTGAAAGGAAAAAGGTGGGGAGGAGTGCCAAGTTTTATAAAAAGAGCACAAAAGTGCAAATCTCTCTCTCAAAAACTTGCTTCGTTTTTGTATGGAAGATAGTAAGAACCCCATTGCCAGTCGTTGACAAAGACAACCACCTCTCAAAATCAAGTTTTATCTCTTTGTTTTACAAATGAAAAGCTCTAGCACATGCTTAATCACTGCTTCCCTCTGCGAAGGGCCTTTCTTTTACTTTTATGTTGAGTCACCACCTTCTTTCTTTATGCACCGTTAAGAGAGCATAGTTGTCATTCTTAGTGTGATATGCATTGTCCCAAAGTTCATTGATTGATTGATATTGTTGGTTTCACTTGTTCTTAAATTATTTGTATCTAGTCGCCCTCTTAAACTTGAAGGTGTCCTATGCATTTATGTTTTGCTCTCTTTGAAGGACAAGCTGAAAACCTTTTGTATGTTTTTCCTTATGATTTGAACACACGTTTGACTTTCATTGTTTCATTATCATGATCTTTTGTTTGTGTTCATTTGCATGTTTACAACATGGTTGCTAAGTTCTTATTGTCATGATTATATCTTCATGCCCATGTTTTAAGTTCTATTGATCCCAGCTCACCAATGCTTACATTTATGATCAAGATTGTGTAGGTGCATGTCACCTCAAAAATTATTCTTTTGTTATCACTTACCTACTCGAGGACGAGCAGGAGTTAAGCTTGGGGATGCTTGATACGTCTCAAACGTATCTATAATTTTTGATGCTCCATGCTTGTTTTACACCATTTGCCTATCGTTTCGGTACACTTAGTGGCATTTTTATGCATTTTCCGGAACTAACCTATTAACGAAGTGCCACAGTGCCAGTTTCCTGTTTTCTACTGTTTTTGTGTTTCAGAAGTGATACACAGGAAATATTCTCGGAATTGGACGAAACAAGTTCCTGAAGTCTTATTTTACCCGGAAGCTTCCAGAGATCCGAAGGAGAGTAGGAGGTGAGGGACCAGGGGCCCACACATAGGGGTGGCGCGGCCAGCCCCTGGCCCGCGCCACCGCCTTGTGAGGCCACCTGGCCCCTCTTCTGACGACGCCCCTTCGCCTATAAATACCCCCCGACGGGAAAAACCTAAGGGCCCGATCAGATTTCCAGAACACATCGCGATACGCCGCCGCCGTCGACCCAAAGATCGGGAGGGTCCAGAAGCTCTTCCCGGCACCCTGCCGGAGTGGGGAATCGCCACCGGAGGTCTTCTTCATCGCCATGCTTGCCTTCGGAGCGATGAGTGAGTAGTCTACCTTGGACTATGGGTCCATAGAAGTAGCTAGATGGTTGTCTTCTCCACCATGTGCTTCATGTTTAGATCTCATGAGCTGCCATACATGATTGAGATCACCGTTATGTAATTCTACATGTTTGGTTTGTTGGGATCCGATGAATATTGGTGTTTATGATTAAGTTGCCGTACTGAATTATATCTTTTGTTATCTCTATGTTGTTTATGATCTTGCATGCTCTCCGTTGTTTGTAGCTATCTTGGCCAAGTAGTTGCTAGTGACTCCAAGAGGGGGTATTTATGCTCGATAGTGGGTTCATGTCTCTATTTCACCTGGGGGAGTGACAGAAACCTCTAAGGTGGTAGATGTGCTGTTGCTACTAGGGAGAAAACAACATTCATATGCTCAAGGGCATATGCTTTGTTTACATTACACACTTTGCTTAATGCAATTATCTGTTGTTCGCAACTTAATACTTCTAGGGTGTTCGGATGATATCCCCGGGAGTGGATTATTAGTCATAGATGCAGTTGGATGGCGGTCTATGTATTTTGTTGTAATGCCCAGAGTAAATCTCATAGTGATCTTCTTGACATATCACGTTATCTTTATTCTATCAATTGCCCAACTGTAATTTGTTTACCCAGCATGTGTTATTTTATCTATGGAGAGACACCACTAGTGAACTGTGGACCCCGGTCCTATTTACATCATATTGCAATCACCTGTTTACTTTTCTCGCACTATTTACTTTACTAGCATACTCTACTGTCTTCCACTCGATACGCTCATAACCTTTGTTTCAAGCAAACCGGTGAGATTGACAACCTCATCGCAAGTTGGGAACAAAGTATTTGTTTGTGTGTGTGCAGGTTCCGCGTTGCTGCTGGCCGAAGACGAGTCAACAAGTATCGTTAACGGCGCCCTTGTTGGAGTGTTATTAAGCCAGTCTGCATCACCTTCAGTCATCATTGTCTCTCCTCTCCTGTTCGATAAACCTTGGTTTCTTAACTGAGGGAAAACTTGCCGCTACACTCATCATACCTTCCTCTTGGGGTTCCCAACGGGCTGGTCATCACCACGCACAAGGACTTACTGCTCCCACGTCAACTATACGCCACATCTCTTTTCCGGCGCCATCACCGAGTAGCAAGCACCTTAAAGAGTTGTTGGTTGATCGTGGCTTTGAAATTGGGGTGATCGATCCCACTCTTTTTACTAAGAAGGTCAATGGGGAGCTTTTCATTTGTCAATTATATGTTGATGATATTATATTTGGTTCTACTAACAAAGCTTTCAATGATGAGTTTGCTAAGCTCATGACCGACAAGTTTGAGATGTCTATGATGGGGGAGTTGGAGTTCTTCCTTGGATTTGAAGTCAAACAATTGAAGGGAGGGACTTTTGTGAACCAAGCCAAATATACCCAAGACATGCTCAAGAGGTTCGAGATGATAGGAGTCAAAGGTGCAAAGACTCCCATGCCAACAAAGGTTAATCTTGATCTCGATCCTAATGGTAAAGAAGTGGATCAAAAACTCTATAGATCTATGATTGGTTCCTTGCTTTACCTTTGCGCATCTAGACCGGACATTATGTTAAGTGTGGGAGTTTGTGCACATTTTCAAGCCGCACCAAAAGAAAGCCACTTAGTGGCGGTCAAGAGAATCTTTCGATATTTAGTGAATACCCCTAACTTTGGTCTTTGGTACCCAAAGGGAGCAAGTTTTGATCTTATAGGTTACTCGGATTTGGATTGGGCGGGAGACAAAGTGGAACGGGAAATCAACCTCCGGGGCTTGCCAATTTCTTGGTAGGTCTTTGGTGTGTTGGTCATCTAAGAAACAAAATTGTGTGTCTCTCTCTACCACCGAAGCCGAATATGTAGCCGCGGCAAGTTGTTGTGCACAACTCTTATGGATGAGGCAAACTTTGAAGGATTACGGTGTCATTTTTGATAAAGTGCCTCTTTTATGTGATAATGAAAGTGCAATCAAGATCGCTCACAACCCGGTGCAACACAACAAGACGAAGCATATTGAGATTCGTCATCATTTCATTCGGGATCATGTCAACCGTGGAGATATTGATCTATCTTATGTTGGCACTAATGAGCAACTTGCCGATATATTCACGAAGCCTCTTGATGAACCAAGATTCCGGGAATTGAGGCATGATCTAAATATCATTGATTCAAGCAATGTGGCTTGAGCAAGGTGCATATACTCCCATACTCTAACGTGTGTTTTTTTCTAGGTGTGGGCATGGAAATAGGGGGAGTGCGGTTCTAATTGATTGCACTATCCCTCCCCCCATAATGCCAATAGTAAGATTTTTGTTCTATCTTGTCATTCGTGACAACTTGAGCTTAATCGATGAGTCTAGGTTTTGGGCCCAAGATATATCTTCGCGGTGCCATGCCTATATACTCATACATGCTGGCCTTTGGCCACCGACCTCCTTAGTGGAGGAGTTTCCCATTTGGTTTTATTGCTTTATCTTCTCTATGGGAATGTGCTCATGTTTGGTCTTATTTGGTTTTATTTAGATGTTTGCAAATATGAGCACTTTGTACCACACAGTGTCAATTGATTCCATCCCAAGCCTATCTCATCCACAAACTTGCTAAAATTCTCCAAATGACATCTCCTTACACTATAAATGTTGACCTAGTCAAGGGGGGCCGGAGACTCCGAGGTTTACAGCCCGGAGACTCCGGTGGGCCAGAGACTCCGGTGGGCCGGAGACTCCGGGATAAGTACCGGAGACTCCGGCCGGGGCAGTTTCGAAATCCATACTTAGGGCACGGGGTGGGGAAGAACTGTTCATTCTTTCCCATCCACCCCGTGCCCCTACTCTCCCACCTACCGCCCCCTTGCCATAGATCGACGCCCGGAGCCTCTCCAAGCTCCGGGATCCGCCGTGCCACCGGCTAATCACTTCTTTGGAGGTGTGGGATCAATCCCACCGATCGATTTGCGCCATGGACTCCGATAAACTTGCTTTCCATCTCCTCCATCTAGTTCTCTCTAGATCTATGAGATGTGCATGTTTCCCATAGTTTGAAGTGGTGTACTACCTTCTTGTGGCTATCTATCATCTTCCTAGCAACTTTATTGTGGTTCTTGCCCTCGATTTGATCTATGTGGTCTCCTAGGCTTGGGCTCCTGGGTCCAACTGGAGACTCCGGCCCCTATGGCCAGAGACTCTGGCCTGGACGCAAAGTCTCCGGCTTCGGCCGGAGACTCCGGCCCGAGCCCCCGGAGACTCCAGCTAGATCAGTACTGAGGGTATGAATCACAGCACAGTTGCTTATTTTTGGCTCAAGGACATGTCACCTCAACCTTGCTATCTTCCTCACTCATTCACAGGTGCAGGTGGCTCTCGGAAACCGGCCTTTCACAACAAGGACAAGTTGGTTGTCAATCCCGCCACCGGGGCCATTGCTCAGAAGTCTGTGATTGCTCAGCAAGCTAGAGATGCCAAGAAGCTTAAGACTAGGATGGCTGAGGAGGAATGTGCTGAGGCTGCTAAGAAGGCCAAGTTTGATGGTCTTGTGACTTTGGAAGGGTTGTCATCCTCAGAATATGTTGAGATGAGGAAGCGGAACATGTATGCTCTCCCGCGCAACTCTCGTGACCGTTGCTTTGTCCGTAAAGAACAAGAGTTGATCATGAAGGAGTTCTATGCTTCTCTCAAGAAGTACCCGGTTTGCCCTCAGACGGTCATGGACTTCTCCCATTTTGCCAAGTACAGTGCATATTTTGCGGAGGCCATGTGGATCACTCACAAGCTTGGCCTCCATGCTCTCATTAAGATTCAAGAGCCTTACAACATCACTTTGGTCCATCAGTTCTTTGCTACTCTTGTATTTGGGGATGGTGAGGAGATCCCCATGACTTGGATGACCAGAGAAGAGATTTGCCACTCCAACTTCATGGACTTTGACGCTCTCCTTGGTTATGAGTTTTGTGGAGCTACTACTCCTAGTGGCATAAGGATGCATGTGGACGGTGAGTACTATGAGAAGAAAAAGCTCGCTCCTCTTTACACCGGGAATGATAAGAAGATAGTCATTGGAGGCACCCTTGGGCTATCTCAACGGTCCAACATTTTGCTTCGCATATTCCGGGCCTCCATTGCCCCTCAAGCCGGTAACTTTGATGTTATTCGTGGGGCCTTAGTGAACCTCTTGGCCTACTCTCATGAAGTCTATTGCAAAGGGGAGACCGCACATGTTGAGTCACTTGATGTGATGGATTTTATTCACAAGGAAATCAATGATTGCATTGCTAACAAGAAGACTCCTCTTTATGCCCCATTTGTCATGAAGCTCATTCGTGCTCAAGATCTCAACCATCCTCTTCTCAAGGCAAACCTTGTAGATCACAAGGTTGTGAAGCTTCAATGCAAGGCTCCCACCGGTCACTCCAAGGAACCATTTGCTCCGGTGAGAGGTGAAGATGATGATGCCTTTGGAGAAGGGGTTTCAACTAGAAGGGACCCAAGGATGAAGCATGCTAGCAATGCCGGCTCTAGCTCCAACGATGAGTTTGGGCAAGAATTCAAGAAGCTCAATTGGTTTCAAAGGAATGTGCTTTGCATGAATGTGGACATCTGTCACAAGCAATATGAGAACTACATCGCTCAAAAGCACATGAATGACAATCAACAAGCTCTTCACAAGGCGTTTCGGGCTTCTCGACCGGGCTATGTGGAATCACCTCCTTCCTCTTCATCATCCGGCACTCACTCCTATGGCAAGTGGAGCAAGGGTCTGACTGGTTGGCAAGCTTTTGAGGAAGTCACCTCCGGCACCTCCAATGTGCCTCATGGCAAGAAGCCCATGGCTCCTGAAGATATTGAAGAAGGGGATGAGGACTTCGATGCCGGTTCCGAGGACGAGGCCGAGGATGAAGACGATGAGTGATCTCATGGGCGTGTAGCATCGCACTTTTTCCTTTTTTGGTGTCTCGATGCCAAAGGGGGAGAAGTAGCTCTATTAGGTTGTCTTCGTGGGATTTGCCATGGGATGGGCTTATTTGGATTTGCTTTGAATTTGCATGTGTTGTGTCTCATCTATCTTAGTGTTGAACTCTCGTTTGTGTGGTACGGTATTATTGTGAGACTTAAGTTCCTTTATTGCTAGTAAGACTATTATTGGTGTATGCTATCTTGTTTAGTCTTACTTCTATGCATGTTGTTAGTCTCATACATTGTTACTTGCACTTGGTATAATTGTAAAATATATAGGGGGAGTGATGATCCTTACTTGTGTGGACTCATGTTCAAATGCAAATGGTGTTGTGCACACAAGTAGGGGGAGTGATATCCCACAAGTATAGGGGATCGTGTGTAGCCTTTTCGATAAGTAAGAGTGTCGAACCCAACGAGGAGCTAAAGGTAGGATAAATGTTCTCTCAAGTTCTATCAACCGCTGATACAACTCTACGCACACTAAACGTTTGCATCATCTAGGAAATAAAACTAGAGCAACAATACGGGTATGAGAGATAGCTTTGCAAGATAATAAATACAAGAAAGTAATTGTTAGTGCTGCAGCAATAAAATATACTAAGTAACCATAAACTAACAGTACCAAGAGTGTGGAAAAGTGGTGGTAATAGTGGTGGCTTTGTGTAAGTTCAATTAGTGAATAAATCGGGTTCATTGTCTTCGATGCAGTTTTCTATGTGGGAGAGGCTAAATATACAAGCACTTCACTACTTGGAAATACAAGTACTATATGATTGGATTGTTAGCAAGCATCCGCAAATACTAACAATGCATTAAGGTTTCCCCAACCATAGCCTTAAGTTAATGGTCCTCTTACTCCCATACGTGCAACATTCCGGTTCGCGTCCTCAGGTTTCTGTCACTCCGGCAGAACTACCCCCTTCCTTTTGCACATATTACTAACCCTAAGATGTTTAATCCAAGCATGCATAAATATAATAGACACCAAAGTGCAGTACCATATCAACATACAACTCTAATGAACCAGAGACATTCAACAAATCAATCTAAGAACAAATAAACTATGCAAACATGACATAGATCATAGGATAAATATTATAGCATCAAACACCATGTTTACATAGGACGGTACAGAGGTGTGTGGGAGGATGAACCACTGCACAATAGGAGGAGTTGGTGATGGAGATAGCGGTGAAGATGGCGGAGATGAGCAGCGAAGGGCGCGGGCGGCGCTGCGGTGGTGGTGCCGGCGGCGGCGCGGGGAACTCCCCCGCCGCCGGCATCATGGGGGAGCGCCGCCCCTTAGCCCCCTTCCTTCATGGCTTCATGGGAGCCCTCCCCCATGGAGATGGGATCCATGGGGGAGGCAAAAACGTGGCTCTGGTGGCTGCAAATTTGTGGGCGGAGGTGTCTCCCACGAGCTAGGGTTCCTCTCTTTATATAGTCTCTCGGATTCCCGTCTCTCCATCTTGGGCCGTAATAAAGCGGGCTTATCTCGGTCGTCCGGACTCAAATCAGGTAAATTTTATGTCCAGAACGTTCACCGTGAAATTCCCTACAACTTTGTAATTGAAGAGTTTTCCGTTTGACGCCGTCTTCGACCCGTAACGTGACCATCTTCGAAAAAAGTTCTGGCACAGATTTCTGGAAAGTCCCAATTTGACTCCAACAAGGTTTCCACTTGTATTCTTGGTAATTCCTACACATCAAAGTGTAAAACAAGAACATTGTGCACTTTTGCAACTATTAGTAGGTTAGTCCAAATAAATCATAAAAGTGCCACAAAGTATAGACAAAACATATAGCAATTGGTGTAAAACAAGCATAGAGCATCAAAAATTATAGATACGTTTGCAACGTATCAACATCCCCAAGCTTAACTCCTGCTCGTCCTCGAGTAGGTAAGTGATAACAAAAGAATAATTTTTGAGGTGACATGCACCATCACAATCTTATCATCTAAGTAAAGCATTGAGTGCTGGGATCAAAGAACTTAAAACATAGGCATAAGAGACATAATCTTGACAATAAAAACTTAGCAACCATGTTATAACATGAAAAGAAACACAAACAAAAGATCATGAATAATGAAACAATGAAAGTCAAATGTGTGTTCAAACCATATGGAAAAACATAACAAATGGTTTTCAGCTTGTCCTTCATGGAATAGCAAAACATAAATGCATAGGACATCTTCAAGTTTAAAAGGGCGACTAGATACAAATAATTTATGAATAAGTGAAACCATGATCATGAATCAATCAATGAAAACTTTGGGACAATGCACATTATACTCAGAATGACAACTATGCTCTCTTAGATAGTGCATAAAGGTAGAAGGTGGTGACTCAACATAAAAGTAAAAGAAAGGCCCATCTCATAGGGAAGCTGTGATTAAACATGTGCTAGAGTTTTTCATTTGTAAAACAGAGAGATAAAAATTTGGTTTTAAGAGGTGGTTGTCTTTGTCAATGACTGGCAATGGGGTTCTTATTATCTTCCATACAAATATGAAGCAAGTTTTTGAGAGAGAGATTGGCACTTTGATGCTCTTTTATAAAGCTTGGCACTCCTCCCCACCTTTTTTCCTTTCACAAACCATGGCTAACCGATTTCATCGGGTGCCCCCACCAACATTCACATACCATGGAGGAGTGCCTTTTTTTTCTTATCTTTTTTCTCTTTTTTTTGGAATAAAACAATATGGAAGATAGCAAATCCGACCACTACGTCCCCATGAGCTGAAAACAGTGTCACAAAATGAGAAGTATTTTGAAGGTTTTTTTTTAAAGGTAGCACATGAAAATTTTACTTGGAATGGCTTGCAAATACCATGCATAGGAATTTATAGTGGACACAATGGCAAACTTGGTTTTTAGGAGTTGGCTGCACGAGTAGAGCTCATACTCAGTACAAAATGAGGGCTAGCAAAAGACTGGGAGCGACCAACTAAGAGAGCAATAACGGCCATAATTATGCATAGCGACAAAGCAACATTAAAAGAAGCATAAGATGGCATCAAAAGTCAAAAACTAAATGATCATAGAGGCTATAGGCGACTTATTTTGTAGTCAACATGGTGTAAGCATGTGCCAAGTCAATACAAAATGAGGGCTAGCAAAAATGATTATTATTTATGTGTTGAAAAAGAGCCCGTTAGTACTCATATAGTTGTATTTACATTTTTAATGTTGATATATTTACTAAAACATAATATAACTATTAAATTAATTATTTAACCGATGAGTCTAATTTTTCATAGCCCGTAGCAACGCACGGGCATTCAACTAGTTGGTGTAAAACAAGTATGGAGCATCAAAAATTATAGATACGTTTGCAACATATCAGGGAGCTTTGGCTATATATTTTATTTTATTGTGCTTATATCTTGCAAATCTGTATGTTGTCATCAAACACCAAAAAGGGGGAGATTGAAAGAGCATTTCCCTAATAAATGTATTTTGGTGTTTGTTAACAACATATGGTGAGTTAACCATGCTATTAAAGTTCTGCAGATTTTCTAGATTGATTCAGGATCTCGCGGAGGTGTACCCCAAAAAGGAAGAAAAGATCGGAGCCCGTAGTCCAGTAGTGGGTTTAGGGCTTAGTTGTCTTGTAGGGTGCTTCGCGAAGGTGGAAATGGTGGAGAGGGTCTCCACGAAGTGCTGCTGTTGCATCTTCTAGGGCGGAGACTCCGGCCCTGCTGGCCAGAGACTCCGGTCTAGGGGTCTCACCCAGGCAAGCCTCAAAGTCGAACAATTCAGATGCCCACCCGGAATTGGGCCGGAGACTTTGTGTCTCTGGCCGGAGACTCCGGGTCGGCAGGCTGAGGCCGGAGACTCCGGTCCCCAGGGGCCGGAGACTCCGGTCTGTCTGGCTGGGTTCTGGTTTGCTAAAGGCTCGGACGGTTCAGACTCCAGTCCGGAGTTCGGCCGTAGACTTTTGTCTCTGGCCGGAGACTCCGGCGCTGGAGTCACTTAGGGCGGAGACTCTAGCCCTCCAGGCCGAAGACTCTGGCCCTAGTTGGACTGCAACGGCTACATTTCGTAGAGGACTATATAAAGCCTTCTTCTACCTCTAGAAGGGGCACGGCTTCCACTCTCTCTCCTCCATTGTTGCTAAGCTTAAAAGCACTAGATCTCTCTCCCTAGCCACTAGAACTCAAAGCTCTTTTGGGATTTGAGGGAGAAGACCTAGATCTACACTTCCACCAAGGCTATTTGATTTTCCCCCTCGTTTTGTTGAGGGGCTTGTAACTCTTGTGTTCATCGGATTCCTAGCCGGAAAAAGCCGTCCTCCAAGCTTATTTTTGTGTGTAAGAGCTTGGTGGGCCTATTGGGAGCCTCCAATTGAGTTGTGGAGCTCGCCCCAATACTTTGTGTAAAGGTCTCGTGCCGCCTTCAAGGGCATCGCTTAGTGGAGCGTGAACTCGCCTTTGTTGCTTGTTCACCGGAGAATAGGGTGAGCCTTTGTGGCATTGGTGGCCTTTGTGGCACCACACCTCTCCAACGTAGACATACTTCCCATAACAAGGATGGAACTACGGAAATACATCCTTGTGTCTTCGTGTCTCCATTGCGGTTACCTCTATCCTTTACTTGTACCTTTACTTATATTGTTATTGCTAGCTTGCTTGTCACTCTAGGTAAATTCACTTAGTAGCACATCTAGAGAATTTACCTTCTTGTCTAGCCTTAACTTGAAAAGAAGTAAAAATTGGGTAGCTCCTATTCACCCCCCCCCCTCTAGTCGCTCATACGATCCTTTCATGCGCCCATATTTGCATGAATATTACTCAGTAGAAAAATTCAAGGATGCATATGCAACTCCAATTCAACCACTTACAGACCAGTCTTAGTGGCTTGAAGTGGAAATTGAATTTTTCTTGTGTCCTCCTCTGACAAAAAGAAAAGCTGGCAGGCCTAGAGTTAGTAGATTCAAGGCATGGTTTGAGAAAGGTGGGAGTAGTAAAAATGCGAAAAAATATGAAAAGCCACGAAAAGGTCCCAAAAAGGTAACAAAAATAGATGCAAGCTTTGCGAGGAACTTGGGCACCGAGTTGGGTCTCCCATATGCCATTACACTCCTGAAAGAATAAAGTATGTCTTTCTATTATTATTGTTTTGTTGCTTTTTTCACTTACTAACCAAATGACATGCTTTTTTCGGAAGAAAATGTTCCAATCAGGCCCCAGTTCAGGGGCCCCCAGATCAGCACCTTGTTGTTGAAAATTGCTGGCCAAAGAAAAAGACAAGACTTGGTGGATGTAGAAAAAAGAAACCTGGCCCAGGTCTAGATGCAGTTCTGGATGTTGCAGTGCAAGCTGATCCAGTTCCGAATGCAGTTCTGGATGTTGCAGTGCAAGCTGATTCAGTTCCGGATGCAGTTCTGGATGTTGCAATGCAAACTGATCCAATTCTGGATGCAGTTTTGGACATTGTCGTGCAAGCTGATCCAGTTCTGGATGTTGTGGTGCAAACTGAAGCTAAACTAGCTGTTGAGGTGCAAACTGAAGAAGTTTTGGATGATGTTTTGCAAACTGAAGAACCTGTGTGTGTTGAGGAGGTGCACAGTCCGAAGGAAGCTCTAGGACATGCTGTGGGGAGGCCCAGTGATAGTGATGCGAAGAGAACAAAGAGAATGAGTGTAATTATTGGTGTAGAACCAACACCTGTAGAACCAAAACCAACGACAAATAAGTGCAGGGACCACCCGAAAGGGAGTGGTAAGACAAAGAAGAAGTGAGAGCTGTGTAAAAACTGGTGTGATGTCATGTTATGTTATTTTTATTTCGATTTGTGAGTGTAATAATGGTGTTTGTACTTCGATGTCAAATTTGATGCAAATAGGAAAATTCAAATTTGAAGCATTTCAATGCTACTGATGTGATAATGCTATATTTGTATGATGTTTCAATGTTTTCTCAACTATTATACACGTTGGGAATCTATCCAGTCACTATTGCGAAGTAAACTCATAGTTATCAGAAATATGCTACAAATGAGCTCCAAAGCTAGGGTAAACACCTCCATTTCTAAGCAAGTATTTTTTGACCTTGTCTAAATGAGTCAAAAAAATCCCTATACATATATTCTACCTATGTAGTCCCAATTCGAAGTCTCACTATTTATTGAATTGTTCTTTATATTCTTTATTTTTTGGGAGAAAACATGTTTTTATTAAAAAATGTAAAAAACAAGTTTAAAACATGAAGATGAAGACATATGTTAAGAACGTTCTTAATCACACCAAAATGATGCTTGGATGTCAATTTGGATGTTCTCCCTTATCAAATACCCAAAACCCTAGCTCATTTCCCTTGAAATCCAAGCAACAGCATTCGTGGTAGCTCACTTTTGTGAAGGCCTTTTCACAAAATTGTCCGTAGACTATGTTTATAATTTTTCCTTGTAACTAAGTCACATAATAAGACAATGTGCACATGATTCATATTTTTTGATTTTTTTGAATTTGTTATGGTCATTTGAATGTTGGTCAAACATCAGATAACCCCGTTGCCTGCCTCAAAACCCCGACAAAACCCCGCAGGATTTCTCCTAACCCTAACGCGCCGTCGGATCATACCCTAGATCCAATTATGACCATTGGATTGTGTCTTCTAGAAGGCATGTCGCGAGAAGGCCTTCCAAGATCCGCGAGAGGCTGGTTCTACGAAATGATTGGTTGGACTGTAAGACAATCCTCCAAGAGTCGGGTTCTGCGCCCAGATTGGCTGCAACATTTTTTTCCAGAATCATGTAGATGAATCGGTACGGTCGTCGGACTTGGGTCATGTGTGTGTCCGTGGTTGGTTTAATTGGCCTAAATAAAAGGGCCCAAAAAAAACGAATTGCCGCCAGCTCCGCATACCATGCATGCCAGCTGCCGCCATGATCATTGGCATGCATGCATGCCTACGCGCGTGATACGTCTCTAACGTATCCATAATTTTTGATGCTCCATGCTTGTTTTTACACCATTTGCTTAGTGTTTCGTTACACTTCGTGGCACTTTTATGCATTTTCCGGAACTAACCTATTAACAAGTCGCCACAGTGCCAGTTCCCTGTTTTCTGCTGTTTTTGTGTTTCAGAAAAGTTACACGGGAAATATTCTCGGAATTGGACAAAACCAAAGCCAGTCGCCCAGAATTTTACCGAAGCTTCCAGAGAACCGAAGAGGAGACGGAGTGGGGCCACGAGGGGCCCTCACACCAGGGCGGTGCGGCCAGGGGCTGGGCCGCGCCCCCTATGTGTGAGACCACATCGGTCCACTTCTGACGATGCCCCTTCAACTATAAAGACCCCCCGACGAGAAAAACCTAAGGACCCGATCAGTTTTCCAGAACACATCGCGATCCGCCGCCGTCGTCGACCCGAAGATTGGGAGGGTCCAGAAGCTCTTCCCGGCACCCTGCTGGAGAGGGGAATCGCCAACGGAGGTCTTCTTCATCGCCATGCTTGCCTCCGGAGCGATGAGTGAGTAGTCTACCTTGGACTATGGGTCTATAGCAGTAGCTAGATGGTTGTCTTCTCCACCATGTGCTTCATGTTTAGATCTCATGAGCTGCCCTACATGATTGAGATCACCGTTATGTAATTCTACATGTTTGGTTTGTTGGGATGCGATGAATATTGGTGTTATGCTTGAGTTGAAGTACTGAAATTTATCTTTTGTTATCTCTATGTTGTTTATGATCTTGCATGCTCTCCGTTGCTAGTAGCTATCTTGGTCGAGTAGTTGCTAGTGACTCCAAGAGGGGGTATTTATGCTCGATAGTGGGTTCATGCCTCTATTTAATCTGGGGGAGTGACAGAAACCTCTAAGGTTGTAGATGTGCTGTTGCTACTAGGGGGAAAACAACATTCATATGCTCGAGGGCATATGCTTTGTTTACATTACACACTTTGCTTAATGCAATTATCTGTTGTTCGCAACTTAATACTCATGGGGTGTTCGGACGATATCCCCGTGAGTGGATTATTAGTCATAGATGCAGTTGGATGGCGGTCTATGTATTTTGTTGTAATGCTCAGAGTAAATCTCGTAGTGATCCTCTCATCATATGCACGTTATCTTTATTCTATCAATTGCCCAACTGTAATTCGTTTACCCAGCTTGTATTATTTTATCTATGGAGAGACACCGCTAGTGAACTATGGACCCCGGTCCTATTTCCTTTATATTGCTATCACCTGTTTACTTTACTCGCACTGTTACTTTGCTCGCATACTATTATCACTTTCCACTCGATACGCTCATACCCTTTGTTTCAAGCAAACCGGTGAGATTGACAACCTCATCGTAAGTTGGGAGCAAAGTATTTGGTTGTGTTATGTGTAGGTTCCACGTTGCTACTGGTTGAAGACACGCTAACAAGATATCGTTAACGGCGCCCTTGTTAGAGCATCACGCAGCTAGTGGGCATCACCTTCAGTCGTTTGTCTGCCTCCTATTGGATTGATAACCTTGGTTTCTTACTGAGGGAAAAACTTGCTGCTATATTCATCACACCTTGCTCTTGGGGTTTCCAACTGGCCGGTCATTTACTTCATCAACTCGGCCACCATCAGCGCGCAGTACCAAGCCGCTCAGAGTCATCGCGTTGCATCACGGCGATTAGTGTAGAGTTGGTTCAGATCCACAGGCAGCTTTACCGATTAGCACGCTGATGCTTCCGCAAGGTTGAGACTCCAAGAGTAGAGTGCTGAGCATAGAAAAGTGTGATTTTCCCCACGAAGGTTACTCGAGGGTTTATATCGAACTCTCAGAGAACTGTGTGTACAAGGAACCTTCATGTCCTTTTCTAACAACCCAAAATAAAATAAAATTGCGCCCTCAACCTCACCAAGTGGCTGTCAAGCACAAGGTGTGTGTAAGTATACAAAACTGAAAATAAATATGCAACGCAATGGTAAACATTAAATATATAGTTGTAGTGGTTTGGTTTGTGAAATGCAATAAAAGAAATGTTTTTGTATTTTCGAAATTAATAATAACTGAAAATAAAGAGCGATAAAGTGAATAGAAAGTTGTTTCTTATAATAAAAAGTGGACCAGGGTTCATGGGTTCACTAATACACTCTCTCATAAAAGATATGGCGGACATAGGATCATACAATTAACATAAAAGATTGCAACAAAGTTCATATTCAAATGAATTCATACGGGCATCACGTCCTAACATAGAGATGTTTTGGTTATTCATCTCTCTCATACTCCACCAAGATGGGAATTTAATCTAATCACCTCGGTATTAAGATAAACTCAGAGCATAGCATTAAACACAGTGACATGAAGTTAAAATAAGAACATGCTAGATCTAGTCGCGGATACTCAACAAGGTCACGCTAGAGATACCATGTAGCATGGTATTTTCTTTATGCCTAGTGAGGCAACAAAGTAAGGTAAACACCCAAGTGACTCCAAGGGATTGTCCTCCCCGGAAAGATCACCCCCGTTACTCCAACTAATGCACATGTTCCCCCACACACGCTCTCATAAACATGCTTGATCATAACAAGTAAATAAGAACGGGGTACATAATATACATCTACTCATACACTAAAATTAAAGAACAATTGCAATCTCATATATTAATCATAGAAAGATCCACCACAAAAGTGATACAAAGATGGCCATAATCATGTTATGCAGCTTATATGGTGCTAAGACGATGAAGAACAAGAGAGAGATACAATTAGCTACTGCCACAAACCTGTAGTCCAGAGGTGGACTACTCCCTCTTCATCATGGTGACGAAGGTAGAGTCATCGGAGGGGATGGAGATCATGCTGGCAGCGCCCCGCCGGAGTTTTCCCCTCCGATCTTCGATCTCCCTGGCTCCTGTTTCATGTTTCTTTGTTTCAGCGGCTCTCTTTTTCGCGACCCATAGGGAGACCCTTTTTATAGATGGTTTTAGGTCAAGACGAATCCAACGAGACGAAGATCGACAGCATCGGAGCAACTAAGGGGGAACGAGCAGGCCCCACGCAGCCAAGGAATCTGGCCGTGTGTGCCATGCTCGTTTGGCCCTCGTGGCTCCCATGTTGCACTTCCTTCTCTCTGAAGTCTTGTTTCGTGGAAAAACTGGCTCCCGCAAAGTTTTAGGTAATTTGGACTCCGTTTGCGTCCCTGAAAGTTAAAAACATAGAAAAGGAGGTTTTTTGGTTTTCCCAGGTTAATCCAATAAAATTAGGGAACATGTGAATTATTCCCAATAATCATCAAAAAGCATGAATATAACCAATATATGATGCAAATAAGGTGGAATATCAAGTTGTAAAGTGCAAAGATCATGTATGCATTTTACATGCATCAGCATCCCCAGGCTTAACCTATACTCATCCTCGAGTATAAAGGTGATAAAACTGACATGAGCTTTGTACTTTTACTACTATCTAAGATATCAAAGAAGATTATTGCTGCTACACATAATCAAATGATTCATTCTATAAATAAGTAGCAATATCCAAGATAGATTATCAAAAGATATCAACATTTCAATGTAAGGATGTCTAATAATGATTCACAAAGTAAAACATAGAAGAAAGCACTATGGACCAAATGTATGCAAAATGAAATAAAATAAAGTAAAGACATCCTATAATGGTCACAGAGTATTCTTCTTGAAACTGAATGTAAAAGTGGATAGTTTAGATAAACTGACGATAAGCAGAGGTAAAACATGAGTAAAGTAATATCTAGCTTCCAAATGTTTCAACTTAAGCTTATGTTTGAGACATGGTATTCACTGGTTTCAGGCTCCCATTGCCCCTATCATTAGCATCTTGAAATGGTTAATGGTTAAAATGAAATCAAATATGAGTAGTGCCATTGACATAATATAAGTTGAATGCCTCATGCCCCTTGAAAATGATTGCCTACACCAGATGTTACTAAACTCGGGAAACAAAGCAAATTCTTGTCATTGTAAGTATAATAGTATCATAGAGAATCTCAACCGGGGTACCTCTTGTATGATCATATGGAAGCTTTCCCATACCAAAATGACAAGACAAACAGACAATGAACACCTCGACATCTCTTTTATTTACCATTGGGTATAGCTTTTTCTTATGAGATGCGTCGTCGAATGCTCACTATGGAATGCTGTAAATTTCCACCATGAATGATGCATGGTTTAGATTACCGGCCCGAGAGTTTCCTCTAACCATTTATACAAACTCCATGAATAAACAATGTTTCCTCACTTAGTTCATAAATGATAAGCATCCACAAACAAAAGAAACATGACATCAGCTAGATATAAACAAGTGCAATGTTGAAAGCGTTCCTTATGACAGCATAGATGAGCTAACTCCCAACTCAGACTTTGTCAAGCTCACAACTTCATAATCTCAATCACAATGGTTAAAGTTTATTAAATGCAAGAAATAAAGTGTGCATTCAAGTTCGTGGGAGCCTTTAGACCACTTTTCTCATAACAAACATACTCATAAGCATTTTAACATTCAGAAACTAAGTAAAACCATGAAACATGAGAAACATACTTGGAATAGCATAAAAGCTAATAGGTAGATATGGTGGACTCACTGGAATAACTTGGTTTGAAGGAGTTGGAAAAACAAGTTTTTGACTTGTTGGATTTTATTTTTGGGCTAGCAAGAGGGAAAAAGTTGACCAACTACATGCATGCATAAGTGTCCATAGAGCTAAACAATCCATGTTAAACAATGTAAACAAGTATTAAGCATCAAAACAATGAATACAAGATAGCTTCTAATGAACTACATGCAGATCAAAACTTATTCAAAGCATATGAAGCATGCAACTATATGTATCTTAATAATCAACTGTTGTATCTCTATCCAAAATCTTTTAATACATCCAAATCAAATCAAAACAAACCTCCAGTAGCTTTCTCTAAAATAAAATAAAATAGTGGCCTCATCCAAATAAAAAAACAAAGCAAAAAACAAACTATAACAATATTATAAAAGAAGCTCCAAGGTTATTCGATAAAACTGCGTTGATAGAAAAACAAAAAGTAGACATGTGCAAACCGAGAGTGTGTATAGTCCAGTGGGATCTTGACATTCCCAAGCTTATGGTTTTCACCATTCTTGAATGTCTCTTGGTGCAGCTCCTCTAATTCCTGTGAAAAAACTTCAACACAAAGATAGCTCCCATCTCTTTTTCTGTGGAGTGACATTACTAGGCATAAAAAAGCATAATGCTTGCTGCATGTAATTTCCAAAACAAATTGCATGAAATGTGTCTAGTAGGTACATAATGTTGTATTCCTTCTCATAAACTCAAACCAATCAAAAATATTTAGCTTAAAAGCTCAAAGAATGCATAAAACAAAATAGGACAGAATCTGTCCAGAAATATGGCAGTAGCAAAACGTAATTAATTACCCTACTTAAACATGTCGAAAAATTCTGTAAAAAATCAGGCATACATAGGATGAAACTTTTCACTTTCAGTTAAAAGGAGAGCTCAATGGGAGCTATAGAGAATTTTTGAGAATTTATTTACTGAAAAGAGTTCGTGCAAGAATTTCTGCTCCATAAGTTTTTTGCAACTTTAAGAATCCAAAATGAGTAAAACTTGGCACTTTATTAAAAACTCTAGTAGAAAAACAAAAAACAAAGTCTCTTGTTACAAGAAGAGGACAAAATCAAAATAAAAACAAAAATAACCGGGTTGCCTCCCATAAAGCGCTTTCTTTATAGCCATATAGCTAGGCTTACTTACTTGATAACTAAGATGGGTGAAGTTCATGAGGGAACTTGTACTTTAGCGTGTCCCACTTCCTTGGAAAGTGTTCCATAAATAATACCAGGGTCCCATGGTGCTCTCAAACCAATCATAATAATTGAGAAGTTAAAACCTGGTAGAGAGAAAAACAAAACACAAAAGTAATAACAACAAAGTCTAACTTAATTTCTATGCATAGGAATTTTGTATATGAATGAATAACAATGAATAGAAGTCTTCCAATGTATATTAACAGCAGCCCCTTGCAACTTATAATTATTAGTAGCATAATGAGGGCTCTTATCACCTCCTCTTTCATAGTAGTTGCAAGCATTGGAAGAAAATTCAACCATATAACCATTAGAATCATCACCAAGTAGTAAGTCAATAGAGCAATTTTCAATATTTTGTAATTCTAGCAATTCATATAACTCTTTAGATAAAACAGAAACACTAGATCCTAGATCATGTATGGCATGATGTGTTTCTTTTCAAATAGTGACTAATACCTTTGGGATCCATGCATCCTGAATCTTTGGTGGTATCATGGCCTCCTGGTTGTAACGAGGATTTGGAACTAAAGATAATTGCAAATCACATAGGTATTTCTCGACATAAGAAAATTTCCCCTCTAAAGTGTAATTCGGAGAATTCAAGAACGAAGTAGGACTCTCATGAGTAAGAGTACCACTACAAACAGCAAGTATATCATCTTTATCCTCACATAATTTAGTAACAACTTCTAAACATGGAGGATTATCAATAAGCATAGGGCCATCATCTAAAGAATTATCATAAAGCATATCTAAAACACAATTCTCATTATCATCAGTAATTTTACTAGTAGCGTTACTAGCAAGCAAAGGAGCATCATTGATTTCATAATAGGAAGGGTTCTCATAAATAACCACTTGACTTTTAATTCCCTCACAAAAAGTTTATGGATTTTTAGTTGGAAAATTATCATAGCATGGGTTATCGTAGATAACAAATGAGTCTTGAGTTTGAGTGTTACTATCATATGTTGGAGGTGAAGTTGGAAGATCCAACTCTTCCCCAAGCTCAGGTTGGAACATATCCATTTCAATCTCCTCTTTGCATACTTCCTCTTCCTGCAAAATATTAGTACCTTCCATGGGGGCAAGAATTCTTTCTTTAATATAAACATTATCACTAAATTCTTTTTTGCAAAGTTGGAGAATAATAGAACTATGTCCTTTCATTACACAAGCTTCATGACTAATTGCAACATATTTATCAATAAGAGAGTCTATCTCGTGGGCGGCAACATAAGCAATATATTTCTCAACTTGTTCTATATCAGGGCATTGAAATGTATCTTCATGATAATAAGCAATTATAGGATCAAGATTATATTTGCATTGAAAGTGATAGTGATTCATGAATTTTCTCGTGCAACAAGTTACATCATGTTCATCACAAAACTGAACAGCCATTCTTCTAAGATCTTCAAGCAACCTACGCATTTTGTCTCCTTCCTCGGTTGATTGATATTCAAAGTAGCCTTCCATAGCTTAGCACACATATTAAAACTAACACTAATTTTAATGGATTTTTAGTTTTTAAAATGAAAACTGAAAGTAAAATGATGCTACAACTAGTGCAACCAAAATAATAAATAGTAAACAAAATGCAAAACAAAAATAAAATGATATGCAAGACAATTAAAAAAAGTACTTTGCTAATATAAAAGGACAAGATGACACTCACGTAGGTGCAACCTCCCCAAGCTTAGGCGTTTGCACAAGTTGGTGATGAAGACTTTCTTGTGAGCAATCCTTCTACTAGTTACCCGGCAACAGCGCCAGAAAATCCTTTAATGCTTACGCTAGGTTGAAACTCCAAGAGTAGAGTGTTGTGCATAGGAAAGCGTGATTTTCCCCACGAAGGTGACTCAAGGGTTTATATCGAACTCTCGGTGAACTGTGTGTACAAGGATCCTTCCTGTCTTTTTTCTAATAACCCAAAATAAAATTGATTTGTGCCCTCAACCTCACCAAGTGGTTGTCAATCACAAGGTGTGTGTAGGTATACAAAACTGAAAATAAATATACAACGCCATGGTAAACATTAAAAGATATAGTTGTAGTGGTTTTGATTGTGAAATGCAATAAAAGAAATATTTTTGTATTTTCGAAATTAATAATAACCGAAAATAAAGACATCGATAAAGTGAATGGAAAGTTGTTTCTTATAATAAAAAGTGGACCGGGGTTCATGGGTTCACTAATGCACTCTCTCATAAAAGATATAGCGGACATAGGATCATACAATTAATATAAAAGATTGCAACAAAGTTCACATTCAAATGAATTCATATGGGCATCACGTCCTAACATAGAGATGTTTTGGTTATTCATCTCTCTCATACTCCACCAAGATGGGAATTTAATCTAATCACTTAGGTATTAAGATAAACTCAGAGCATAGCATTAAGCACAATGATATGAAGTTAAAATAAGAACATGCTAGATCTAGTCGCGGATACTCAACAAGGTTACGCTAGAGATACCCTGTAGCATGGTATTTTCTTTATCCCTAGTGAGGCAACAAAGTAAGGTAAACACCCAAGTGACTCCAAAAGACTGTACTCCCCGAAAAGATCACCCCCATTACTCCAACTAATGCACACGTTCCCCCACACACGCTCTCATAAACATGCTTGATCATAACAAGTAAATAAGAACAGGGTACATAATATGCATCTACTCATACGCTGAAATTAAAGAACAATTGTAATCTCATATATTACTCATAGAAAGATCCACCATAAAAGTGATACAAAGATGGCCATAATCATGTTCTGTAGCTCATATTGCGCTAAGACGATGAACAAGAGAGAAATACAATTAGCTACTGCCACAAGCCCGTAGTGCAGAGGTGGACTACTCCCTCTTCATCATGGTGACGAAGGTAGAGTCGTCAGAGGGGATGGAGATCATGTAGGCAGCGCCCCGCCAGAGTTTTCCCCTCTGATATTCGATCTCCCTGGCTCCTGTTTTGTGTTTCTATGTTTCGGTGGCGCTCTGGTGGTGCGGTGTTGATGTAGGAGTTTTATATATGTAACTGCCCAGTTGGTAAACCCCAAGAGAAGGTTATGATGAGCACAGCAGCAAGTCTTCCCTCAGTTGTGAAACCAAGGTTTATCGAACCAGTAGGAGAAAGAACCAAACTTCAGAAGGTCGATGCCCGCTAGCTTTGCAACAGCCCCGGACAATGGCGCCAGGAATCTTGTCCAAGGTGTAGCTTTACACCAGCAGCAATGTGGAACCTGCACACAACACAACCAAGCACTTTGTCCCAACTCACAGTGAGGTTGTCAATCTCACCGGTTTGCTGTAAACAAAGGATTAAGCGTATCGAGTGGTAAAAGATAGTAGTTTGCAAGAATGTAAATAAAACAAGTAAAACATAAACGGGAATAGCAATGTAAAAGAATGGACCGGGGTCCACGGTTCACTAGTGGTGTGTCTCCATAAGATAAATAACAACATGCTGGGTAAACAAATCACAGTTGGGCAATTGATAGAATAAAGATATCATACAAATATCATGAGGATCACTATGAGATTCACTTGGGCATTACAACATAATACATAGACCATAATCCAACTGCATCTATGACTAATAATTCACCCTCCAGATGTCGTCCGAGCAACCATTGGGTATTAAGTTGCAAGCAACAGATTATCGCCTTAAGCAAAGTGTGTAATGTAAACAATACGAATGTCCTTGAACAAAAGATTGTTGTTTTCTCCCTAGTAGCAACAGCACATCTACAACCTTAGAGGTTTCTGTCACTCCCCCAGATTACTAGAGGCATGAACCCACTATCTAGCATAAATACCCCCTCTTGGAGTCACTAGCATCTACTTGGCCAAGATATCTACTAGCAACGGAGAGCATGCAAGATCATAAACAACATAGAGATAACATAAATATTATAAATCAACAATTCAACTTGACATAGTACCAATATCCATCGGATCCCAACAAACACAACATGTAGAATTACACAATGATGATCTTGATCATGATAGGCAGCTCACAATATCTAAACATGAAGCACAAGGTGGAGATGACAACCATCTAGCAACTTTTATGGACCCGTAGTCCAAGGTAGACTACTCACACATCACTCCGGAGGCGACCATGGTGATGAAGAAGGCCTCCGGAGGTGATTCCCCTCTCCGGCAGGGTGCCGGGAAGAGCTTCTGGACCCTCCCAATCTCGCATCGACGATGGCGTCGGCTTGCAGTAGGTTTCATTGAAAATTGATCGGTCCCTTTAGGTTTTCCCATCGAGGGGATTATATAGGCAGAAGGGCGGCATCAGGAGGTGGGCCAGGGGCCCACACCTGGTCATGGCGTGGCCAGGGGTGGCCCGCGCCATGCCATGGTGCGGCCACCCTCTGGTGCCCCTCCGTCTCATCTTCGGACTTCGTCTTGTGTCGGGAAAAATAGGATTCTGGCTTTTGTTTTGTCCAATTCTGAGAATATTTCCTGTGTAGCTTTTCTGAAACACAAAAATAGCAAAAACAGGGAACTGGCACTGTGGCATCTCGTTAATAGGTTAGTTCTATAAAATGCATAAAAACGCCACGAAGTGTAACAAAACACAAAGCAAATGGTGTATAAACAAGCATGGAGCATCAAATATTATAGATACATTTGAGACGTATCAAGCATCCACAAGCTTAACTCCTGCTCGTCCTCGAGTAGGTAAGTGATAACAAAACAATAATTTTTTAGGTGACATGCACCATCACAATCTTGATCAATGATGTAAAGCATTGAGTGCTGAGATCAAAGAACTCTAAACATGGGCATAAAAGACATAATCTTGACAATAAAACTTAGCAACCATGTTATAACATGAAAAGTAACACAAACAAAAGATCATGAGTAATGAAACAATGAAAGTAAAGTGTGTGTTTCAACCATATAGAAAAACATAGCAAAGTGGTTTTCAGCTTGTCCCTCATGGAATAGCAAAACATAAATGCATAGGACACCTTCAAGTTTAAGAGGGCGACTAGATACAAATAATTTAAGAACAAGCAAAACCATAATCATGAATTAATCAATAATGAATTTTGGGACTATGCACATTAAACTCAGAATGGCAACTATGCTCTCTTAGAAGGTGCATAAAGGTAGAAGGTGGAGACTCAACATAAAAGTAAAAGAAAGGCCCTTCGCAGAGGGAAGCAGTGATTGCAAGTTTTATAAACCTCCAAAAATTATGATACTTACTAGCTTTGAGCTCTCATTGCCCCCATCATAGGCATCTTGAATGGTTAAGGTTAATGCGAGTACAATGACGAAGCATATGCTTAACAAATCATAAGTTGAAAATCTTGTGTCCCATGAAGTACGAATACCCAAACCTCATGCTACTCGACTTAGGTCCCAAGCAAGTTCTTGTCATTGTAAGAATACATGTATCATCAAGAACCGCCAACGGGGTACCTCTTGCCCGATGACATGGAACAAGCCCACATCAAAATGACAAGACAAACAGACAATGAATACCTCGGCATATCTTTTATTTACCATTGGTATAGCTTTTTATTGTGAGATGCGTCATCGAATGTCCACTATGGGCATGCTGTAAATTTCCACCATGAATGATGCATGGCTTAGATTAGCGGCCCAGGCGTTTCTCTAACACATATACAAACTCCATGAGCTCACAAGATCCCAACTTATTTCACATCGCAGGTATCCATAAACAAAAGATCACGATATCAACTAAATGAGAGAAAGTGCAATGTTGAAAGCTTGCCCCTTGATGACATGGCTGGGCTAACCTCCAACTTACAACTTGCAAGCATAACATCAACATAAGAGAGCCACAATGTCAAATTTATTAAAAGCAAGAAAAGTAAAGTGTGCCGTCAGGTTCGTGAGAGCTTTACTGACTAATTTTCACATAACACAAAAAGTTTAATTTGAAGGATAGATAAAAGCAAGACGAATGTGCTTGGAATAGCAAATTGCTAATAGGTATGTATGGTGGACACATTGGAAAACTTGGTTTTTTGGGAGTTGGATGCACGAGAAGTATTCCCTCTCAGTACAAAATGAAGGCTAGCAAAAGACTGGCAGTGACCAACTAAGAGAGCAATAACGGCCATAATCATGCATAGCGACAAAATATCATTAACCGAAGCATAAAGTGGTATCACAAGTCAAAAACCAAATGATCATAGAGGCTTATGGCGACTTGTTAGAGTCAAACATGTTGTAAGCATGCGCCAAGTCAACCCAAATAAAGCATCAAAGGAGAAAACCACAATAATATGCTCCCATATAACAAAAACAACGTATGATTCTTTCAAAGGCACATTAAGCAATCTCAGTCATTTGAGACAAGTCATGCTACAGCAAAAACCACTAAGCATACTATCAAAATAACATCAAGCATGACATGCAAAAGTCTATGCCACAGTCTAAACAAGCTCCCATTTGTACCACTATAGGCATGAAACTTTTTTCTCTTTTCCAACACCATTCAATCTTTTTGAAACCACTCTTTGAGATGAAAACCAACATAGACCAGTGGTCTAAAAGCACCTTGATGCAAAGATATAACAAGATCTGAACAAAAATCAAGGCGAAAAATGAAAGCTAAACGCAGTTCTAGAAAAAGAGAACACTCGTTGAACGATAAGAGTGAAAGCTAGAGTGTTCTTGGCAATGAAAAACGGAGTGTGTCTTCTCCAAAATAAAATTGTTGGGGTCCAACCATTTATTGCAGCAAATAAAACAAAAGAAAACTGAAAGCGAAAGTAAAGACGCTCCAAGAAAAACGCATAGTACATGAAGCAATAAAAATATAGTGTCTTAAAAGGTGACCTGATTTTTGCCGATGAAGAAGGGATACCTCGGGGGCATCCCCAAGCTTTGACGCTTGTACCTCTTGTATATTTCTCGGGGTGACATGGGAATCCCCAAGCTTGAGCTTTTGTCCATACTTCATCTCATCTCATCACTCTCCTTTCCCTACACTTGAAAACTTCCTTCATACAAAACTTCACACAATTCTATTAGCAACATTAGTATAAACATGATAGTAAATCTACTCTTTTGGTTCAGTTTCAATCTCAAATATACCATCCATTAAAGCATAAGCTACTGTAGCAACTTCCTCAAAAGTTCCGTGATCAAAAGAACTAAAAAAGAAAGCGATTGAGAGGCAAACACAAATAGTGGCAGAATCTGTCAAAACAGAACAGCTGACAAAGATCAATTTTTTCGAGGACATTCTGTTGCTCAAATAGAAAAGTGAAAAACTAATGAAAGTTTGAAAATAACCTGGGGCATGCACACAAGAAATTTCAGATCAAAAAGATATTCTGAGAATTTTCACTAATTTCTACGGTGCAGCGCAGAAATCTGTTTCAGGACAGCAACTTCCCCAAATCTTACCTCCCTCCAATTAGAGGTTCTTCTTGGCACAAAAAACGAAATAAAAATGATAAGGAGAGGTCATTACAGTAGTAATAACTTCCAAGACTCAAATAAAAGAAAAGGTACTGAAAAGAAAATATTGGGTTATCTCCCAAGAGTGCTTCTCTTTAACGCCTTTGAGCTAGGCGCAGAAACTGCAAATCAAGTAATATCAAGTGATGAAGCATTAAGATCAATTGAAGAAGTCTTCTCAACAATAAATTGTATTGTATCCAAATGAGTTTTTAAAGATCCCTTGTGAACACTCTTGGGTTCACTACTTTCATCAAAAGGGTTTTCAGGACAAATCCAATGAAAATTCTTTTCCAAAGCCTCATGCAATCCTAAAAGTTTGCAAAGTATTGGTACTTTGATGTCTTCTTTGGTTGTACCAACAACATTTACACGTGAGCCAAGCATATTAAAATGCTCAAAAACTTTTCTATCTTCAATAACAACATCTCTAAATTCTCTACGCAAACTCTCCAAATTAAAGTCTTTCTTTTCGGAGTCTTCGATATCATGAAGCTTAAGAAACATTTGTTGCATAAAAGGATTAAGGTTAACAAACCTAGCCTCCAACATGTGAACTAAATAAGCAGCAGCAACTTCATAACTAAGAGCAAGCTCAGCTAAAGATCTATTCTCAACATCTTTATGCATACTAACATGATCAAATACAATAGCCGAGAAAGAAAACAAAAATGGAAACTGGTGATCTATGCCAGCTATTCCGGACTCAGGCCAGCTTTAGCCGGTCTGACCAGCTTTAGCCAGTGTGACACAGAAGATTGAATTTGGAAAGATCAAGTATAGTCCACCAAATTGCATCTATGTTTTCAACTAGGCTACTGCAAGGACAAGGATCAATTCCTATTACTCCCAGAGATCGAAAAGTACCCAAAAATTAATTCTTCCCCTAACCCTAGGTCTAACCTGGAGAGAGAGAGAGAGGAATGAGTGGGGTACCCTGGTCCATGGGAGTGAGGGAGGCGCCGGAGAGGGGAGCTGGCCAGGGAAGGGGCTCCGATGTCTAGAGACGAAGGAGATGACGGCGGCGGCGACTTCCAAAGGGGGCGGCAGTTTGGTGTGGAGGGGGCATGGGGGTGAATGAGGAAACCATCTCCCCCACAACCCTTAAGGAAAAGAGCCTGAAACCACGGAGACCGGCTTACATTCATCACATGTCCACATAAATCCGAACCCATTGGGTCACACACTTAAGAGTTTCGCATATATTTGAATATGTTTAGTATTGGATCAAAGAGGGAGAGAGACTATTAAAGTGGTATGAGGAAGTCTCAGAATGTTTCCACTATGTCATGGATGGTTCCGGAAGGGTCCGAACCCTACCGGTGATATAATGGAAGTGTCGGAATGGAGAAAAGTCAAACAGATGTATTTATGGAGAGTCCGGAATGCATTGGAGTGAAATAAAACCTCGGGGGGGAGGGGGTGGCGCCATGGGCCATAGTGGGCTGCATAGGCCCCACCCTGGCTGGTGCACCATGGGAGGACTTTGGAAATTCCTTCCTCTTAGGTCGGTTTGGGTAAATGGAATCCACCTCGGACTCCGCTTCCCCCTTAAGTTAGTTGGGGGGACGAGTTTGGGTTGAACTCGTGTTCCCACTTAGTCGGTTTGGGAAAAGGGAAAGGAGGGGCTGGCCGGCTCAGCCACCTATAAAGAGGGGGCGAGGTGCCTAGAGCACTTCAAGCTCCCAAATACCCCGCGCCCCAAAACCCTACCCTGACAGCGCCGACCACCTCCAATCCGCCGCCGCCCTAGGCCAGCGCTAGCCGGACATCTCCCTAGTCGTCGTCGGCCATCTCTGTCACCGTCGCTCCGTCATCATCAACTCTCCTTTCTCTCTCGTGGAGCGTTTCCCGTCTTCTACCCCAATTCTATCGGTGACATGGAAGCGCTGCCGGATCTTCACCGACATATTCTGCATAGTCTGTGTGCTTGATCACACGTTTGAAGCGGCAACGCCAAGCTCGTACATGTGGATACCATCGGAGGTGTTGCACGTGCGGCACTAGATCGTGGGAGGCAAAGGAGGATAATAAATCTTCTCGCGACTAACTGACGTTAGTTGCGGGAATTGACTTATGACTACATCAACCTCGTCATCGACAAACTCTCCGCTAGTTCGATCAACGAGGTATGTGATCCGTTACCTCCCCTTGCAAGCTTGATCTTGGTTTAAAGCGCTAGATTTTTTTTGTTTTGTGTAGCGCGTTCCCTAGCAGATCAGTGGTGCTTGTCGCCGGCAGTGAGACCGGCCGGTGTCTCTGCTCTGCTAGTCCTAAAGTGGAGTGCGGCGGCTGTGGAAATGAAAGTGAACGGATGGGAACTGCTGGATGCTTATATATAAGAAAAATAAGGTAGGGTTGAGCTAGCTAGGCCCTTATGGCCTCATTTGGCAAACGAGCCACTTTAGAATAACCATCTGCAAACTGCGGAAATCACATTGTGTTTGGAAAAGTGTCGTGTGCGAATATGGAAAATCACTCGGTTGTTTGCACAACAACCGTGTGCGAATTAAGAAAAGCCTACGGTTATTTGTCCACCAATCATATGTTTTATTTGGCAGGCACTCACGCATTATTTATTACTAGCTCATATTGTAGATCTCTTTAGGAGGGAAATAGTAATTTCTGGATCAGTTAATAATATTTATATTTGGGCATACGGAAGGGCACCAATTAATCAAAAAATGTTTGCCCTTCCAGTTACAAAAGTTGACCGTTAATAATATTTCAGTCTCGGTCGGAAGTGGATTCAATCAAACATGGATGCCCTTCCTACTGCAAAAACACCCCTAACTTCACATTACATACATACTGAGGGCCTAATTAGTGAAACTAAAATAACTACTTAAATGCCCCACTTGTCTCCAGAGGAGACGTCGATCATTGGGCCGCTCCCGCTGGAGCCAGAGCTGCTTGATGCGTCTGCGTAGCTACTTGATGCCTCTGTATCGTCGAGCACTGCCCCCTCGCCGGCGAAATGGTTCTTGCAGCCCGATGTCGAGGCCACTTCCTGAGCTTTCCTAGGCGGCCTTGCGCCTAGTCGTGGCGGACATCAAAACCTCACGGATCGCGTCGTCGAACATGCTACCGGGAATCTGCAGAGATGACACTACCTTCATACCTTTGTTCTTGGCCCTGAGCCGATCACACACCCGATCCTCACGAGAGACTAGAAGGAGTCCTCCACCGCGTGATGCACTTCTTCTTTCCCGCTGCACTAACTCAATGGACTCTTCCACCATCCTATGCTCCTCCAAGTCCTCCTCCCCCATCCCCGTGACCTCCTCCTCCACGGGAGTGTGCTCCCCCCTCAGAATCAGACCCAACAAGGTCAATTATGCAGCCCACAACACCGCGCGGTGGTGACTGTGAGGAATACTCCTCATCCGAATCAGAGGGCACAAGATCGATGTAGCCTAGAGTGGATTCGCAGGGAGGCATTGTGGCGATGTCGTCGGCGGGAACATAGTGTGAAGCATTTTATAGCAGGAACCAAAATTTGACACCCGACACGCAAATTATGAGATCGCAAAAAATCATAAAATCGTGGAACAAAAAAACGTCTACAAAATTCATAAACAGTGAAAACAAGAAAATGTGTGCGATCTTTCGCCTCACATACGGTGCTCATGGAAAACCCGTTTGCAAAAATACCTTTCGCACATGCTTTTACATTGGAAAACCATGTGTGAAACGTATGTGCAATCAAAAACTTATGAAATCGCCCAACTTTCAAACAAAAAATACCAATTAGCAGGGGATATTCATTGATATTGTCACAATTTAGTTAACGTAGGATGTCAAGTGAATTATGCCAAATCAACAAATAATATCCATACGTAGTTGGTTGTCAAACAAAAAAGATGAGAGACAAAGAATTCAAACTCTCTCCCTCCGTGCAATCACTAATTCCACTGGAACCACACTGGTAGGCTATGATGTTATATGTGATGTGTTAACCTTTTCTTCTATATAATAATTATAACTTTATTCGAAGAAATATATAATCAAAAAAGAGTAGCGTGTGGTGGATTCGTATAAATATTATTACTTTTGCACTAAGTTCGAACAAGGTCAGTACGCGATGGACACTCTTTTCCGATCTATCACACACACGAGTAATTACAAATACGTGTTAGCGACGGGCAAAAGCAAGGAAACGGTGAAAATAAAATAGGGTCGTAAAATAAGTGCACACGTCATACGAAAAGTTGTCGTGTGTGATATTGCTGATGGTACCGGTCTCGCAGGCGTGTGCAAGATAACTACTGACGGTTTTGGCCCATAGTTCATGTGTCTTCTCACTCCGTAGGAGCCCGCCTGGGCCTTCGACACACACGTGTTTTCTCGACCTGTATGCAGTCGCTCAGAGCACACAAGGCACAACATTCCGTTTGTGACGGGGGGCCTTAAAAGACCCAATCTGTACTAGTGCTTCTTTCCAAAATATAATTCCATGTATCTCCTCCTTACAAATGGCAATATTTCTTTTCAAGCTCTATGTGAAAAAAGCAACTTAGTGATGCCAAGTCTCAAGCCCTTATGATAGAATCCAATAACAATACTTCTGACTTCAACTGGTATTACCAAGAGTCAGAAAATTGTATCTCACAGAAAATTGATTCATGCTAGGTCACTAATTTCCTTAAATCCGAGCAACATCATGATTTTTCACCAACTTTAAATTCAAATATGCACTAACAGTATAGTCTTTGATTCTAGAGATCCCTCAAAACCTATAAAAATATATCTAATCTTCCATTCATCGTGAACTTGCTGAGTCGACGTCTCCTAGTTAAACCACTAGTTTAAAACCATAAATTTAAATCTATTTCATGTTTTTCAATGATGTTATATACATAAGCTATCTCTAGCGATTACAAAATAAAATCTAAAATAAAAAGAGCTAATCTTCGAAGTCTTCAAACTCTTCTTCTTCTTCCATAATATAATCTTATACTTTTCTAAAGGCAGCCAAAAAATAATGGCATTTATATGAAACAATAAACCTGCAAATACCAGGGAAGAGAAACCGAACATCGGCAGCCATTTTTTTATTTGAGCCGCAATGCCAAGACTAGGTGCACGCGCGCAGCCATTAAAGTAATCATGTAACATCGACAAGAGTACCAACACCGGTATTCCAGGGAAGAGAAACTGAACAACCTTGTTGACGTCGCTGGGAGCCCACCATTGTTGAAGACGTAGCAGTCGGGACAAATATTGCAAGGATAACCATCCTCACGCCAACCAAAAGAAAGAGTCCAAAACCGATCTGAAGCAAGATCTAGAAGACCGTATTAATAAAACTTGAATCTTGCAGCACCACCATTGACGCCGGGAAGAAGATCTCATCGTAAAACAATGAGCCGCGGATCACTTATTATGAACAATAACATCTCCATTGATATAGACCAAAAGAAGATGGCTATCAAAACTCTAGCCTAATCTGTGAGAAATGCTACTTTTATTGAAAACTCCACTTATAGATCGGGTTTCCCACCCCTTCTAACACCGGCGAGGCCATCCGGTAGAGGAGGAACCGATCTATGGGGGAGGCTGAGCTCGAGGCGGTGGCTAGGTCATGAAGGCGGTGGCTTGAGGACAAAATGATATATTTTAATATTATTTCCTCTGATCACTAATACATGTTTCTATATCAGATTTGCTAAGTAACAGTCGCCTGAGAAATTCTTATTTCTCAGTCACCCTAAAAAATAAACATCAGTTGCACTTTTCTCTAAAAAAGTGCAATTGCACTTTTCTAACAGAAAAGTGCAACTCGTTGCAGTTGCACTTTTCTTTAAACTACGGTTGCACTTTTCTAGGTGACTGGCGACTGACACATAGGCAAACCCTTTCTATATAGATATATGTAGAGACGTATGCTATCCATTTTTGCCAAGTTAAGTAAGCTTGCCAAAATGACTGGCCTGTCTGAGATGCTCTTCTAGACCCGACATGCTTAAGGGGAACGCTAGCCGTCAGTCGCCTGATGGCAGGCTGAAAATCGGTTGTATCAGCGTCGTCTGATCGCGATCCGGCGGGTGAGACAAGCCGCGACATAGTTTTGCAGGTTAGCCCCTCGGTTTTTACGAAACAAACCCGCGGTCCAATTGTAGGGACAAATTTGTGTTGAAACTTATATTTTAACCCCTTGCGTTTTGTAAAATCAACCCGGGGTCCTAACCTTATCCACTCCACGGGTACATTTGTTTCATATCTAGTATGACAACAAAAATTATAACTCCGCGTACAAAAAATATAGAATATTACAACAAATTATTTGTAACAAATTTTGAAAAGCAATGTTACAAAAAATTTGTCAACAACAACTAGGTTCTTGTAGATTGATTTGCAACAAAAACTGCTAATACTTTCGACAAATATCACAAACAGTTACAACAAAAACCTATTTATGGCCATTAAGCATCCATATTTTGCTGAAAAGATTGGATTACAACAAAAATCCATTTACAATATTTATTAATAAATTCACAAATATTACAACAAAATTGTCGCAACATATAAAAAAATTAAATGTCACAAAAAATATTAAACAACACTATTTTTTGCTGTAGACCGATTTACAACAAAAATAACCCTCTATTTCAACAATAAAAAGACAACTTCTTACAACAGAAATCCATGCATTTGTTGCATCGAAAAATGGTTAAAAACATTATGTTTCCTACATATTGATTGACAACAAAAATCACCATATATTTCAACAAAAAGCACAATTAATTAAAACAAAAAATAATTGCATATTTACAACATTTCAAACATCATAAAAAAATCTTGGAAAACACACAACTTGTAACCCTTTGCAACATCTTGCGTATGCTTTTTGCACTAGTAAAAATGTGGTTACGCAACATATTTTCCTACTTATTTATTTTACAACAAAAATCATAAAAAAAAATCAATAAAAATATACTATCTATTACAACAAAAAACGTCTATGATTGGAATAAGCAAAACACGATTCCAAACATTTTTTAGGAAAGTAAATGCAATAGTAAGGTGATTAGATTTGTTGTAGATCATTTGCAACAAAAAATCTCCTAACAATTACAACAAAAATAATTGTCAGCAATAATCGCCCTGGTTACTTGTGTGTCTCAGGTACGTGCTAGCATAGTCAGGTTCTTTCGTACATGTAGCCACATGCGCCTGACCTCGCGTCCATAGGTGTAGCAAAAGTCAAGAGATGTGGGGTCCACACACATGCGACGGAAAGCAACCCATGTGAAGTAAAAACCTATCTGCAGGCATGCGTCTAGTCCCGGATTGGACGGAATTACGTCATCACGCGCGCTACGTCAGCAAGGTGATCCAGGTCTACTTCTTGCGTGAGGCTCTGGTCTACTCTGGGCGACTACCCACTGCTGCAATCATCCTCGTTCCTCGTGTAGACACGGCGGAGCCCATAGCCCCCACCTGACCACCAGCGGTGTCAGTGAGCCACCGGAGTTACCCGGCGACCCCTCACCGCAAACGGTTGAGGTTGACCCTCCTCCACCTCCACTCCCACCTAGCTGCGCTGCCGTGCCGCACTCTCTCGCCCCCTATAAACCCATCTCCACCTCCTCCGCCTCCGCGACCAAACGCCGCCTCCCCTCCTCCTCCCCCTCCACTCCCCCCCATGGCGATGGCGACCTCTCACTTGCCCGACTAAGCAGACAACCAAGCTCACGCAAGCACGCACCCAGCCAAGCTCACCGAAGTCAAGAAGATAAGGAAGCGCGAGCTCACGCGCACGGAAGGCTCAGACGATCGACCCATCATCAGAGCGGAGCCATGGACCCAGGGCGGATCCTGTTCGACCAGCTCGCCGGCGACGCGGTGAAGGAGCTGCTGCGTGCGGTGACGGGCACCTTCCTCTGCCGCTCCACCGCCGAGCGCCTGCGCCGCACCGTCGAGCCGCTGCTGCCCCTCGTGCAGCAGGGCGGCCGCCACGCGCTCCGCAGCAACGCCGACCTGGCGGAGCTCGCCGCGCAGCTCAGGGAGGCGCTCGACCTCGCGCGCCGCGCCGCGTCCTCCCCGCGCTGGAACGTCTACCGCGCCGCGCAGCTCGCGCGCAGGATGGAGGCCGCCGACCAGGGCATCGCGCGCTGGCTGGCGCGCCACGCGCCCGTCAACGTGCTCGACGGCGTGCGCCGCCTCCGCGACGAGGCCGACGCGCGCATCGGACGCCTCGAGCGCCGCGTCGAGGAGGTCGCCGCGATGCAGGGACCCCCCGCCGGGATGCCGCCCGCCATGTCCCTCCCCGTCGCGCCGCCGCCGTGCAAGGGCATGGCTTTTGCCGTGGATGTGGCGCCGCCGTCCAAAGGCATGGCTTTTGCCATGGATGTGGCGCCGCCGTCCAAGGGCATGGCGATGGCCGTGGATGTGGCGCCCCCGCCCAAGGGCATGGGCATGGGCATGCCCATGGATTTGGAGGTCCCGGAGGAGGAATTGGTCAAGGGCACCGGGGTACTCGGAAGCGGCGTCAAGGTAGGCAAGGAGAAGGTGAAGGAGATGGTGATGAGCGGCGGTGGCGGCTGGGAGGTCGTCGGCATCTGCGGCATGGGCGGCAGCGGCAAGACCACCCTCGCCATGGAGATCTACAAGGATCAAAAGGTCCAAGGTAATAAACGATCAAATCACAGCCATCTTGCCTAATCACACGAATTCTTCCTTAAATTCTTTTTGTTCGGTTCTTGTAGTATAAAAAGTTTAGATCTTTGTGCGTAATTTATGCTCCGATTCATTGTAGTATCTCTTGTTGAACTATGGGATTGGAAAATTGGGGAATCTTTGGTGGTTGATTAGCGTGTCGTCATAGTATATGATTTTATTAGGTAAAGTTGAGGCTGATGCTTACGTTTTCCTCCTCGCCACTTATTCGGTCAAAATTGGCGCTTTGACCAGCCTAGTGCTGAGCCTGCCTATGGCTGTGATTGGATTGGGTTGCTGATGGGTGCGCTACACCCACTCTCCCGGCTGCCGAACTCTGCAGATATTGTGAAGATTTTGTGCGATCATGATAGTAACATTTTTGTTTTGAATCAAAATATGATTGCCACTTATTCAACTGCTCATTACACTAGACAGATGTAGTAGTATTTAATTAGTGGAGACCCGTAAACAACTGAGTGATTGCAGTTTATCCAAATAACCCCTCTTATCTTCCAAAAGTTTAATATCGATTGTCAACCCAAATTAATTTTGTCATGGTCTAGTACTACAAATCTGATTTTTAATATCTGTAATTACAAAGGCAGTTGGAACTACTAATTTCAACTTCACTACTTCAGCATCTGCTCTTGAATGTTGTGCACACATGTTTGTTCCTCATCAAGATCTATTCTAAATATTACACATGCTCAAAGCCAATATATTATCTTCTTTCATCGTTGGTCTCTGAATTTAGGGATCTTTCTTCTCTACATAGTGCTAATATATGTTTCTTTGTTTAGGCTACTTCAATAATAGGATCTTTTTTGAGACGGTCTCGCAATCCGCAAATTTGGACACCATCAAGATGAGGCTGTGGGAGCAGATCAGCGGCAACCTCGTGCTTGGTGCATATAACCAGATCCCGGAGTGGCAGCTCAAGTTAGGGCCAAGGGACAAAGGGCCAGTCCTTGTTATACTTGATGATGTGTGGTCTCTCTCACAGCTCGAGGAGCTCGTCTTCAAGTTCCCTGGCTGCAAGACTCTTGTTGTATCAAGGCTGAAGTTCCCTACGTTAGTCACCCGGACTTACGAAATGAAATTACTCGGGGAAGAGGAGGCTCTGTCTGTTTTCTGCAGTGCTGCCTTCGACCAGGAGTGTGTTCCTCAGACCGCTGACAAGAAACTGGTTAAGCAGGTAGCTGCCGAGTGCAGAGGGCTTCCTCTAGCTCTGAAAGTTATCGGTGCATCTTTGCGTGATCAGCCTCCTATGATATGGTTGAGTGCAAAGAACCGCTTGTCACGAGGCGAGTCTATCTCTGACTCGCATGAGACCAAGCTCCTGGAGAGAATGGCATCAAGCGTTGAGTGCTTGTCAGGAAAGGTTAGAGAATGCTTCCTTGATCTGGGTTGCTTCCCAGAGGATAAGAAGATCCCTCTTGATGTGTTGATCAACATTTGGATGGAGATACATGATCTTGATGAGCCAGATGCTTTCGCCATCCTGATGGAGCTATCGAACAAGAACCTGCTTACCCTAGTTAATGATGCACAGTACGTACGCCACATATGTTCTTGAAATCATTTTAAGAGTTCATTTACTGCAAGAACAGCTTTTGATTCTTTCATGCTCTTTGTGCAGGAACAAAGCTGGAGATTTATACAGTAGCTATCATGACTACTCGGTGACGCAACATGATGTGTTGCGGGATCTGGCACTTCACATGAGCGGCCGTGATTCTCTGAACAAACGGGAGCGGTTAGTAATGCCAAGAAGAGAAGAATCACTTCCGAGAGATTGGCAGAGGAATAAGGACATTCCTTTTGAAGCCCAGATAGTTTCTATTCATACAGGTGATATATCTTAGCATTTCCTGTTTGTCAACTTGGTTTGTTCTTGCATGTATCTTGTGTGCAAAATGAGCTGACCAGTTGATTTCAAACTTCAGATGAGATGAAAGAATCTGACTGGTTTCAGATGAGCTTCCCCAAGGCAGAAGTTCTTATCCTAAACTTCGCCTCAAGTGTGTACTACCTCCCGCCATTCATCGCAAGTATGCAGAACCTGAAGGCGCTGGTACTGATCAACTATGGTACTACCAGCGCGGCCCTTGACAATTTATCTGCCTTCATCACGCTCAGTGACCTGAGGAGCCTCTGGCTGGAGAAGATTACACTCCCGCCACTGCCAAAAAGCACAATCCCGCTGAAGAACCTGCGCAAGATCTCTCTCGTTAGTTGTGAGCTAAACAACAGTCTAAGAGGATCAACAATGGACCTCTCCATGACGTTCCCACGCCTATCCAACCTCACCATCGACCATTGCGTAGATCTGAAGGAGCTGCCACCCAGTATATGCGAGATCAGCTCCCTGGAAAGCATCTCCATCTCCAACTGCCATGACCTCACAGAGCTGCCACATGAGCTGGGCAAGCTGCACTGCCTGAGTATCCTACGCGTGTATGCCTGCCCGGCGCTGTGGAAGCTCCCGCCATCAGTATGCAGCTTGAAGAGGCTGAAATACCTGGACATATCCCAGTGCATCAACCTGACTGACCTCCCGGAGGAGCTCGGTCACTTGATTAACCTAGAGAAGATCGACATGCGGGAATGCTCGCGGTTGAGGAGCCTGCCGAGGTCCTCCTCGTCGCTGAAGTCCCTCGGTCACGTCGTGTGTGATGAGGAAGCGGCGATGTTGTGGCGGGAGGCTGAGCAGGTCATCCCGGACCTCCGTGTGCAGGTAGCAGAAGAGTGTTACAATTTGGACTGGCTTGCAGACTGATGTTGTTCTGGACGCTTTGGCTCCAAGCTCACCATGTACAAATGACCCTTTTTAATGCAGGATGGGTAGTTAATGCACTGTTCAATTTTGACATGTTCAGTGTTTATGTAGTTCAGTTAACTCCTCTGGTAATACAGTACACACATATGGCCTTTCCTGCTTGGATAGATAGTTTCATTTGATTTCTTTTCCTTATTTTTCTTTCAGTGTACAAAACTCATGTGCATTTGTACCTAGACCAAAAAATCTATACAAATATACAGTAGTCTTACTGTTTCCCTAAAAAAATTAAGGGTTTGCCTATGTCTCAGTTGCCTTGCAACCGTAGTTTAAAAAAAGGTGCAACTGCAACGAATTGCGCTTTTTTACAACTAATACATATTTTTTAGGGGGACTGAGAAATAAGAATTTCTTAGGTTACTTAGCAAATCCGAAAATTTAAAGCCAATAAGCACGACTTATTTCGGAAAGGGGAACTTAGTCTGCACATCAGTTGATACACACAACCATACTATTAGAGCATAATCATCCAGTCTTAGAACATCTCATTGTTCACAAAAAGTTGAATCTCATAAGTATGTGAGTGAAAGGTGGGGTGAAATTAGTCCACATGTTACCAGTTCTTGAGCGTTCCCTACATCTACATGTATTAGTTTAAGATGTACCAACTAGGGTTGCAGGCGCACATGAGATTAGTGTGCGTCAAAAGTGTTTAGTACAGCTTGCATCATAACCTACATAAGCCAAAAACAGTAAAACAAACGCTCCATTTTTGCTTGATGCAACACAAGAGCTCCAGATGCCTTCCAAGCCGAAGGTACTGAGGTGCCCTACATGAATTGTTCATCTCTCAACTTGTGGAATATCTGAATGCCTCACCCTTCTCTTATATGTACCAAAGTAAAAATGAAATACTGAATGGGTTGCTCAATACAATTATTACGAAACAAGAAGTCCAATTCAATGTGGAACTTACAAAGGAACACACACACATATATATATATATATATATATATATATATATATATATATTCTTTTTTAGACAGTAGGCTCAAGAGGAGTCCGACTTTGAATTAACAAAGCCATCAACATACACAAGGCTACCCATCCACAATGCAACACCATCCAAGACAACACTACGCCACACACCACCATGGCCGGACAATACAAGGGACAGCTTACAACTCAACACAACAAGCTAGCATCGAAGGAACTTGCTAGGTAAAGACTACACCGCTCCGGCATCAAGACAACAGGCAGAGGAGGCATGATGAACCACTGCCAAGAAGTAGAATGGAGATTTTCTCGAGGAAGACACCCCGGACTGCAAGCACCAAACACCCTCCCGTTTTCACGCCGAAGAGGGCCCTTACCCTCTCGCCTTGGCTCGAATGCGTTGAACCATCGAACATGAGAGAATCTCACCCGAGAGCTAGACAAGTGTTGGACTCGTGCCCCGAACAGCCCCAAACCACGGCCACCTATGCACGGGAACACACCACACCGGCCAAAGCACTGCCGCCCTTGGACCGCCTGAGAGAAGTAGGAAAGCCACTGGGGAGAACTACATAGGCCAAATCTCTCGCCTTGAACACACCATGCCGAGCACCACGCTCCCCAGGCGAGGCCTCCAAGGAGGACATGACGTGCAGCATGTCAGCGTCACCCAATTTGCTAGATTTTGGGCTTTTTCCCGGGAGATTGGTTGGGGCGTAAGCAGGGGACCTTAGTCACGGTTACAAGGAAAGAGAACGGCGCCCAAAGGCGTTGCCGCCACTAGGCCGGGCCGGCCAACCTAGGGTTTACCCTGGTCCCGAGCATACCACCAGCACCCACCGCGTTCCAGGACAGGGAGCAACCGCCGCCTTCCGCCAAAACTAGTGGAGGAGAGAGCCAAAAAGGAAAAAGTTGAACCATGACGGGGGGAAGACCTCCACGCTGCAGCCGCCTGCCACGGTCGCTCCTCTCGAGAGGTCAACGCCGACTGCAAGAGACACCCGCGATGATGCCTACCGCTAGCACGCGCTATCGCCCAGATACATGGCCCCTCGGCCACAACGGGCAGCACCCCAGCCGCCTCTAGACTTGTCAAAGGCTCTTTTTGCGGGAAAGATCCGAATCTATTCCATGAGTTTATAAGTAATAAACACCATAAACATAATAAAAGTTACATTGACGTCCTTGGACCACCTAACAACCACTACTGCCGCCAGAGCGAGCCACCGATGCGCCACTGTCGCTCCTCCTTTACCGGAGTCGGCCAGACATTGTTGATGACAGTCGGGAAGTCTTCGTGCACGTGCCCTTAAGGACCAGTGCCCTGGAGCCAAAGTTGTCGCCATTCAACCCTTGAATCGATCCGAAACTTCTAACACCAAACTTGTAACACACGTAGAGTAGACGAGATCTACCACTTTATGAAAGCGGCGATCAGACGAATCCCCATCCTCCTCAACACCACCGGCGAGATCACCACTGATAAGGTGGACGAGGAGGCGGGTATACCTTATTCTTGTCCCGCACACGGCGACATAGTCACCATAACAATGATGTCGGTTGACCAACACAAACTTTAGGGACCCTTCAACAACGCCGAGCGCAGGTTCAAGATCCCCACCTCCTCCCACCACGAAAGCGATAAGCAGAAAAGACGGAAACCCATGATTCCCGGTCGTAGATAGTGAAAATGAAGTAGATGGCAATGGCCGCTAGGGTTTTCACCCCTAGCCGCCGCCTCTTTTCTTTCGCGGGAGCAAACCGTGGAGCACCAAGCGTCCAAGGCTTTTAAACACGAACCAAAAATTTCCTGCCTGAATTTCGCACCACGTCCACCGCAGTGGCGCAGTTGCTACCAGCGACAAGGACATAATGGGACCGTGGGTGTGTGTCAACTGTCGGCTGATACTCTACAGTCTACACTACTTTCGAAACTTAATGCACGCCAATAAACTGATCTTAGGAGGTTTGACCCATTACTGGGAGCTGCTATGATTAGTGGTGATGACCCCATGTATAATGTGCGTACGGGTTACATCTTCAATTACAGGGATCTGAACCTTGAAAGTCGACTCTGACCCCATGTATAGCAGCTGATGTCCATTGCTCACATGCATGATTGATGCAACTAGAGGACACCATGACATGTGTTGCCTACCGGTATTGAACACTACCTACGATCCATTGCATCTGATCTTAATTCTGTCGAAAAGTGGCGGCATTTTTCCCACTATTAAAAAAGATGCAATATGTGCTCACAGCATCTGTCGGGGGGATAACCCCCGGTAGGGTCAAGAGACTAGAAAGACACAAGGTTTATGGTTGACTTGTGCCGGTTGACCAAGAAAAGGCCTGGCCGGAATATAGGAGCATCGGCCAGGCCAGCATATATGTATATCCCGGCTGATGTCTGGATATGCCGGTATGGCCGGAATACTAGTATAGGTGTGCCGGCATATACTCAGATATGCCGGCCTAACCATTTGATGTGTTGTGCAGGAGCAGGGGAGGCCGGATTACCCGACCCTCGTAGGTCGTTGGTCCGGCATATAAGTCCTGGGTATGGCCAACGGTCATATCCGGGATACTTAAGTCAACCAAGGTGTCACATCCCTACAATCAAGGAAGAAAACATCCAAGCATGGTAGCAGAGTAAGATGGCAGGGTGCACAGTGGAGGTTACCTACCCTCACTGTGCACAAGTACAAGCTTACCTCAGAGTGGTAAGGTCACAGTCCTGAAAGTACAAGGTACAGCAAGGGGAGTCCCATCGAGAGCAATCAGGGAGAAAGTCATGGGCGTCTGCCCTCGACAGCAAGTCCTGTTTGGAGTGTAGTTGGTGTCTCCTGGTCTTCTATGACCGTTGTAACCCTGGCCACCACTATATAAGGTGGCACAGGGAGTCCTAGCAAAGGGTGGAAGGTTGGTTGGTCACTCTGTGTTCCTACACTTAGCAGTTCATCTTCCTTCTCTAGCAGAGAGCTTGGAAGCACCATTGTTGTGTACTACATCGACCCAAATAAACAATCAGTAGAGCAGGAGTAGGGGTGTTATCTCCTTACGAGAGCCCCGAACCTGGGTAGATCAGTGCCTCTTTCTGTCGTGCTTTTTAGCTCGTTCCCCTCTCCCGAATCCTCCAGCATCTAGTTCGGCCCCCATTTAAGCCATCCTATGGCATATGTTGTTTCACCACGACGACATTTGGCGCCCACCGTGGGGCAGATCGATATGCTGGGCGGAGTGTTCATTCGGACGGGGTCTGTGATAGCAGCTTCGGGAGTGCGCGTGGTCTCTGGCCTCGTCCAGAGGCTAGGCTCGCTCAGTTTCGTCAGTGACAACGCCGGTTGTCTCGGTGGCCGGCCGTTCCCCAGGGATGGCTGGATTATGTCTTTCGGTTCCCACGAGATGTACGTGGGGACTGAGAGAATTTGCAGGAAGGAGGTGCTGGTGGCGTCGGATCCTCCGTCACATCGGCTGGCTCACGCTGGGCGTAGCGCTCGCTCAGTAGAGTCGGCTGAGGTGATGACGGCCGGCACATCCGTGCCGCCGGCGGAAGATGCCGGCAAAGCAGCAGCGGCCGGAGCTTCTCCTCCGGAGCCGCCGAAGGTCAAGAGGTCGGCGCGTCCTCCGTTGGAGCGTGCGGAGAACCTGGCCGGCACTTCCGGTGTGCCGGCTAGGGGCGAGGTTCTTCTTCCCATCATCGACCGGCTTCTCGAGCCGGTGCGATCCGGCGTTGATCCGGAGCAGACAAGGGAGGTCCTGGAGGGATCTCGTCAGGCCCTCGTCGACGAGGCCCTGGCCATGAACCAGGAGCGCGAACGGTTTAACCGGCAACTCCGTGAGTATGAGGCAGCCCATGGTTTTACTCCTGTAGTAATCCGGCCTAGCCGGATAGAAGAGGTTAGAACTAGAGGCAGAAATCTTAATGCTGAGATAGGAAAAGATGCTAGAGATAAGAGTCATACCGCAACTAGTACTGTGCCTAAGGTAGTCTATAGTTCGCCAGTAAAGAACCTTAGAGCGGCGGCCGAGGTAGCTAAGGATTTATCTTGTTTATCCGACGAAGCACTGCGTGAGCAGCAAGCCCGGCTTAACCAACTTTTGTCTGAAGCTACAAAGCAGCAGGAGGCCTTTAAGAAGGCAAACCCGGGTGCCGGGGCGTCTCAGTACATTGTGTCGGCGGGAGGTGCCGGCGCGAGGTCGAGGGGCCAAGCCTCGTCCCCGCATCCTAGCGCCCGGCGTGCCGGAAGTGTGACCTCTAGCCGCCGGGACAAGCAGATCCAGGTGTACGAACCGGCTGTCGCCGGAAAGCAGGCGATGGTGCAGAAGAATGTCGGCCAAGCTGACAAGTATGTCGGCAGCAAGAAGCCCGGCCAGAGTGTGCCGGCCGGGCATGAAGCAGGCGCGGCCGGTGGTGGCCGGAGTAACAGTGCAGCCCGGCGTCAGCAACAGGGCGCCGGAGGTGCAGCGCAGCAGCAGGGTGCAGGCCATCCGGGACATCGAGAGGATGACGGCAATTCCGCCCTTGCCAGGGCGGGATATCAGCAGCAGCACCAGCAAGGCCGGCATAGTGAGCAGCATCAGCCGGAGCAGCAGCAGCAGATGATCGCAGGCCCAATAGCATCCCGGCTTGGACCTCGGTCCTTGGAAGCCAATGATGCACGTTTCAAGCTGGACAAGATCCACCAATCAGAGTTGGTGGAGAGACAAGGAGCTCCGGGCCCTATGTGTTTCGGACCCCGGATTATGGGGGAGCCGGTGCCTTACTTCTTCCAGCTCGCGCGTGGCGCGAGGACATATAATGGCAGTACGAAGCCGGAAGATTGGTTGGAGGATTACTCCACAGCGGTGAACATCGCCGGAGGAAACCTCAGATGGGCGGTACGATATGTGCCGCAGATGTTGGAAGGTCCAGCCAGGATATGGCTGAATAGTTTGCCGGCTGGGAGTATCAACGGCTGGATTGATTTCGAAGAGCAGTTTGTGTCGAACTTTACCAGTACATACAAGAGGCCCAACCGTCCGCAGCAGCTGGCTAACTGCCGGCAAAGAGTGAATGAGACTGACCGTGACTATCTGACCAGGTGGTGCACGTTGCGCAATTCCTGCGAAGGAATCAATGAGCAGCAGGCCATCATGTGGTTCGCTCATGGGTGCTGGCATGGCACCATGCTGTGGCAAAAGCTTCAGAGGCAAATGCCGGCCACGCTGGCCGAAACAATCAAGATCGCTGATAGTTATGCTCTGGGAGATCCCATGCAGCCCAGTCTCGATTCACAAGGACAGGGGCAAACCCAGGGGAACACCAGCAATGCCGGGAGATCAGGGCAATATTATCGCACTGATAACCGGAACAAGAGAAGAGAGGAAAGGCCGGATCACCGGTATGGGGCAGCACAAGTTGCAGCTGTGGAGGAAGAGCAAGGAGGCGCCGGCAGTAGCCAGCGTCCGAGATATGAGGACTATCAGCAGCCTCAGCAGCAGCCGCAGCAGCAAGCACAGCCGTTCCAGAAGAAGAATGTCTGGACCAACAAGAATGTCGGCGGAGCCGCCGGCCAGAAGAAGCAGTGGCCGAAGTATACTGTGGGTCTTGCCATGGACAAGCCTTGTGTGTTTCACACATTCCAGCCGGGTAAGCCGGCAAACCATTTGACAAGGAACTGTTCGTGGCTGGACGACATATTAGCAGGTCGTGCAGGTCCCTGGGGACCGGCTAGACCCTCTGTCTCGGCAGCTCCATCGCCGTTGACAGGTGCCAATACGATTGCAGTCCCACCTAGGCCGGTTAATCCTGGGAATCAGAGCAACGCCGGAAATGCCGGCGTAAATCAAGTTGACCAGAGCTATAATCCGGAATATAACGCCGGAGGCCCAGGAGCGGGCCGGAATGAGTACAAAGAGTATGATCAGAGCTATATGGTCTTTGAGACCGAGAGAACAGACAAGCAGAGCTTGTACCGGCGGTGTCTGGAGGTGAATGCCGTTATGTCGGCTGTGCCAAAGCTGATGTACTGGTCTGACCAGGCTGTTGGTTGGGACAGGGCAGATCATCCCCGGATCATGCCAAATCCCGGCGGATATGCTCTGGTGATGGATCCGACATTCGTCGGGCCGGCTAATAACGTAAGATTCAGCAAGGTCCTCATTGATAATGGAAGCAGCATCAACATCATGTATCGGGATACGATGGAGAAGCTGGGAATCAAGGAAAATATGCTGGAACCGAGCAAGACCACGTTCCACGGCATTGTGCCGGGACTTTCGTGTGAGCCGATGGGCAAGATCAGGATGGATGTGATGTTTGGCAGCCGGGATAACTGCAGGGTGGAAAACCTCATGTTCGAGGTGGTTGATCTGGAGAGCCCCTACCATGCTTTGCTGGGTAGACCGGCACTGGCAAAATTCATGGCCTCTACGCATGTGGCGTATCTGAAGATGAAGATGCCGGGACCCAAAGGAGTGATCACCATCATTGGTGATTACAAGCGTTCGATGGCATGTGCCACCGCCGGATCCAATCTGGCCGAGACTCTGATCATTGCAGAGGAGAGGAAGAGGCTCAAGCGAGCAGTGGAGATTGCTGAGACGGTCGTGGCCGGCAAATCTATGCCGGGCATGACAAATCCCGGTGGCAGCGTTTCTTTTCAAGTGAGTAAGGAAGTCAAAAAGGTGCCTCTGGATGAAGCTTTCCCGGAGCGCCATGCCCTGGTTGGGGCAAGTTTGGATCCCAAATAGGAAAGCGAGCTCATCAGCTTCCTCCGTGAGAATCGGGATATCTTTGCATGGTCTACTTCGGACCTGCAAGGTGTGCCGAGGGAGCTGGCTGAGCACGCATTGCACGCATTCTTCAGTCCCGGGGACTTCGCAGCCCATGGAGATCGATTATGTGTCGGTCGAAATGATGGAAATAGATCAGGCAGTGTTCACTGTCAGGGAAGTGCCCTCATGGGCACGTCCTATCATGAACTTCATGGTGGATGGTCAAGTGCCGGCGGATGAAACCGAGGCCCGCCGGGTTATAAGGAGATCCAAAGCGTATACCATCATCAACAAAGAAATATACAAGAGAAGTACCACCGGAGTATTGCAGAGATGTGTCGAATCTGCGGAGGGTCTGGAGATGCTCCGGGAAATTCACCAGGGGGAGTGTGGTCACCATGCTTCGTCCAGGGCATTGGTGGCAAAGGTATTCCGGCATGGCTTCTATTGGCCAACGGCACTGCAAGAGGCAGAAAACTTGGTCCGGAAATGTAATGGGTGTCAAAGATATGCCCACCAGATTCATCAGCCGGCATCTGCCCTGAAAACTATCCCAATAACCTGGCCCTTTGCTGTTTGGGGCCTGGATATGGTCGGGGCTTTTAAGCCGGCCAGAGGGAAAATGACCCATATCCTGGTCATGGTGGACAAGTTCACCAAGTGGATTGAAGTGAAGCCCATAAGCAAGTGTGATGGTCACACAGCAGTGAAATTCTTAAAGGATATAATCTTGAGATATGGTGTTCCTCATAGCATCATCACTGACAATGGGTCAAATTTTGCCCAAGGGCCATTTGCCAGATTTTGTGAGGAAGTGGGAATCCGGCTAGACGTTGCGTCGGTTGCCCACCCTTGTGCCAATGGCCAAGTAGAGAGATCGAATGGGCTAGTATTATCCGGCATAAAACCCCGGCTGATAGAGCCCCTGGAGAAAACTCCGGGATGTTGGCTAGATGAGCTGCCAGCAGTGCTGTGGAGTTTAAGAACAACTCCGAATAGATCAACAGGCTACACACCATTTTTCCTGGTGTATGGAGCAGAAGCTGTGCTTCCAACAGATGTAATACATGATGCACCAAGAATAGTGCTATATACTGAGGAAGAGGCTAAAGAAGCCAGAGAAAATGATGTTGATCTGCTAGAGGAAGCAAGGGAAATAACTCTGTCAAGAACAACAGTATATCAGCAGAACCTCAGACGCTATCATGCGCAGAAGGTAAATCCAAGGAGATTTCAAGAGGGAGATCTAGTACTCCGGCTAAAGCAAGGAACAGAAGGCCGGCATAAGTTAACTCCTCCATGGGAGGGGCCATTCATTGTGAGCAGAGCTCTGCACAATGATGCCTATTATCTTATAGATGCGCAGGACCCCAAGAAGAATAAGGCGGACAGGTCCGGAGAAGAAACCAAGAGGCCATGGAACATAGCTCTACTGCGCCCCTTTTACTCCTGAGCAACACAATGTATGTATTTCCATATTTTCCTTTGTATGCCGGCGTGTTGTGCCGGCACAAGACTAATGAATGAAATACCGGCATCCCGAAGAAGCCGGGTAACTAGCTCCGAGGTATATTTGTTGTTTATTTACAGTTTTTTGTTATATGCCGGCTGGCTTTATTTGAATGTTTCCTATGTCAGCCTAGTAATGTGTCGGCACCAAAGGCCACTCTTCGACTCAGCTGCTGTCCGAAACCCGGCTTCATGGCTAGCAAGAGTAGATGCCGAAGATTGTCTACACATGGAAAACGACTAAGGAAATACAAAGCAAGCGAATCGACATTTTCGTTAAAGCTAAAGTTAAAATTTAAAGTGTCGGATGATTTGAAGTCTAAGTCTCAAAGTTAAAGTACTGTATGTTCGAGGAAGCAACCTTGAGACTCATACGTCGAAAGCCAATTGAGGTAGACAAGCAGCCAAGGTTGTGAAATTGAGGAAACAGGAAAACAACTCGGTGACTTAGCCAAAAGATGATCCGGCATTAGTAACAAGCAAACCAAGATAAAACTTGTTCAGGAAGCAAACTGGCAAGGTCGGCATAAAGGGAAAGGATTTGAAGCTTACTGGCAAGGTCGGCATTCAGCTGTGCAACTGTAACCTCCCATTTGGTGGCCTGCTCCTTCAGGCTATCCAGTTCAGCGTGGGCGTTGGAGGCATCAGTCTCGGAGATGACAAGCAGGGACTGGGTTTTCTTCAGTAGGCCCTCCCTCTGTTCCTTTTCGTCCAGAAGCTCGGTGATCCGGCCCTTCAGCTGCTCAACCTCGGCCTTGTGAGCAGCATCTCGGTCATCCAGTTGCTTAGCTGCGTCCACTGAGGACACACAGTCCTGGTGCCGGGCCTCCAGTGCAGCTTTCTCGTCTGAAAAGATTTGAAGTCAAAACAAGGATTTGAAGAAAGAAACAGTGAAAATATTAGAGTATTTGAAGTACAGAAGGATTAGTTGAAGATTAAGGGGATCCGGCATACCTGTCAGCTCCTTCACTCTCTTGGCAAGCTCGGTGACTTGGGCTTCGGCACCAGCTGCGAAATGTCGGACAAAGATTAGGTGTCGGCATATTAAGATGTGCCGGCCAGAGGTCTATTGAGAAGGGGCAAGGTATGTCGGCTGAAATTACCTTTCTGGGACAGTTCCAGCTGGAGCTTGCTGTGTGCGTCGGAAAGCTTCCGATGCTCGCACACCAAGTCATGGAACATGTCGGCGCGTGTGTTGTTCATGCGCTGCAAAAGTATTAGGATTTGAAGGGATATGAGATAACTAAAGCATGCCAGTACAGTTGAAGATTATACGAACTATTTATGCTATAGGAGATCCGGCACAGGTGCTGCGCACCTATCCCGGCTCTCGGTGACTAGGATTTGAAGCTCGAATCGAGCTTATATCTCGGTCAGGAGGATTTGAAAAATAATGGAGATGTGAAATTGTAGAGACCCGGCACAGGTGCTGCGCACCTATCCCGGCTCTCGGTGACTGGGATTTGAAGCTCGAATCGAGCTCATATGTCGGAAAGTTAATTGCAAAAGCAGCTAAGTGCAAAAGGTCTTGGAAAATCCCGGATGTCCGTATCCCGGACAGCCGACATTTTCGGGGACTGGGGATATCTATATGTAAAGGACTTACGTTGGTGGCATCGGCCAGGCGATGAAGCCGTTGCTGAAGACTGAGAAGTTCGCAGGCAATAGGAATGGGCTTAGCGGCCAGGATATCAGCTGGGTTGCCGGTGGCCGAGGCTTCGGCCTGTTTCTTCTTCGTGGATTCAGCTGTGTCCAGGGAGCCGGCGTCATTCCATTTCTCGCAGCGCTCCTTGAGAGACCCGAGGCTTTGGTCACTCTTTGTCACCAGGGGGACGATGCCCTCAAGTTCTGGCGTGTCGAAGAAGTTGCGCCGGTAGCCAGGCCGGGCTGCTGCCCTGCCAAGATGCAGGGCCAGAGCAGAGCTGGTCCGAGGCGTTGCCTTAGGAGGAGCAGTGGCGGCGGATGGAGTGCCGGACTTGGTCGGCTGGATCTTCAGTGTGCCGGACTTGGCTGGGGCAGAGGTCTTAGTCGGCGCCGTGGTCTTGGCCGGTGCAGGAGTCGTTTCAGCAGAAGGAGTTTTGGCCACGGGCTGTTCCGGTGCGGCCGGTGCATCTTGGCCAGCAGAGGCAGGATCCGGAATAGTCCGGACTTCCGGCACTAAAGGGCCTTTACCCTTGATATCTGCTCCGGCGTCTTCAGTTGTGCCGGCGTCGCTGGTGGGCGCGCCGGAGTCTGGTGCTTCTTGGTGGGCTCCTGTGTCCATGTGGACATCAGGAGCCGGAGGTTCCTGTTGAGCCCCCGAGTCCATGTGGACGTCGGGGGCAGAGGTGTCTTGTTCCGGCGGAGGAACGTCCTTCGCCGGGGAGGAGGTCTTGTCCGGCGCAGGCGAGGATGCCGGCGCCGTGGAGGTCGTGTGGCTGGCAGAGGGTATGTCGGAGGTAGCAGTGGCCGCGGGCTTGGTAACTTTCGGGTCGCCACTCGAGCCAGAAGCTTGTTCCGGCGCAAGAGGAGCTCTGAAAGAGAAAAAACGCCAAGTCAATAATGCAAGCAAGAGATATGTCGGAAATGAAACAAGCAGAAGGAACTTACCCCGCGGCGACAGGTCTCGGTTTCTTCGCTATGGGCACGCCGACCTTCTGCCTCTTCGACTTCTGAGGTGTGTCGGACTGGGGCTTCACCCCTCGCTTCCGGCCGGCACGTCCGCCGGTGGAAGGAGGTCCCTGGTTCAGAGGGGCGGCGTCGATAACCACATCGTCCGGGATAGCTGAGGACGGCATTGCAAACTCGTAAGCAATAGGTGTTTCTGGAAAGGCGTACGCAAGTGGCATCGGGTCATAGTACAGCAGGATCTCCTCGTCAGAATCAATCTCACTCCGGTCTTGAGTATAATGCCGGGATGAAGAGCCCTTACCCATGGCAGCTGCAGCACGGGTGCTCCTGGGAAGCTTATCCCAATGATCCGGATCTTCAACATCCGCAACAGTGCGGTCCGCCGCGATCTTGATCCGGGAGTTTTCCATGGCTTGGAAGCTGAATTTCTGTATAAACAGCAAAGTCAAGTATTCAGACAAGGAAATATGCCGGTGGAAGAGGTATGTCGGATCAATATGATATGTGTCGGCAAACAGACATGTGTCGGCTTAAGTATCTATGTGCCGGACATGAACTTTATGTATCGGATAAGATGGTTTACTGTTGGGGCGGGCCTATCCCGGCTGTATGGTTCTAGCCCCCACGCAAAAGTGGCCTGAGAGGACTTGCAGACATCCTTAATCCGGCGCAGAATGTCGGCCGGAGTCAGCTCGTGTGTGGAGTGCCGGTTGGGGTCCATTGGCCCGCTCATCTGGCAGATCTTGTGCGACCGGCGCTGCAGAGGGGAGACGCGCCGGCTTATATAGCAGGCCACCAGGTCTTGAGGAGTAAGACCGGCATCCAGGAGCTCGCCCTTAACCTGGTGAAGCGCATTCACCGGCATCACCGAGTTCTTCGGGTTGTAGGTCCAGTTCGTCATAGCCAAGGGTGGTTCGTCCACAAATGGCGGCAGGTTGAGCAGATCCTCGTCGGTGGTGTTCTTGACGTAGAAGAAGCTTTTCTGCCACTTCTTGCAAGATTCCAGGAGTTCCACCTTGGGGAAGTCCGAGCCCTTTCGGGACATGATGGTGGCCGCGCCGCAGAGGGTCATGGGGCGGTCCTTCTTTTCCTGGGCCGTCTCCGGCGGGTCGTCCTTGCTCCGGGGCGGCTCTTGGACGACTTGCTTCCGCAGTTGGAAGTACTTCGCCCAGCCTTGAGTAAGGGGCTCTATGCCGGCATAGCCCTCGCAAAAAGCAGCGAAGGCGGAGAGGATCATCACGGCATTGGCCGGGATATGATGAGGTTGTAGGTCGTAGGTGTTGAGGAATTCCCGGAAGAAGTCCGATGCCGGCAGGCCGAAGCCACGCTCGAAGTGGGCGATGAAGACGACGCGTTCGCCAGGTTCAGGTGCCGGCACAGTTTCTCCTGCTGGTAGCCGGCATGCTACGCCCTCCGGGACTCTCCTGGTGGAGGTGACCCAGGATATCTCGGCCGGAGTAACCTCCGACCCCTCCCAGCCGGAGCGTCCTTGGGCTCGGGCCGAGGTATCTTCCTCAGAGGCCGAGGTGCCCGTCATGCTTGAAGATGCCATCTTAGTGGCCGGGACAAGGCGTGAGAGCCGGAGTCCCGTGATGATATTCCTATCAAGGCCGGAGAAAAGAGGGAGGTTAGTCTCTCCGGCATACCACTCTCCCCAAGGTTAGCAGAAATCAAAGATCTACCGAGCCAGTTAAAACAGGAAACAAATAAGGGTAAAAATTCTAAGGAAGAACACCTGTGAGCGCTGTTAGCAGTGCTAGTCGAATCCAGAGAGGAACTGCACTAGATCTATGCGGATATGGCTACCAATGAGAAGCTATGAAGAAGCATGAAGGAGGAAGAACAGAGGGAGGTCTCACCGGAGTTTGGCCGACGGCGAAAGAACGACGACGGCGAGCGTACAGAAGAAGATCCAATCTCCCTGCAATGTCGCGGAGGAACGATGCGGCGGCGGCGGCGTCGTCGACGGAGATGCCGGGCGTCGTCGAGCGTCGGCGACGGCGAGGAGCAGGTTGGCTGCGGCGGAGATGCTGTTCTTCGGACCGGCAGTGGAGCGCAGGAGGCAAAGGAGCAGGCGAGGAAGACGATGGTGGGGGGTAAGAAGATAAATTTACCCCCGCCGCCCTATTTATATGTCTGCCAGGTCAGGGTCGTGGGGATCGTGGGAGTGTTCCACTCCCCCGACCATTCCTGCAGAGAGTCGCCACGTGGCGGCACGGAGTGGGGCGGCGGTTCCGGTAACCGTGCCATGACGCAATGATGGCGAGGAGTAACTGCACTATGAACCGTCGCATCGTGGGTGACCGTTCGAGGTGGCAGGACAGTTACAAGTTTCGATGCAAAGCTGTCAGGCATGGCTTCTCGAGGAAGACTCGTCTATATGTCGGATTAATTGCCCGATGTATATGTTCCGTCCGGAATACCCTCGGGACCGGCCGGAATAAGATTTGGATATAATCTGATCACCGGGACATAATGAAGAAAGGTATGTTGAACCTGTCGAGGCTCCACAGCTATGACTGGGGAACCTCGGCAGCTTCGGGGACTAGTGTCGGGGGGATAACCCCCGGTAGGGTCAAGAGACTAGAAAGACACAAGGTCTATGGTTGACTTGTGCCGGTTGACCAAGAAAAGGCCTGGCCGGAATATAGGAGCATCGGCCAGGCCGGCATATATGTATATCTCGGCTGATGTCTGGATATGCCGGTATGGCCGGAATACTAGTATAGGTGTGCCGGCATATACTCAGATATGCCGGCCTAACCATTTGATGTGTTGTGCAGGAGCAGGGGAGGCCGGATTACCCGACCCTCGTAGGTCGTTGGTCCGGCATATAAGTCCTGGGTATGGCCAACGGTCATATCCGGGATACTTAAGTCAACCAAGGTGTCACATCCCTACAATCAAGGAAGAAAACATCCAAGCATGGTAGCAGAGTAAGATGGCAGGGTGCACAGTGGAGGTTACCTACCCTCACTGTGCACAAGTACAAGCTTACCTCAGAGTGGTAAGGTCACAGTCCTGGAAGTACAAGGTACAGCAAGGGGAGTCCCATCGAGAGCAATCAGGGAGAAAGTCATGGGCGTCTGCCCTCGACAGCAAGTCCTGTTTGGAGTGTAGTTGGTGTCTCCTGGTCTTCTATGACCGTTGTAACCCTGGCCACCACTATATAAGGTGGCACAGGGAGTCCTAGCAAAGGGTGGAAGGTTGGTTGGTCACTCTGTGTTCCTACACTTAGCAGTTCATCTTCCTTCTCTAGCAGAGAGCTTGGAAGCACCATTGTTGTGTACTACATCGACCTAAATAAACAATCAGTAGAGCAGGAGTAGGGGTGTTATCTCCTTACGAGAGCCCCGAACCTGGGTAGATCAGTGCCTCTTTCTGTCGTGCTTTTTAGCTCGTTCCCCTCTCCCGAATTCTCCAGCATCTAGTTCGGCCCCCATTTAAGCCATCCTATGGCATATGTTGTTTCACCATGATGACAGCATCCATTCAGATTAAAAATTGAAGCTCCTGCAACAATGTGCGTGTTTATGTGGTCTTCAGAAGAGGCCAGCTCCGTGAAGCAACGTCTAAAGGCTCACGTGCTAAATTACTGAATGCACACAAAAGGAGATAGAGATAGGTGGCCATACAACTCACAATTCTCCGACGACATGAGCTGACAGCAGCTCTTGCCCTCCCTGAAAGCTTCTGTTCTGAAGTCAACAATTGCAAATGGCATCAAGCGCAGAAAAAAGAAATCCAGTTGAAACTGAGGGCTGGATAGCATCAAACGTAGCACCGATCCTTCTAATTCAGACATCTCTTGACATGTGGGTGTATCTGCAGCATGAAAACTGAAAAACATCGTGTTTCTTAATTTTACCACTAACGGTCGATTGAGCGAAAATCCACGAGAATCGTGGGGTGATATTCGGTAGATTTATCAAATATTTATGGTTATATTTTGGTGAAACTACGTACGTCCTCTGCCTTCGTGATCCCATAGATTTTTTTGACGCTTGCCAGCAAGTGGGTTCACGAGCCCGGAATTAATGGTCCCAAGTGTTAAATGTATTTAATGTGATGAAGATGGTTCTCAACGAAAGAGCATCTGAAATTGTATAATCATCTGAAATTAGGCAGTATATTTGTCATCACCTTATGTATAACCGTCGGTCTGAAACTCGGAGGGTCTCTAAAATTCACATACATCTAGACCTTATTTTTTTAGCGCAACCGCCAGAAATGCTGCCGATTCATTATTTTTATTAAGAGAGGAGAAAACACTGTACATGATGGGGCCATATCTTTTCTTAAAGGGGCACATTCCAAGAAAACCCCACAGCCGACAAAATAAACCCACTTAGTCATTTGGATCCACCACTGATGTGGTTACCGTCATAGTTTAAAAAAGAAGACCAGTTCACTGGTTGATATGGAAAAAACCGAAACCATTGATCTCACCGGCTTGTTAAGTACACATGACCGCACCCGCCATTGAACCGCGAAAAACCGGGCAAACGCGGTCCAACCACCGGTTTTAAGCATTAGACCACCATTTGGTCTGACTGGTTCAACTGAATGATGTCAGAAAAATTAAATATGGCCAAGCAAGATTAATTCAAACCTTGCACCTCAACTGGGTAGAAGTAAGACCCTAACCAGCTGAGGTATGATTAATTGATGTACAAAGTGGAGACATGTTTGGTTTTGTACTTTATTTACTCGGTAGCACTAAAAGTATGGGATGGCTTGCTGCGCTGCATGCATACATGCTGTCTTGGTTATTTTCTGGCATGCGATTCTTTGGTGCCTAGGTTGTTGCTCAGCTGCTCATGACTACTAGTAGAAATGTGAATTATTATGTCAAACAGCAAGTCTAAAATATTTTTGTATGCATAATTATTAATTTATTACAGCATTTATTATAAGTAAAAGTTATATACATTATATCTTAAAAAACTAAACCAATGAAACAGTGGTCCAACCGATAAAAACCTAAACCAGCCTCACCGGTTTGATCACAGGCCCGATTTTTAAACTAATAAGGGGCTACACCGAATGCCAAAGCCCGCTGACCAATGTTGTCGTGCGCAATATGAGCTACCTCAAGGTATGTGAGGCGCACTCCCCAAAAAAATATTCTATCCCACTCCTTTCAAATATTCCAAATTACGCACAACAGCCTGCCGCTAGGAACGTGCTAACTTTTCTTGTTAGCGCCGATGATCATGGCCTCCCACTGGTCGTTTAGGATCGGATGCAATCCCAATGTGAGAGCTTGAGGAATTTTTGACGCATCAAACCACCTGTGCTAGTGAAATGCTAGAAAAGACCACCTGCGAAATTTTTTGTCAAAAAGGACCTCCTGTGGGTGGCGGCACCCCTGGCCAGGCGACACGTGGCACGTGCCGCCTGGGCCAGTGCCGGCAGGCCCCTGCCGCCGTTCGCATCGCCGGCATGTGCCATGACGGGCGTTAGAGGCAGCGGGCCATGCCGCCTCCGCCACTGCCGGCAGGGTGACGTGGCAGCATGCCGCCACCCCCGTTGCCGGCACGTCCTTGCCTTTGCTGCACCGACAGCCGACCACCCTGCAGAATCTCCAGGCACTGATTTCCACGCTAATTGGGCTGTTTTTTAGGCGGGAAAGCTAAAGAAATTGCTGTGATGATTGTTTACATGTGATATGCAATCTGTGCTATTTTTATCTGTCTATTCGAAGCTATGATATACTGTTTTATACAGTAAATAGACTCCAATTATCACGGGACAGGATGCGACGTCCGCCGACCAGCTCTCCTTTTATCTGTCATCTCATGAAACTTATATCTTACCGGAGCGCGGTAAAATAGCTGTGAAGACTCCGAAGGATCATACGCATGATTGGCACACATGAAAAATTTCATGCCCATCCTGTCCGAAAAATCAGTCGACTCCCTAACCTTCGCGATGTCGCCACACCAGCATCGTGCGGCTTCCATTCCCTCCGGTAAACTTGCGTACTTCATTTTCTTCGGCCTTAGGCCCTGGTCGGAGCAAGGCAAACTCATAGCTACTAAATCGAATGACAGAGCAAAGATAGCAGTGCAGTGATCGAATGAATAACGAATACCTTGCTTATATAGACATCGAGTGCTGCAGCTAAGCGACATAATTATTCGTCGGTGGTCTAATACCTGTTACACAATAGCAAACGAATCTCCCGCCCGGGCATGGAAATCAGCTCCTTTCCTTTTGCATCGGAACTTGGGCCGGTCGGCTGTCGGCCAGAGGATGGCAGGGTGCCGGCGCTCCCATTGGCGGCAGGGGGCCACGTCATCGTGCCGGCACCGGGGAAGGCGGCAGGGCCCACCCGGCCAAACGGCGACGAACGGAGACGGACGTGTCGGCAACGGCAACGGCGGCAGGGGCCTGCCGGCACTGGCACAGGCGGCACGTGCCACGTGTTTTTCGCAGGTGGTCTTTTCTAGCATTTCACTCGCGCAAGTGGTCTCATATGTCAAAAATTCGAGCTTGAGTACTGAAAGGACAGTCCTTACATAAGCTTGCATGCAAATGGGGTCATGAGGCCATCCCTGCGCGCAAACCAGGTAATTTTATGTGTTTACTTTATAAGCCATATTTTTGTGCGTTCAGTGTTCACAAAGCTTCATGGTTAAATATTTTCAAAGAACACCAAGAAGAGCTTAAATTTCATTTGAGCTTAAATTTCATTTGGGTTCTTGCATTTTGCTGGAACGAAACAATTACAGAATAAGTAGCAGCCCCTAGCGAACCAAAATATCCGTCAGACCTAAGCTAAACTGTAGATCTGACCTTGGCACAATGTTTCGGTCATCTGATTGCAGAAAGCTGCTGTGGTGAGCAGGAGACGAACTAGAGTATGCATGCGGAGAGAAGAGAAAAAAAATCTTCAGAGTCAATTTTTTAGCTAGTACAAACTTTCTCATTTCTGAAGGGGTGTTTATACCTAGCTGACACAACCAGATTGCTCGGCCCAATGTCTCAACCACTAGGTACTCGGTACATCTCATGAGGCTTCACATGCCATAAGCCCTTCTGGTTTACTGTCGGCCCCACGCGGCACGACTATCTTTTTTTTCAAGAACAAAGCAAGAGAGTTGCTTGTCTTCTATATTAAGATAGAAAGGGAGTTTGTTTTACAATCTTATAAGAGTGCTGCGATGCAGCCCCACACCCCCACACACGCACACACACACCTACGTGATGCCTCTCGCGTGCCCGCACAGCTTTGCAACTTTCCAAAGGTCAAGTTCAGCCCTAATTATTCTGCAAGTTTCTCGCGGCATTGTCGCAAACTTGTCGAACACCCGTGAATTTCGTTCAAGCCAAGTTTGCACGACCGTCTAGCAGGACTAATTTGGCTTTGGCGCGCCTAGTTTTCGACCATCGTTGCCACAGACAACGGTCGGACTGTGGGAAATACATCCACGATCTTTAAGATCTTCACATACTTATAATATAGACAGGCCCGTACACTGACGAGTGAAGACTCACCTAAGCAACACAAGAACTCCCGGTACCTTCCAAGCCTAACATAGCAAAAGCACTTGGTTGCCCTATATGGACAGTTCATCTCTCAGTTTGAAGCATTTCTGAATCCTTCACATGCTCTCTTATGGACCAAAATAGATCAATGTGGATTGTGGAGTGAAGGTGTACTAGCTAATACTACTCCCTCCGTTCATAAATATAAGATGTTTTAACTTTGTGAAGCATATGTATCTAGACATTTTTTAGTGTATAGGTTCACTCAAATATACATACTAAAATTTGTCTAAATACATTTACTTTACAAACCTAAAACATCTTATATTTATAAATGGAGGGAGTAGTATTTATCCGATGCAATGACTCGGTATTATTAGTCCAATTCAATGTGAAACTTACCACACCATGATATTTATATCCATCGACGCAAGTCATAAATGTTCCAGTCAATTCTATCTTGTAATGCTCAAATTAGATACTACAATCGTTTTTATGTATTATTTCCTCCAGTTTGGCCAAATATATTTTCACTATGCACCACAAATAGAATGTTTGTAGGACAAGAGATGGAAAAGTCGGTGTACTACTATGGGGTGAAAACCTATATATTAGCATCCTAAGTTTAATACTCCCTCCTTCCCAGTTTATAAGGCTTGCACGTGTATCTAGGTCGTTAATTTAATTAATTTAGCATAAGGTAAATACTATAAAAAATATATCACTAAAATTTTTAGATGTTCTATTTTTGAATGGTATAATTTTTTACTAAATAATTTATTTTATGCAACTAAAATTGGCTACCTAAATATACATACAAGCCTTATAAAATAAGAAGGCGGAAGTAGTTAATATGTTAAAAACTAGAAGGGATTTAATGCACATGGATATAAGGGCATGTACAATGCATAGCCCTATAGGTCCTGCCTCGCAGCTTTAGCTAGTTTTGGGTGGTTCAGTTTAGGCTTGGATGATGTAATTTTAGGGAGACAGTATCTTCTGCAGGAGGCTGCCTCTTCAACACTAAAAGTGAAGAGGGAGGGCAAAAGGTAAGAGAGAAAGAGAAAAACTGAAGCAGCTTTTGAGGGAGAGAGAAAATATCATAGGCTGGACCAATATTCTTCACACATGTTGCTTCATTTACTTTTTAGATTCGTACTTACGTGGGACGGTAGCGTACCACTGCCCTCATTGCTCATGCCCTGAGTTCTCCCTTCACTTACAGCTTTTGATTAGATTTCTCTTTTTCCGCTTCAATGTATAGCGACGGAAAAAAATTGTATTCCTATCGCCATGTCGTATCCAGTTCACCCTCCCTCGTTGGAGCCAAAATTTCCTCCTGTTCAAAGACATTTTCAAGTGCAATTAGTATTTCTTGTTGCTTACCGATTGCTTCATCACTCATAAGTCCACGCCTGAGCTCCTCCAACTCTAATTTCAGCCTATTTATTCTTTTTCTAGGCACATTCAATAATACTTGCTTACACGTGTATCTAGGTAGCTAATGTAACTTATATTAAATAAATTATTTAGTACTCCCTCCGTCCCGGTTTATAAGTCTTGCATGCGCGTATCCCTAGGTTACCATTTTGATCTATGTAATATAAGATATATAGTACAAAATATATATCACTAGAAACTTTAGATTATGTACTTTCTAATGGTACAATTTTTATATTATAAAATTTATATTATATTTATCAAAATGATGACCTAGGGGTACGCGCAGGACCTATACACCGGGACGGAGGGAGTATAAAAATTATATTATTAAAAAAATAGAATATCTAAAAAAATATTGATATATTTTTTTATAATATTTACCGTGTATTAAGTTAGTCAAATTAATAACCTAGATACACGCGTAAACCTTATAAACTGAGAAAGAGAGAGTATCTTCTTATCCCACACATGTAGTACTAGGTCTGAATGCATATCGGATAGAGTTTGCATAATTAGTCTATTAAATGCTTTTTCTCTGTCCCAAGATTCCTTAACTATCTCATCAATTGGGGTTGATCTAACCATCGGGCTTCAAATCATTTGCAGGTGCTTTTATTCTCTCCCCCATACCCTCATAATATTCAGTATAAGCAATATTGGCCTATGATCATATTTTTTCATCTCACCGTTTATAGATCCCGAATGAGAAACAGGTCATGGCAACCTCTATTGCAGATCGACCGATCTAGCCATTCTCTAATCCTGTCTCGCCTCAAGTGAAACGATCCCCTACATAGGGCATATCCTTCAAATTACATGTTTCCATAACATCTCTAAAATCCTTCATATACCTTCGTTGTTGGCGCTAGCTAGTGCTAGCTCGCTCGCTCTCACGAATGGAGATGGAAGAAGAAGATACAAAGAGCAGATAGTTTTTTCTGGGAGACACCACGGCGCACAAACGCCTTTACTTTCTCTTCACAGACACCAAACAAACTACGGTTACAGCCATGATTTATAGCCTAGGACGATGCAGCGCCCACGCAGCCACTCTTCGATCGTCACGCCACGATTCTATTTTCTCTCGATCGTGAGCTGCTGCTCGACTCGAACTGAACCCGAACGCGGCTACGCACCGGCGTTCTGGCTCGACCTGACCTGACCTAGACTAACACGATGGACGCCACGAGAACAGACTCACACATCCTAGACACACACACACACACACACCGGACACACATGTCGCGGTTTATTGCTAACATTCGTGGTCGGGGATTGCCACCCTCCTTTTCTCTATCAAATAAAGTTTCATTGAAATCACCGAGGAGTAACCACGGCATCTGGTTATTACTCCCATGAAGATCTCTCAAATCACTCCATGTACGATCTTTATGTTGCCAATTGGGTTCACCATAAACTCCCGTGACTCGCCATCCCAACCCTAAGTCTATAGTTGCATCAATATGTTGCTTTGTGATACTCCGTTCTATTAGCTATACATCTTTCTTCAACATCACCAGAAGACTACCGCTCCTCCCATCACTCTCATGAACCAGGAAATGATGGAAGCCAAACCGATGCATCATTTTTTTCTGCCTTTGCCTTATTTAGATGTGCCTCAGACTGGAAAACCATATCTGGCTTTACTTGCCTCAGGACCTCCTGAAGCGCAAGAACTGTGCGAGTACTAGACAACCCGTCGCAGTTCCATCCCAGGGTTTTCATTGCTCCCAGCAGCAGCAATCCACCAAAAAATAAGCACCTCAGCCCTTCTACCCAGCTCAAATCGGCGGATCGCAGCTACTCAAAATTTTCACAAAAACTCAACCAAACTTGGAGAAAACAATTCAGAACCTCACCGCCAGACTGAACCAAGGGAGGGAAACTCAACCGGGGACTCAGTTCAGGGAGAGCAAGAGAAACTTCAACGGGAAGTATAGTACCAAAACGGAGCCTAGCTTAGCTCAACGGGAAGATGAGCCGCCTGTGGCGGCAACGTTCCAGACCTTTTTCTGAGGGGTGTTTTTCGCCTTGGCGATAAAAAATCGGTTCTCAAGTCGCGCTAAATCATTTGCTTTGTTTTTGTAACCCTCCAAGAGTAACTTTTGTGTTCAGTCTATCTTACGATTTAAACCCCTCAGTCCCCTCCCGCTTCAGGCAGTAATATCATTTTTTTTTTGCAGTAACACCATTCACAGGATGAATTCGTGCTGCTGCCAAGGACGAATTGGCACACACTCGAGTAGGACGGAGTGGCCAAGGAGACCAATATATAGTGAACGAAAATCGTGCTGCTGCCCCTAACTGAAAATAGACAAGAATTGCTCTTTTCGAAAACTTCAGCATAAAATAGACCGGATCTGAAAGGGCTGAGACTCCATGCTAGATAGGATAACGAGCTGCACAACATCAAACTATCCATGCGCGTAAAGGAGCAATGCAGCCCGCTCGATTGAGCTGTCAGATAGACGTTGGACAGGAAAGTGTTGTACACGCAACGGTTTCATAGGATGACCCTCTAGCCTAGGGCGTCATACAACATAGCATGGCACCCTCGGTTGAGGTGGTTGCCGCGCCAAACAGCATGGCGCCCAAGGCCAGGGCGTCGTGTTATCTAGCATGGCGCCCCAGCACTGGTACTCATGGTATCTGGCTTGGTACTCATTTGTCAATATGATCTATTTTGTGTTAAAAGTTTTTTAAAAAACCTTATTTTCTGTCTTTGCCAAGTACTAAAGGCTAATCAAAGCTTCAAGTAGTTCACACTTACACAAAAAAAATAGAAACTTCACAGACAGAATAGGGGAAATTCATTTTGGCTCCAAGTGCATATGGTCCTTTTTCCGAAAAGACATATTTCAAATGTTAAAATATTCCGCACCTATATATCTACATTTTATGTTTGCAAAAAAAAAGTTTCACGAAAAAACGATATTTTTTTGTGGGCTATGTAAAAGACAAATTGTCTCGGGGAAAGCCTAATTTTTGCATCCATATTTTTTTTGCATATACCATACAAAAAGTCGATTTTCTGTAAAACGACATTGTCAGCATGTAGAATGTAGAGATCTATGTGCGGATATTTATTTCACTTTTTTTTTGACATTTCAAAACATGATTAAAATACATTTCAAATAAAGGGAGCATATCCACATGGTAGCCAAAACACCACTCTCCTAACTGAAACACAAGCTAATTACTAGTATGTTCCATCTTAGGCATTTACACGATCAGCGCCCCACAGACTGTAGAACAACTTACAGTCTGCACAAAGACGCTTAAGTGCTGCAAGTAGAAATACTTAACAAGGAAACAAAGAGGGGGCAAGAACCTGCACAAATTAAAGTGAACTCATCTATCCCTTGTCTATACAGTTCTTGAACATTCCACCCATATCTGAACCAGAAAAAAAAGGCAATGCTCAAAATAATGTGCATCTCTTTACAAACCTGGGGAACATGCTGGCTAAAGGTACATCCTGTAGGTAAACATCGTCCCAAGAATCTCAACTGCAAAATCAACCAGTATACTCATGGACATAAGGTGAGATTTTCATGTAAGAATACTCGGTTAGGATGCTCAACATGACAACACAGTCAATGCTGGATTTTGTAAAACGGTTTCAGATATAAAAAAAACTGCAGTCTAACATGTCTCTGCTAATAGACTATTCTCATCTATTCCTGGCTGCAGTTTGAAATAACTTGGCATTCACTCAAAGCACAACAACCTTGAACCATAGTGACAGTCCTCAAGAAGTTTACTTTTTTGTTGTAGCAACCGTTGTTAGTTCGTCCAAACTTTATAGTGAGGTTGCTCTGCGCTTTATAAATTCTAGGGTTGCCACAAGGTAGTATATCATAAGATTGACGGACAAATAGCTTGCCTAAATATCATGAGGTTCCAGATTATCAACTTTACAAATAAGAAAACACCAAAATTAATCAAGTTTGGACTGAATAAAAACTGAGGTAAGGAAGCATAATTTACAGAATGGATCAATGCCAGTTTCAACATCAGCACGCAAACGGATCAGCTAAATCCAAATCACGGACATGATGCATATCCGTAACACCACGAATACATTTACCTGCTGTAAAATGAAACTGAGCATCTCTTGAAGCCTTGTTCCCTAGCTGAAGCACCCTATGTTGTTTTGCCAAGAACTCTTCATTGCAATCCCTAGATTGAAGAACCTGAAAGGTCATTGACTCTAGCACCCTAGCGTTCAGCACAAAGAATGAGGCGAAGTTAATGTCAGACTTTGTGTCCAGATACCAACTAAGCACTATTGTCTTCAGACGGGTGCTAAGACATTTGATATGACTCCGGTGTTTGTGACATGACTCAATTTTTTCCTTCCTTGATTGTGCCTGAAAAAGAACATGGACACATTTAGAACCAACCAATTCAGTTAAGTCAGTCAGATCATTAGCGGAAGACTACAAATGAAGAACCGTCACCTCAATGTACAACTTCTCCAAGCATGGAAAGCATCTCATCAACTCAACGACTGTATTCAAACTAAGAGCCTTCATACTGATAGCTAAAATCTTGACTGTGCTCACCACCGAAGTCAGCGTATCAACACGCAGCCCCTGGAGAGGTCAAGCATGATAGACAAGATTAGGCTAACAACAAGTGCATAGGAAATTTAAACAATCTATGCACATACAGATGCAACTGAGAAACCTGGTGATGGCAACAAGTAGGAAGGCAAAAGGTACCTGAATAACAATGGATCCAAGCACGTGCCTGGAGAGGTCATCTTGCTTGGAGATGTAACCCCCGTCAGAGAGGTGGCCTAAGATCTCCAGCATAGGCGCGGACACTACAGATACATGCAGACCATAGTCGAAATCATGATGAAGCAGGCTTTGAAGACGAGGGGCATTCTCGACGATGAGTTCCTTCAGCTGGTCATTCCCCATCCGATAGTTCTTGACACAGAGGCTTCTAAGGGTAAGGGAGTTGATTGTTAGTCGGCGAAAGCCGAAGCCATGGTTGATCAGCAGGCACTCCAGAGCGGGGCAACCAGCGAGCATGGTGTGCAGCGAGCACTCCGAAATACTGACAAGCTCAAGCCCCAGCTGCTTAAGCAGGGGGAAGTGCAGCCCTTGCACGGTGCTGTCCGGCAGGCTGCAGTTTCCGATGGTGGCGACACGAAGCGTGGCCGAGAAGCGGAAGGTGGACGACGGCGGCGGCTGCTGCAGCGGCTGCGGTCGATAGTATGGCCTGAACCAGAACTCGAGCTCCTGGAGGTTGTCCAGAACGGGGGACCGGAGCCAGCCGTCCACGGCGGCCGCTCGGTCGCGGAGGAAGGAGGAGGGGACGCAGAAGCGGCGCCCGGGCCCCGGGTGGGAAGAGACCGTACGCGAGAGAATGCCGGCGAGGACAGCCTCGTCGGCGGCGGGGAGGAGGTCTTCGCAGTCGAGATTAAGAGGCGCGGAGCTCCAAATGTGGCGCCACCGCGGCGAGAGGATTTGGGTGCGGACGGCCTCCTTGGTGGGGAGGAGCGAAACGATCTCACCGAGGATCGCGTCGGCGAGATTGCTGATGAGGTCGGCGCCTCCTTCGGCTCCGGGCGGCGGTTGCTGGTCGTGGGCGGAGCGGGGTGATTTGGGATCCGCCGCCCCCTTATCCCCCGGCGCCGGCGGCACTCCAAGGCTCTTGGGCGCCGCTAGCTTCCTCTTCTTGGAACTCTCACCGCTCGCCTCCATGTCCGTGACCGGCGGCCTGCCGGGGAAACAGGAAGCTGGCGGCGCCGCCGGACTCCTCGGGTGCACGAGGAGTTCAAAGAGGGCACTATAGCGGGCCGGGCCTTCTTTGAGCCGGGCTGATTAAAACAAAATCACTCCTATCCCTTAAGACCTGTAATTTATCAGGCAAACTATTTTTCTTAACAAAAGACCAGCAAACGTTTTGTATCCTTATCTATAATAAAAAAAAGTATCCTTCAAGATGAAGAAAAATATCAATGAAGGTGCCGAAAGAGAGAATTATGGAGATGGACCAGAAGTTCTACCTGCTTCACTTTGATGTGGAGGGGATGGATCAGATTGAAGAAGAGGATGGATTTGATGATCCAGATGACAATGAGGTTGAGAATGGTGGCTTTGATGAGTTAGAGGATGAACCAGAAACTATGCAGCAAATGGAGACTGACAAAAATCATCAAACTGTAAGGAAAACTACTGCTGTAGGTGACATTACTGTCTCTCATGCAGCCTGCGCTGATGCTCCTGGCTCATGGGAAGAACTCGACTTAGAGGATGACATATTGAGAATGTTTCCATGTGAGAATAAAAGTTGTGGCTACCAAAAATTGAAGATGACTAGGAATGTTCTCCCAAAAGCAACTGTTTGTTATCGGCCATGTTGGATCATGGCAGATTGGATGAAGAAGTTTGGGAATATGAATCTATAGATTATGGGGTTATTGACTTTGAAGCAATGTCTCATTTGGAGAATTGGTCAATGCAACATATTGTTCTCAAGTGCTGTCTGATTTTTAATACAGCTGAAACTGATGAAGAGCTGTCAGGTGGAGAGAGTGAGGAGGCTCTAGAGGACATGGATTATATGCCTCAAGAACTGATTGATAGATTTGGATCTGCAAGGATGAATATGTTTCCTGTTTTGGAAAAGCTTGCTGAAAAATCGAAAGAACAAGTTGTGGTGGAGGGGGCAAATAATCAAAAAGCTATTAATAAGAAGAAATGGGGGGTGGTGGTTGCTACTACTCGGATGAATACCAGAAACCATGGAGTGGTGAATGTTATGGACAAGGTTAAAGAATACCGGAAGAGGAAAAATTTGGAGATTCCACCATGTTTCAAAGGTAACTCATTTGCAAACCTTCATGCTGATAATCTTATTAATATGTTTGGAGTCAATATTTCTCTTGGTAGTGATATTGTTTCTGCTATAAATTTGTTAATTTACTAGTTGAGGAAGAACTGAAAAGGAATCTTGATTATGCTAGAAGTAATCAGGTTAAAGTGTTGCCTAGTTCCATTGATATTATTTCTGATCAGCTAGAATGGAGTTTGTGAGGTTGCCAATGCTTGTTCTGAACTAAGGAATCAGCTGCCTGGCACCCTTATTCATAATATAACAAGTATTAGGGATTTAGGAAATAGTGATATATACTCTGCTGCTATATCATGATAGGTGCATCTTGGAATATTGGAAGTGTGAGTAGGGCATGATGTATGCAAGCTTTGGCTGATTTGATTTCAGATAACTCGCTTGATTTTATTACTTTATAAGAAACAAAACATGAGAAAATTAGTCATAGCTTTCTAAACTTTGTATTTGGCAATAAACCTTTTAAATGGATGTCTTTGCCAGCAAAAAAATAGCCGGTGGGATTTTATTGGCTCTTAACGAGGACAAGTTTGAAGTGATTTCATTCACAACTAGTCCTTCTTACATTTCTGCTATTGTTGTGAACAAGTTTGATTCCTTTTGTTGGCAATTTGTTGGTGTTTATGGTATTGCTTATGCAGATCATAAACTGGATTTCCGTTTACTGAACTTCGTGATCTCTGGGATGGACTTCTCTTCCCATTCTTTTGGGGGGTGATTTTAATTTGATTCAAAATTCTAAGGAAAAAACAACGATCATTTTAATGCTCAATGGGATTTTTTGTTCAGTGACTGGATTAATGTTGGAATTATGCCCTAGAGGCAATAATAAAGATGTTATTATTATAATTCTTGTTCATGATAATGTTTATATTCCATGCTAGAATTGTATTAAGCGGAAACTTTAATACTTGTGTGGTTTATGAACAACACCGTATCCCTAGTACGCCTCTATGGACTAGCTCATTGATTAATGATGGTTAAGGTTTCCTAACCATAGACATGAGTTGTCAATTAATAATGAGATCATATCATTAGGAGAATGATATGATGGACAGACCCAAATAAAGCAGAGCAATTAGATCGTGTCATCGTGTTCATCTTTGCGAAGCTTTTCCTATGTCATGTATTGTATTCCTTAGACCATGAGATAATACAACTCCCTAGTATCGGAAGAAAGCTTTGAAGTCATCAAACGTCATCCTATGTGAGGGTGATAATAAAGGTGTCTCTCAGGTGATCAGAAAGTACTTGTTGAGTTGTATGTATCGAGATGGAATTTGTCCCTCCCAAGTCGGAGAGATATACTTCGGGCCCACTCGGTAATCGATATCAACACCGCTTGCAAGCATGTGGTTAAGGAGTTAATCACGAAGTGATATCGGATTACGGAATGAGTAAAGTACTTGCTGTGAACGAGATTGAACTAGGTATGGTGATACCGACGATCAAATCTCGGGCGAGTAAAATATCGTGTGACGAAGGGAATACATATACGGGATTAATTGAATCCTGACATCGTGGTTCATCCGATATAATCATCGATGAATATGTGGGAGTCAATATGGGTTTCCAGATCCCGCTATTGATTATTGATAGAAGATCATGTCTGCATATTCTCGAACCCGTAGGGTCACACACTTAACGTGCATCGACGCTAGGATAGAATGGATAATTGGTTTATGAGTTTTAGTTCGGAGTCTCGGATGAGATCCAGGACGTCACGAGAGGTTCCGGAATGGTCCGGAGAATAAGTTTTATATAAAGGAAAGCAGTTTTTGGATTCCGGAAAGGTTTCGGAGTTTATCGGTATTGTACCGGAAGGTTCTAGAAGGTTCCGGAGTGGGACCAACGTGGGCCCACTTAACGGAGGCCTGCGTGGGCCTAAGGGGAAGTGCCCTGGCCGCCCTGGGCCAGGTGCACAAGGCCCCTAAGGCCCAGCCGGCCAGCCCAAGGGGAAACCCTAAGGGAGTCTTCAAATAAGGAAGGGGGGGAAACTTGCCCCCCACTCTTCCTACTCCAAGTCGGCCAGGGTTTGGGGAGAGGCCAAGCTGGCCTTGGCCGGCCACCCCTCTATATATAGGGGGGGCAAGGGCGCAGCCCTCTCTCACCCCAACCCAAACCCTAGCCGCCAACTGCTGCCCTCCCTCTCTCTCTCTCGCGACTGCGCGTAGGCGAAGCCCTGCCGCAGAAACTCTCCACCATAAGCACCACGCCGTCGTGCTGCTGATCCAATCTATCTCTCCACCATACTTGCTGGACCAAGGAAGGAGGAGACGTCGCTGCACCGCACGTGTGCAACTCTTGGAGGCGCCGCCACTTGCGGTGTAGGATCGGATCGGATAGCGAGGAGGAGACGGCGAGTACGACTACGTCAACCACGTTCTCTTGAACGTTTCCGCTGTGCGAATCTTCAAGGGTATGAAGATCTCATCTACCTCTCTCGTTGATTACATCTCCTAGATTAGATCTTGGCTTTCTTGTTCGTTGCGTAGGAAATTTTTGTTTTACTATGCTACGAAACCCTTCAGTGGTATCAGAGCTAGATCTATGCGTAGATGTGTTTCATGAGTAGAACGCAACATGTTTGTTGCGGGCGTTGATGTTTTCTGTTGCAAACCTCTTGTTGTGTATCTCTTATGGCGCGGTATAGTGAGATCGAAGCGGTCCAGGCCAACTTTACGCGACCGCGTTCGCGAGACCGGCTCCGCACTTGACGTGTGGCTTGTTCCATACATGCGGCTGGTGGATGCCAGTTTCTCTCACTATAGTAGTCATGGGATTTACATCGGATGTTAGCAACCATAATATCACCGTTGTGGCTTTTCGTAGGTAAGAATCGTTCTTAGCTTGCTACTCCCATAAGCCACGTAAAACTTGCAACAACAAAGTAGAGGCGTCTAACTTGTTTTTGCAGGGAGTGTTTTGTGATATGGTATGGCCCAAGACATGATGTGTATGAATTGAGTTGTATGCAATGATCATGTTTTGTAATCTTTCACGACTTGCATGTTGATGAGTTCACAACCGGGTGGAGCCATATGGTTGTCTTTATAATTGTGTATGACCTGCGTGTCAACTTCTTATACGCCATGTAATAGCTTTACTTTATCGCTAAATAGTTAGCAATAGTTGTAGTTGCTATTCGTGGTGGAGGCAATCATGGTGGAGTGATGGAGATCATGCCGGCGCGCACAAGATGGAGATCATGGCGCGGAGATTGGCTATACCATGTCACATAAAATTATATGCATGTGATGTTTATCATTTTATGTATCTTATTTTGCTTAGATCGCGACGGTAGCATTATAAGATGATTCCTCACTTAAAAGATCAAGATAAAATTGTGTTCTCCCCTCGTATGCGCCATTGCGAAAGTTCGTCGTTTTCAAGCACCTCGTGATGATCGGGTGCTATAAACTCTATGTTCACATACAACGGGTGCAAGCCAGTTTTGCACACGCGGAAAATACTTGGGTTTGACTTGACGAGCCTAGCATGTACAGACATGGCCTCGGAACACACGAACCGAAAGGTTAAACATGAGTCATATGAATGATATGATCGACACTGAGTTGTCCACCATTGAAACCACATCTCTTCTCGTGAAGATCGGATTAGGTGTGGTGAATTTGGATCGTGTTCACTAAACAACTTGAGGGATGTTGAATTTAGTGGGAGTTCATCTAGTAATTTGATTAAGTTGAACTAGTTATCATGAACATAGTCTAAATTGTACTTGCAATGTTGTAGATCAAATGGCTAAGTCCAACTTCAACTTCAACGTGTTTGCTGAGAAAGAAAAGCTTAAGAACAATGGGTCTAACTTCACCAACTGGTTCCGCAATCTAAGAATCATACTCGCTGGCGGACAAAAAGCCTATGTACTTGACAAAGCGCTAGGTGACACCCCTGCTGCAACTGCGAAAACTGAAGAACTTGCTGACTTCAATGCTCGTAGAGATGATTGTGATGCGATTATGAGTACCATGCTGTTTTCTATGGAACCGGAACTTCAAAATCGTTTTGAGAAGTACCGCGGGCCTTTTGAGATACTTGAGGAACTGAAAACGATGTTTCAGACTCAGGCCCGTTCTGAGAGATATGAGATCTCTGAGAAGTTCTTTAACTGCAAGATGGAGGAAGGGAGTTCCGTTAGTGAGCACGCCATTAAGATGTCGGGCTACACTCAACGCCTTGAGCAACTGGACTGCAAGATTCCAGAGGAGCTCAAGATTGACAGAGTTCTGCAATCACTCCCTCCTAGCTACAAAGGTTTTGTAGTTACTCATAATCAAATTGGTTCCACTGGTACGATCACTGAGCTCTTCGCTAAGCTGAAAGCTGCGGAGGTGGATATCAAGAAAGACAATCATGTGTTGATGGTCAACAAGACCACTAGCTTTAAGAAAGCTAAGGGAGCAAAGGGATCTTTCAAGAAAGGCGGAGGCAAGCGCGTTGCCCCTGCTGAGAAGAAGCTCAAGTCTGGACCTAAGCCGGACACTGAGTGCTTCTATTGCAAGGTCAAGGGTCATTGGAAGCGCAACTGTCCGAAGTACTTAGCGGACAAGAAGGCTGGCACCATCAAAGGTATATTTGATATACATGTTATTGATGTCTACCTTACTAGCGCTCGTTGTAGTGCCTGGGTATATGATACTGGTTCAGTTGCTAATATTTGTAACTCGAAACAGGAGCTACGGAATAGACGGCGGCTAGCAAGAGATGAGGTGACGATGCGCGTTGGCAATGGATCAAAAGTTGATGTGATGGCCGTCGGCACGCTCTCCTTAGTTTTACCTTCGGGATTAGTTTTAAACCTTAATAAGTGTTATTATGTGCCTGCGTTGAGCATGAACATTATATCTGGATCATGTTTATTGCAAGACGGTTATTCATTTAAATCTGAGAATAATGGTTGTTCTATTTATATGAATAACATCTTTTATGGTCATGCACCTGTTGTGAATGGTTTATTTCTTCTGAATCTCGAAAGCAATGAAACACACATCCATAACATTGAGGCTAAAAGATGCAAAGTAGATAGTGATAATCCAACTTATTTGTGGCACTGCCGTCTAGGTCATATTGGTGTAAAACGCATGAAGAAACTCCATTCTGATGGACTTTTGGAGTCTCTTGATTTTGAATCATTTGACACGTGCGAACCATGCCTCATGGGCAAGATGATCAAAACCCCGTTCTCCGGAATAATGGAGCGAGCAACGGACTTATTGGAAATCATACATACCGATGTGTGCGGACCAATGAGTATTTCGACGCGCGGTGGATATCGCTATTTTCTCACTTTTACTGATGACTTAAGTAGATATGGGTATATCTATTTAATGAAACATAAATATGAAACGTTTGAAAAGTTCAAAGAATTTCAGAACGAAGTGGAAAACCATCGTAACAGGAAAATTAAATTTCTACGATCCGATCATGGAGGTGAGTATTTGAGTTATGATTTTCTCACGCATCTTAAAGCAAGCGGAATCGTTTCGCAACTCACGCCACCCGAAACACCACAGCGCAATGGTGTGTCTGAACGCCGGAATCAAACTCTATTAGATATGGTGCGATCAATGATGTCTCTTACAGATTTGCCGTTATCATTTTGGGGTTATGCATTAGAAACCGCTGCATTCACTTTAAATAGGGCACCATCTAAATCCGTTGAGACGACACCGTATGAACTTTGGTTTGGTGCTAAACCTAAGTTGTCGTTTCTTAAAGTTTGGGGATGCGAAGCTTACGTCAAGAAGTTGATGCCGGACAAGCTCGAACCCAAAGCGGAGAAATGCGTCTTCATAGGATACCCTAAGGAAACGATTGGGTATACCTTCTACCACAGATCCAAAGGCAAAGTGTTTGTTGCAAAGAACGGATCCTTTCTTGAGAAGGAGTTTCTCTCGAAAGAAGTGAGTGGGAGAAAGGTAGAGCTAGACGAGGTTATTGAACCTTCTCTCGAGTTGGAGAGTAGCGCAGCACCAGAAATTGTTCCGGCGCCGCCTGCATCAACAAGAGAGGAAGCTAATGATAAAGATCATGAAACTTCAAACGATGCTACTACTGAACTTCGCAGGTCGACAAGGTCACGTGCCACTCCTGAATGGTACGGCAACCCTGTCTTAACCGTCTTGTTGTTAGACAACAGCGAACCTGCGAACTATGAGGAAGCAATGATGAGCCCAGACTCTGAGAAATGGCTAGAGGCCATGAAATCCGAATTGGGATCCATGAGCGAAAACCAAGTGTGGACTTTGGTGGATCCTCCTAGCGACCATAAGGCCGTTGAGTGCAAATGGATTTTCAAGAAGAAAACGGACGCGGATGGTAATGTTACTGTCTATAAAGCTCGGCTTGTCGCAAAAGGTTTTCGGCAAGTTCAAGGTGTTGACTACGATGAGACTTTCTCTCCCGTAGCGATGTTTAAGTCCATTCGGATTTTATTAGCAATTGCTGCGTTTCATGATTATGAAATATGGCAGATGGATGTCAAGACTGCGTTCCTCAATGGCAACATTGATGAAGAGTTGTATATGATGCAGCCCGAAGGTTTTGTCGATCCTAAGGATGCTAATAAAGTGTGCAAACTTCAGCGTTCCATTTATGGACTGAAGCAAGCATCTCGGAGTTGGAACCTTCGTTTTGATCAAGTGATCAAGAGTTTTGGATTTGTTCCAAATTGCTACGAAGCTTGTATCTACAAGAAAGTGAGTGGGAGCTCGGTGACATTTTTAGTACTATATGTGGATGACATATTGATTATTGGAAATGACATCGATATGCTTAACGATGTGAAGAGTTATTTGAATAAATGTTTTTCAATGAAAGACCTAGGGGAAGCTGCTTATATATTAGGCATCAAAATCTATAGAGATAGAGAAAGACGCCTAATAGCTTTAAGCCAAAGTACATATCTGGACAAAGTTCTGAAGAGGTTCAGAATGGATAAAGCAAAGAAAGGTTCATTGCCCATGTTGTCAGGTAAGATATTGAGCAAGGCTCAGTGTCCAGCTACGGTAAAAGATAGAGAAACTATGAGCAAAGTGCCATATGCCTCGGCCATAGGTTCTATTATGTATGCCATGCTGTGTACTAGACCGGATGTGTCCAATGCTCTTAGTTTGACGAGCAGATACCAAAGTGATCCAGGAGTGGAACACTGGACAGCCGTAAAGAACATCCTAAAGTATTTAAATAGGACTAAAGAAATGTTCTTGGTCTATGGAGGTGACGAGGAGCTCGTCGTAAAAGGTTACGTCGATGCTAGCTTCGACACCGACCCGGATGATTCTAAATCTCAGACAGGATACGTTTATATTTTGAATGGTGGAGCTGTGAGCTGGAGAAGCTGCAAGCAAAGCGTGATCGCGGGATCTACAACAGAAGCGGAATACATGGCTGCTTCGGAAGCATCAAGTGAAGGAGTTTGGATCAGAAACTTCATCACTGAGCTTGGTGTGGTTCCAAATGCCTTGGACCCACTGGAGATATTGTGCGACAACACTGGCGCCATAGCACTGGCTAAGGAACCAAGATATCATCCAAAAATCAAGCACATCAACCGCCGTTTCCATATAATTCGAGATTATATATCAGATGGAGATCTGAAGATTAGCAAAGTACATACAGATCTGAATGTCGCAGATCCATTGACTAAACCTCTTCCACGAGCAAAACATGATCAGCACCTTAATGCCATGGGTGTTAGATTGTTGCCAGATGTAAACTAGATTATTGACTCTAGTGCAAGTGGGAGACTGTTGGAATTATGCCCTAGAGGCAATAATAAAGATGTTATTATTATAATTCTTGTTCATGATAATGTTTATATTCCATGCTAGAATTGTATTAAGCGGAAACTTTAATACTTGTGTGGTTTATGAACAACACCGTATCCCTAGTACGCCTCTATGGACTAGCTCATTGATTAATGATGGTTAAGGTTTCCTAACCATAGACATGAGTTGTCAATTAATAATGAGATCATATCATTAGGAGAATGATATGATGGACAGACCCAAATAAAGCAGAGCAATTAGATCGTGTCATCGTGTTCATCTTTGCGAAGCTTTTCCTATGTCATGTATTGTATTCCTTAGACCATGAGATAATACAACTCCCTAGTATCGGAAGAAAGCTTTGAAGTCATCAAACGTCATCCTATGTGAGGGTGATAATAAAGGTGTCTCTCAGGTGATCAGAAAGTACTTGTTGAGTTGTATGTATCGAGATGGAATTTGTCCCTCCCAAGTCGGAGAGATATACTTCGGGCCCACTCGGTAATCGATATCAACACCGCTTGCAAGCATGTGGTTAAGGAGTTAATCACGAAGTGATATCGGATTACGGAACGAGTAAAGTACTTGCTGTGAACGAGATTGAACTAGGTATGGTGATACCGACGATCAAATCTCGGGCGAGTAAAATATCGTGTGACGAAGGGAATACATATACGGGATTAATTGAATCCTGACATCGTGGTTCATCCGATATGATCATCGATGAATATGTGGGAGTCAATATGGGTTTCCAGATCCCGCTATTGATTATTGATAGAAGATCATGTCTGCATATTCTCGAACCCGTAGGGTCACACACTTAACGTGCATCGACGCTAGGATAGAATGGATAATTGGTTTATGAGTTTTAGTTCGGAGTCTCGGATGAGATCCAGGACGTCACGAGAGGTTCCGGAATGGTCCGGAGAATAAGATTCATATAAAGGAAAGCAGTTTTTGGATTCCGGAAAGGTTTCGGAGTTTATCGGTATTGTACCGGAAGGTTCTAGAAGGTTCCGGAGTGGGACCAACGTGGGCCCACTTAACGGAGGCCTGCGTGGGCCTAAGGGGAAGTGCCCTGGCCACCTTGGGCCAGGTGCACAAGGCCCCTAAGGCCCAGCCGGCCAGCCCAAGGGGAAACCCTAAGGGAGTCTTCAAATAAGGAAGGGGGGAAACTTGCCCCCCACTCTTCCTACTCCAAGTCGGCCAGGGTTTGGGGAGAGGCCAAGCTGGCCTTGGCCGGCCACCCCTCTATATTAAGGGGGGGCAAGGGCGCAGCCCTCTCTCACCCCAACCCAAACCCTAGCCGCCAACTGCTGCCCTCCCTCTCTCTCTCTCGCGACTGCGCGTAGGCGAAGCCCTGCCGCAGAAACTCTCCACCATAAGCACCACGCCGTCGTGCTGCTGATCCAATCTATCTCTCCACCATACTTGCTGGACCAAGGAAGGAGGAGACGTCGCTGCACCGCACGTGTGCAACTCTCGGAGGCGCCGCCACTTGCGGCGTAGGATCGGATCGGATAGCGAGGAGGAGACGGCGAGTACGACTACGTCAACCACGTTCTCTTGAACGTTTCCGCTGTGCGAATCTTCAAGGGTATGAAGATCTCATCTACCTCTCTCGTTGATTACATCTCTTAGATTAGATCTTGGCTTTCTTGTTCGTTGCGTAGGAAATTTTTTGTTTTACTATGCTACGAAACCCTTCAATTAATAAGTGGAATTTAATTGAATTTAAAACTTCTAACCGGATGTATACTTGGTCCAACAATCAGAATTTTCCCGTTCTTGCTACTTTGGACAATTTTTTTGCTTCAACTGAGTGGGAGCAACATTTCCCTCTTACTACAGTTAAAGCTCTTCCCAGAGTTGTTAGTGACCATACTCCTCTCCTTTTGGATACTGGTTTAAACCATCAACCACCATCGAGACTATTTCGCTTTGAGAAATGGTGGCTGCAACATGAGGATTTCTCTTCTCTAGTTCATAGAGTTTGGAATTCTGATTGTGTTTATACTTATGCGATGGATATTTGGCAATTTAAGTTGAGGTTTTTGAGGAAAAAAATAAAAGGTCGGAGTATCAATTTAGAGGCTGCTTTGAAGAAAAAGAAAAAAATCTCTTTTACAAGAGTTTGATATCTTAGATGTTTTCTTGGAAAAAATCAGCTAACTGACAAGGAAAAATTCAGAATGGAAAATATTAAAGTTGGAAGGTATGTGGGTTCAATAGGAAACCAAAGCCTGGCAATGGTCGAGGGATAGGAAAATCGTAGGAGACCGCAATACTAGTTATTTTCATGCGGTTGCCAATCAGAGACGGAGGAAAAAACTCTTGCTATTCTAGATGGTCCTAATGGCCTCGTTGACACAACCAATAAAATGCTTGATGTTTCTGCTGACTTGTATAGAAAACTTGATATATCTTAGGATTCTAACTATTTTGGACGAGGAGGATCTTCCGCTGATGAGGAGATTTCTTTGCTTGATGCTCCCTTCTCAGAAGAAGAGATTTAGACTGCGATTATGGGTTCTTATGCTGCTAGTTCTCTAGGACCAGCTGGCTTTTCATTTTTGTTTTACCAAAATATTTGGGAGCTGATCAAATCTGATTTTATGGCTTTAGTAAAAGATTTTGAGGCTGGCACTTTAGATGTTGCTAGACTACTCTATGCCATTATAACTTTGATCCCAAACGCATTTGCAAACCTTCATGCTGATAATCTTATTAATATGTTTGGAGTCAATATTTCTCTTGGTAGTGATATTGTTTCTGCTATAAATTTGTTAATTTACTAGTTGAGGAAGAACTGAAAAGGAATCTTGATTATGCTAGAAGTAATCAGGTTAAAGTGTTGCCTAGTTCCATTGATATTATTTCTGATCAGCTAGAATGGAGTTTGTGAGGTTGCCAATGCTTGTTCTGAACTAAGGAATCAGCTGCCTGGCGCCCTTATTCATAATATAACAAGTATTAGGGATTTAGGAAATAGTGATATATACTCTGCTGCTATATCATGATAGGTGCATCTTGGAATATTGGAAGTGTGAGTAGGGCATGATATATGCAAGCTTTGGCTGATTTGATTTCAGATAACTCGCTTGATTTTATTACTTTATAAGAAACAAAACAGGAGAAAATTAGTCATAGCTTTCTAAACTTTGTATTTGGCAATAAACCTTTTAAATGGATGTCTTTGCCATCAAAAAAATAGCCGGTGGGATTTTATTGGCTCTTAACGAGGACAAGTTTGAAGTGATTTCATTCACAACTGGTCCTTCTTACATTTCTGCTATTGTTGTGAACAAGTTTGATTCCTTTTGTTGGCAATTTGTTTGTGTTTATGGTATTGCTTATGCAGATCATAAACTGGATTTCCGTTTACTGAACTTCATGATCTCTGGGATGGACTTCTCTTCCCATTCTTTTGGGGGGTGATTTTAATTTGATTCAAAATTCTAAGGAAAAAACAACGATCATTTTAATGCTCAATGGGATTTTTTGTTCAGTGACTGGATTAATAAGTGGAATTTAATTGAATTTCAAACTTCTAACTGGATGTATACTTGGTCCAACAATCAGAATTTTCCCGTTCTTGCTACTTTGGACAATTTTTTTGCTTCAACTGAGTGGGAGCAACATTTCCCTCTTACTACAGTTAAAGCTCTTCCCAGAGTTGTTAGTGACCATACTCCTCTCATTTTGGATACTGGTTTAAACCATCAACCACCATCGAGACTATTTCGCTGTGAGAAATGGTGGCTGCAACATGAGGATTTCTCTTCTCTAGTTCATAGAGTTTGGAATTCTGATTGTGTTTATACTTATGCGATGGATATTTGGCAATTTAAGTTGAGGTTTTTGAGGAAAAAATAAAAGGTTGGAGTATCAATTTAGAGGCTGCTTTGAAGAAAAAGAAAAAATCTCTTTTACAAAAGTTTGATATCTTAGATGTTTTCTCGGAAAAAATCAGCTAACTCACGAGGAAAAATTCAGAATGGAAAATATTAAAGTTGGAAGGTATGTGGGTTCAATAGGAAACCAAAGCATGGCAACGGTTGAGGGATAGGAAAATCGTAGGAGACCGCAATACTAGTTATTTTTGTGTGGTTGCCAATCAGAGACGGAGGAAAAAACTCTTGCTATTCTAGATGGTCCTAATGGCCTCGTTGACACAACCAATAAAATGCTTGATGTTGCTGCTGACTTGTATAGAAAACTTGATATATCTTAGGATTCTAACTTTTTTGGACGATGAGGATCTTTCGCTGATGAGGAGATTTCTTTGCTTGATGCTCCCTTCTCAGAAGAAGAGATTTAGACTGTGATTATGGGTTCTTATGCTGCTAGTTCTCTAGGACCAGCTGGCTTTTCGTTTTTGTTTTACCAAAATATTTGGGAGCTGATCAAATCTGATTTTATGGCTTTAGTAAAAGATTTTGAGGCTGGCACTTTGGATGTTGCTAGACTCCTCTATGCCATTATAACTTTGATCCCAAACGTATAAGATGCTAGGGATATGAACAAAAATTGGCCAATTAGTCTTGGGAACTGTAGCCTAAAGATAATAACTAAGGATATTACTAATATGATTTCTCCTATTGGTAATAGGATCATTGCTAAGAATCAAACTGCTTTTATTAAAAGTAGATATAACCTAGAAAGTGTTGTTACAGCTCATGAAGTTATACATGATGTTCATGAAACATTTTGGTCTGTTTTTGAAACTAGACTACGAAAAGGCTTATGACCGTATTGATTGGGATTTTCTAGACGATATGCTTCATTCTAGAATATTTAGCCCAAAATTTAGGAGTTTGATTAAATATTTTTTCATAATGGTTCTTTTTGTGTGAGAATTAATGATGTTAATAGCAGATACTTTATGGCTAGTAAAGGTCTCAAACAAGGGAACCCTTTGTCACCCATTTTGTTTAATCTTACCGCTGATGTTTTTACAAAAATCCCCTCTAAGGCAGCTGTTGACCAAATGATTTCTGGTTTAATGACTTAATGTCCAGTGCTATACTAGGTGGTGTCATCAGCCTTCAATACGATGATGACACTATCATGTTCCTTGAGAAAAATGTGGAGATGGCTAGAAATTTGAAATGGTTATTGACTTGTTTTGAAAAAATGTTCGGGATACGTATTAATTATCATAAAAGTGATTTTGTTACCATTAATGTTGATGAGGAAGAAGCCAATCTGTTTTGCATAGATTTTTGGTTGTAAGAATTCTGATTTTCCTTTTACCTACCTTGGCGTTCCTTTGCACTTTGATAATCTTACAAAAGAAGATTTACAACCTACTTTTGATAAGATTATCACGAAAATTTCTTGCTGGAGGGGGAAGCTACTATCTTACAAAGGTAGGCTTATTCTTCTCCAGGCTTGCATTGCACGTATCCCAATGTATTTGGTGCCTTTTCTCAAATTTCCTAAATGGGTGATTAAAGCTATGAATTCTCAAATGGCCCATTTTTCTGGATTAATGTTGGGGAATCACACAGATATCATTTGGCTTCTTGGGATCTTATCTCTTAGAAGAAAGAATTTTGTGGCTGGGTATTCAGAAAAAAAAAGAACCTCCGGGATGTTAATTTGTGTCTTCTTGCCTCTTGGATTAGGAGAGACATCATTTAGATGATAATAAAATTTGGAAAATGATTGTGGATCATAAATATGATTTGTCTCCCAATATTTTAAGGGCTACCCCTGTGAACTGCTTTCCTTTCTGGAAAGGGGTGATTTGGGCGGCCTCTGTTGCTAAAGTGGGTTATAAGTGGAATGTGGGAAATGGAAACAAAAAGTTTTATTCTGGGAAGATATTTGGCTTGGCCATTGCTCCCTATCTATTTTATGTTGGGATTTGTAATCTATTGTGAATGAGCAGATGTTTTCAGTAGCTGAAACCTAGGATCGTACAACCCTAAATTTTCTTTCAGGCATACAGTATCCCCTACTCTGTTCAATAGTTGGCTTGAATTGGTTGAGTTAATCAAAACCTTACATCTGTCAATGAGGCGGCTTCTCCCATTTGGCTATTCATCCTTCTGGTACCTATTCGGTGTGTTCCTTTTACAGAATTGTTAACAATAGAGGGGTTATCCCCATCCATACTCTGGCGGTTTTGAATTTGCACATCCCTCCTTGCATACACATTTTTCCTATGGCTTTTGACGAATGATAAACCTATGACCATAGATAATCTTTCTAAGAGAAGGCCGGTAGATGATGCTACCTGTTTGTTTTGCAATGAATAGGAAACTGCTAAACACCTCTCTTTTTTGAGTGTGTAGTGGCCAAATATATCTGGAACATCGTTGGGATAATTTTTTATGTGCATATTGGCGACTCTTTTGAGTCGTTTGCTAGGTGGTGGTTGAGTGAAAATAAAAATTTAGTTCTGAATATATTCTCTTTGGCAGTTTTATGGACCTTGTGGTCGATTCGTAACAAGAAGAACTAGTGCTTTGGTGAGAAGTTGGCGTCTCCTTTGCCTGGAGAACACTAAGTGCTGCTAGACGCAAAGCTGATGTTGTTAGATCATCACTATGGGGAACTTCTTTGGATTGCATGGATATGAAATCTTTGCTCATGGGGCTGGCGGGCAAAGGCCACCCCACCCTTTCATCAGCTAGATTGGTTGATCGATGGCACCAAGAGATCGCCTGTGAAAAGATCATCGATGGGGTTTGTTTTTTTTTGTTCTTTTTCCTTCTAGCCGATGCAAAATTAAGGGAATATTCATATCCCCATATTGGAGCCAACTAGCCCTTGACTTTTGTGTTGGGGTTCGATGCAAATAACAACTTTTTATTTCTACTCAACCCCAAATTGCCCAAGGATATATCTATTAGTAATGTTGTAACGGTAAACTGGTATTCGGTGACATACCATTGAAGACCGAACATGGGATTAACGCTCCCGCACAAGCGATGTCGATGAAGCCGACGTAGCCGACCTCAAGGTCATTGTAGAACTTGGTGCAATGACTCCGGTGCCACACGTGCAACACCTCCGTGTACTCACACACGTACGGTGATCACGATAACCTCTGGAATCTCCAATCCAGCCGAGATTGCGGAAGTAGACGACTTTGGACAGAACCCGGAAACTCCGTAGCACGACGGCATGGTGTGATCTCTCTCCTACGCAGCCCTTCCGGAGGTCACGTGAGAGAGAGAGAGATAGAGGTGGAGAGGGACGGCGCACCAGGGAGAGAGGAGAGCTCCAAAGCTCATGAAATTGTGTTGTGTCCATCTCTCCCTAGGGCCCCTTTATATAGTGGGGTGATTGCGGTGCGGTGTTGATGTAGATGACCGCCCAGTTGGGAACCCCAAGAGGAAGGTATGATGAGCACAGCAGCAAGTTTTCCCTCAGTAAGAAACCAAGGTTTATCGAACCAATAGAAAAAAGCCAAACTTCATAAGGTGATGCCTGCTAGCTTCACGACAGCTCCGGACAGGCGCCTCGTCCAGGGCTTTGCTTTGCACCAGCAACAACGTGGAACCTGCACACAACACAACCAAGAACTTTGCTCCCAACTTACGATGAGGTTGTAAATCTCACCGGTTTGCTGTAAACAAAGGATTGAGCATATCGAGTGGAAAACAGTAGTAATATGCGAGAAAGTAAACAGTGCGAGTAAAAGTAAAACGGTTTAACAATGTAAAGGAAATTAGACCGGGGTCCACAGTTCACTAGTGGTGTCTCTCCATAAAATAAATAACAACATGCTGGGTAAACAAATTACAGTTGGGCAATTGATAGAATAAAGATAACGTGCATATGTCACGAGGATCACTATGAGATTTACTCTGGGCATTACAACAAAATATATAGACTGCCATCCAACTGTATCTATGACTAATAATCCACTCACGGGGATATCGTCTGAACACCCCATGAGTATTAAGTTGCGAACAACAGATAACTGCATTAAGCAAAGTGTGTAATGTAAACAAAACGAATGCCCTTGGACACAAGAATGTTGTTTTCTCCCTAGTGGCAACAACACATCTACAACCTTAGAGGTTTCTATACTCCCCCAGATTAAATAGAGGCATGAACCCAACTATCAAGCATAAATACCCCCTCTTGGAGTCACTAGTATCTACTTGGCCAAGATAGCTACTAACAAAGGAGAGCATGCAAGATCATAAACAACATAGAGATAACATAAGATAATATTCAGCACATCAACTTAACATAACACCAATATTCATCGGATCTCAACAAACACAACATGTAGAATTACACAAAGATGATCTCGATCATGTAAGGCAGCTCACGAGATCTAAACATGAAGCACATGGTGGAGAAGACAACCATCAAGCTACTGCTATGGACCCATAGTCTAAGGTTGACTACTCACTCATCGCGCCGGAGGCAAGCATGGCGATGAAGAAGACCTTCGGTGGCGATTCCCCTCTTCGGCAGGGTGCCAGGAAGAGCTTCTGGACCCTCCCGATCGCGATGTGTTTCTGGAAAATTGATCGGGGCTTTAGGTTTTTCCCGTCGGCGGGTCTTTATAGGTGAAGGGGCAGCGTTAGAAGTGGACCAGGGGGCCCTCACCATAGGGCGGCGCGGCCAGGGGCTGGGCCTCGCCCCCTGGTGGTGAAGCTGGCCCCTAGCCCCTCTCCGTCTTCTCTTCGGTCTTCTGGAAGCTTCAGTAAATATTGGGATGTTCGGCTTTTATTTCGTCCAATTCTGAGAATATTTCCTATGTAACTTTTCTAAAACACAAAAACAGCAGAAAACAGGGAACCGACACTGTGGCATCTTGTTAATAGGTTAGTTCCAGAAAATGCATAAAACGCCACGAAGTGTAACAAAACACTAAGCAAATGGTGTAAGAATGAGCATAGAGCATCAAAAATTATAGATACGTTTGAGACGTATCAAGCATCCCCAAGCTTAACTCCTGCTCGTCCTCGAGTAGGTAAGTGATAACAAAAAATAATTTTTGAGGTGACATGCACCAACACAATCTTGATCATCTATGTAAAGCATTGAGTGCTGGGATCAAAAGAACTTAAAACATGGGCATGAAAGACATAATCTTGATAGAAGAAACTTAGTGACAAGGGTATAATTACTAGAGCCCGTTAGTTGAGTACCCCTGAGGCCCGTTAAGCTAGGCCCAACTGTAATGATAGTTGAATACGAGTTATTACCGTATGTCGATATTTGTAATCTGTATCGAACCCGACCCGATCCTCGAGACCTGGCCACCTATATATAGGGGCCAGGAGGGGACGGGGTAGGGCAGATCGAAAGCAAGCCAGGTTGAACACCCAAATTTACTTTCGATACACACCTATTTCGACTAACTTTACCTTCGAGTTCATCCGACGCCCTATCTCCCCGATCCTAAGTCCTTCATCTAGGACATTTGTCGAGTTAACCCTCGTCAATTGGCGCCGACCGTGGGGACTTTGGGCGTTGGAACCATGAATTCGACGGCTTTTTCGCTTTTAGCAAACAGCATTCCAAAAGTCGACAGAAGTCAAGAGGTAGAACTGACAATTGGAAGTATGAGCATCCTCATCGGGCCATCGGGTTCATCCCGCCTCTCGGAGTCGACAAAGCCAGATCCGTCGGCAAGCAAGCCCGAAACAAAGGAAGCATTGGAATCATCAGAAGGCTCTTCCAGCGAGGTAAACTCGCCGGTCAGCTTAGAAAAAGCATTAATCGCAGAAAGCGACGAAATTCAGGAAAAATTCGACTCAGAAGAAAAAGCGTGTCAGATGCACAACAACGCAAGGGACTTCGTCGTAGGAAGCAGCGGCGTCTCCAAAGTACATCAGTTATGTGTTATTATCACTGAAGCAGGAGAAGGAAACAACAGCGAAGAGAGTAAAAGGGTCGACAGGCAAGTCGACAAAGTGAAAAATCACAACAAAAAGGAAAAAGTCCATGTCTCGGCTGGTGAGTGGAGGATGATTACATCAGCCATTAATCATGGTACAGAAGTACCCGAGGGATCGCGAAGAGAAGTTCTAATGGGGTATCAGTATGCACTATACCAACACAAGAAGAAACTAAGGGAGGAAAGAGACATGATGTTTCAAGACAACAACAACATATCAAGGGAAGAATACTGGGAAAACTACAGTGAAGACTCAGAATATAGCAGAGAGGGGCATAGAGATCCAAAACATAGAAGGGGGGCAACAGCACGCGACAGAGAAGAGGGGTACTCGAGGAGCCCCACCCCACAGTTAGAAGAGGAGGAAGATGACCTGATACAAAAAACGCCAGAGGCGGCATTAGCAGCAGCACAAGCGTATTTATTAGCCACAAGACCAGAGCATGGGGACCCGCGAGAAGATATGCACCGAGCCGCGATACGAAGCCTTGGAATAGTAGAAGGAAAGATCAGGGAGCAAGGCCTAGAGATAAAGTCGACAAGTCACAAAGAGAAGTTCAGATACAACCGCACAGACAGTGACTATAGCGAGTCATTAGAAGATAAAAAGCAGCAGAAAAAGAAGGAGGATGCAAGAAGTATAATAGCACAAGCTCGAGTAAATAAATCGCGACATGCTTGGAGGGAAGAGAATTACGAAGACGACGATAAAGATATGGGTGCGTTATGCTTTACTCGTAGAGTTCGCAGAACGCGGGTACCCAAAGGATTCAAACTACCACACGACCAGAATAAGTACGACGGGTCACAGGAACCCACCTTATGGCTATCAGATTACCTACAAGCAGTGCAGATATTAGGGGGAACAAAGGCGACTGCAATGCAAAGTTTGCAGCTGCACCTCACCGGCGCCGCCCGGTCTTGGTTAAACACGCTACCCGACGAATCTATTGGAAGCTGGGGGGAACTCGAAAGTCGATTCACAAGAAATTTTCGTTCCACCTACAAACGCCCAGCATCACTGGAAGAAGTTAAAGCATGTGTGCAAAGGAAAGGCGAAACGCTACGTTCTTATATACAACGCTGGAGTATAATTAAAAACTCAGCAGAGGACGTCTCCAACGAACGAGCAATAGACGCTTTTTCGGAAGGACTTCGTCGCTCAGATCTTGTGGAAGAAATAGGAAGAACAAGACCTACGACAGTAGCTGAGCTAATGGAACAAGCCAACAAATTTGCTGATGGAGAGGACGCGTATAACAATAAAAGAGGACGTTCGCCAGAAGTCGACAGAATAAGTCGACAGAGGAGACGATACCGCAGCAGGGATAACCAAGGAAGGCGAAATCAGGTAGCCGCAGGTTATGTACTAGAAGAAGAGGAAGGGTACGAAAGCAGGAGGTTTCAGGCAAAAGGGACAGAAAAATCAAGATACTCTGGTCCTTCGGCTGAGGATATGCTATACGGACCTTGTCGAATCCACTACGCGTACCTCGACGGGAAAAGGGTCTCAAATCACCAGATGAAGGATTGTAGAACATTCCTAAGGTTGCAAGGTGCCATGGGCTCGAGCCAAGAAGGAAGGCAAGGAGAAAAACGTAGAAGTCAAGGATATCAAACTCAAAGATTATCAAAGCACCTAGAGTCGCAAATATACATATCAGCCATGATTCAACCAGTGCCCAAGTCGAAAAAAGAGCGAAAGAGCATATCCAGGCAAGTGAACCTAGCAATATCATCACCACCAGCTACCACAGAATACCTACGATGGTCAGAGCAACCAGTCAAGTTCAGTAGAGCAGATCACCCACAGAAAGTTCCTAGGCCGGGCCACTCGCCTATGGTTCTAAAAGCGCAAATAGGAGGGTACGACATCGGAAGAGTGTTCATGGATGCAGGGAGCGGCATAAACTTAATATATGCTAGAACACTGAAGGCTATGTGCATCTCACCGGCGAGTCTGAAGCCAACAGATTGCTCTTTCCACGGGATAGTACCAGGAGCAGCGAACTACCCCTTGGGAAGAATAGAACTCGATGTCTGCTTTGGTAGCAGCGAGAACTATAGAAGAGAGAAACTAGAGTTCGAAGTTATGGACTGGCCATCACAATATCATGCAATCCTGGGGCGCCCAGCATTTGCAAAATTCATGGCAGTACCGCACTACGCATATCTCACGTTAAAAATTCCAGGGCCTAAAGGAACAATAACAGTACAAGGGAGCTTTGAAGTAGCCAACACATGCGACAGAGAATTCAACAAGATGGCGCAAACCTTCGGCATGACAGCAGAATACGAGAGGCTCAAAGGAGAAACAGATCATAATGTGCTACCCGACGTTGGGCGATCCCTGCCAGATAAGGCTTTCGACACAACGCAAGATTCAAAGAAAATTCAGGTCCACCCTACGGATCCAAACAAGACGACATCCATTGCGGTAAACTTGGACCCCGCATAGGAAGGCGCGCTCGTCGAGTTCCTCCGTGAGCGCTGGGAAATCTTTGCCTGGTGTCCATCGGACATGCCAGGGGTCCCCAGGGAACTCGTCGAGCACGCACTAAACGTAGATCCCAAGGCGAAACCAGTCAAGCAACCACTGCGACGATTCGATGAACCCAAAAGGAAGGCAATAGCGTCAGAATTGCACAGATTAGAAAATGCTGGATTTATCAGAGAAATCAAAACTTCGAGTTGGGTGTCGAACCCAGTAATAGTACTAATACGACTCAAACGTATCTATAATTTTTGATGCTCCATGCTTTGTTTTACACCATTTGCCTATTGTTTCGTTACACTTAGTGGCATTTTTATACATTTTCCGGAACTAACCTATTAACGAAGTGCCACAGTGCCAGTTTCCTGTTTTCTGCTGTTTTTGTGTTTCAGAAGTGATACACAGGAAATATTCTCGGAATTGGACGAAACAAGTTCCGGAAGTCATATTTCACCGGGGAGCTCCCAAACATCCGAAGGAGAGAAGGAGAGGGGCCACGTGGGCCCCACACACAGGGGTGGCGCGGCCAGGCCCCTGGCCGCGCCGGCCCCATGTGAGGGGGCGTGGGACCCCCTCTGACAGTCCCCTTTCGCCTATAAGTACCCCCTGACGAGAAAAACCTAAGGCCCCGATCAGTTTTCCAGAATACATCGCGATCCGCCGCCGCCGTCGACCCGAAGATCGGGAGGGTCCAGAAGCTCTTCCCGGCACCCTGCCGGAGAGGGGAATCGCCACCGGAGGTCTTCTTCATCGCCATGCTTGCCTCCGGAGCGATGAGTGAGTAGTCTACCTTGGACTATGGGTCCATAGCAGTAGCTAGATGGTTGTCTTCTCCACCATGTGCTTCATGTTTAGATCTCATGAGCTGCCCTACATGATTGAGATCACCATTATGTAATTGTATGATGTTGGTTTGTTGGGATCCGATGAATATTGGTGTTTATGATTAAGTTGTTGTACTGAATTATATCTTTTGTTATCTCTATGTTGTTTATGATCTTGCATGCTCTCCGTTGTTAGTAGCTATCTTGGCTGAGTAGTTGCTAGTGACTCCAAGAGGGGGTATTTATGCTCGATAGTGGGTTCATGCCTCTATTTCACCTGGGGGAGTGACAGAAACCTCTAAGGTGGTAGATGTGCTGTTGCTACTAGGGAGAAAACAACATTCATATGCTCAAGGGCATATGCTTTGTTTACATTACACACTTTGCTTAATGCAATTATCTGTTGTTCGCAACTTAATACTTTTGGGGTGTTCGGATGATATCCCCGAGGGTGGATTATTAGTCATAGATGCAGTTGGATGGCGGTCTATGTATTTTGTTGTAATGCCCAGAGTGAATCTCATAGTGATCTTCTTGACATATCACGTTATCTTTATTCTATCAATTGCCCAACTGTAATTTGTTTACCCAGCATGTTTATTTATCTATGGAGAGACACCACTAGTGAACTGTGGACCCCGGTCCTATTTTAATCATATTGCAATCACCTGTTTACTTTTCCCGCACTGTTTACTTTACTAGCATTTTACTACTGTTTTCCACTCGATACACTCATAACCTTTGTTTCAAGCAAACCGGTGAGATTGACAACCTCATCGCAAGTTGGGGACAAAGTATTTGTTTGTGTGTGTGCAGGTTCCACAAACACCTTCAGTCGTCGCCGTCTCCCTTCTCCTGTTCGATATACCTTGGTTTCTTAACTGAGGGAAAACTTGCTGCTACACTCATCATACCTTCCTCTTGGGGTTCCCAACGGGCTGGTCATCACCACGCACAAGGACATACTGCTCCCACGTCAACTAAACGCCACAGTCTTTTCTGGCGCCATCACACGAGTAGCAGCCTCTTTTCTGGCGCCGTTGCCGGGGAAGGAAGAGAAGACTTCTGCGAGGGGAGTTCTTCGCACACACATCCATTGCTTTGTTATTTGTTTTGCTTTACTTTATTTATTTTACCTGCACTGCTTTATATCAAAAACCCAAAAAAAAATTAGAATCCTTGGTAGTTGTTTTTACTTGTCTTGCTTTATCATGCTTTCTATCAATGGTTGGTTTCTTTGAAACTAAATCTTTTTGGCAAGGTGGGTTCACGGAAGAGCAGCAAAATTATTATGAGGAACACCGCTTGTCACAAAAAGGGAAACACTTATGGGAACAAATCAATAGATTATATATAATTGCTAGAAATGTGTGCTCTACTTATAATGTTACTTATTGCTTTGATGAATCTTGTTGCTGTAGGAGGTATAAACACCTCCCTTTTCAATGTGAGTATAATGATGATGTTACCATATCTTCTTATATTAATGGAAATTATGACTTTTATGATGTGAACCAAATTGAAGAATTTATTGCTTGGAAGGGTGCATTCGAACTTGCTTATTTGCTTCAAAATACTGATGATGCACCTTATAAATATGAGGTTTATGATATACTCACATTTTGCTTTGATAATTACAAGGAAGGAAATGGCTATATTCTTAAATATCTTAATAGATGCTCTCCAACGGAAGAGACTAATGCCTTGAAGGAGCCTTTGGAAGAAGAAATTGGAAGCTCATTGGATGAAAAAGAGGAGGAGCGTAACGATCAAGAGGAGGAAGAATGGAGCTACCCATGTCTACCTCCCAATAAGAGTAACTCTTTAACTAATACCTTATTTGATCGCCCTCCATGCTTAACAAAGGAGGGTGAGTGTGATATTTATATTGTTGATTTTGTTCATGATGCTACTGAAAATTATTATGAGAGAGGAAAATATGGTTGTTGGGATTCTCATGTTACTAAAACACCTCTCTTTTTATTGAAAGTTCTAAAATTGCTCTTGTTTTATCTACCCATACTTGTGGCTATGCGCTTCTTTGATTTATTTTCTTACAATATTTCTATGCATAGGAAGTGGGTTAGACTTAAATGTGTTTTATATTTGCTCCTTGATGCTCTCTTTTACTTCAATTCATATTTCTTATGTGAGCATCTTCTCAAATTTTCTGTGCCTAGCTCAAAGGCGTTAAAGAAAAGCACTCTTGGGAGATAACCCAATGTTTTCTTTTCAGTACTTTTTCTTTTATTTGAGTCTTGGAAGTCATTACTACTGTAATGACCGCTCCTTATCTTGTTTATTTCGTTTTTGTGCCAAGAGAAGCCTCTAATTTGAGTGAGGTAAAGATTTGGGGTTATTGCTGTCCTGAAACTGTTTTCGGTGCTGCACCGTAAAAATTCGTGAAAATTCTCTGTTTATCTTTTGGACCTGCGATTTCTTGTGCTTATGCCCCAGGTTATATCCAAACTTTTCTTAGTTGAACACTTTTTGATTTGATCAACAGAAAATCCCTCAAAAATTCGTCCATTATCAGCTGTCCAGTTTTGACAGATTTCTGCCAATATTTGTTTTTGCCACTTTATCGCTTTCTTTTGAGTTCTTTTTGATCATGGAACTCTTGTGGAAGTTGCTACAGTAGTATATACTTTATATGTGGTAGTTTTGGGTTGAAACCTGAAGCTAAAAGAGGTTGAATATATTTTATGCTTACACTAATGTTGCTAATAGAATTGTGTTTAGTTTTGTATGAAGGAAGTTTTCAAGTGTAGGGATTGGAGAATGATGAGATGAGTTGAAGAATGGACAAAAGCTCAAGCTTGGGGATGCCCATGCATCACCCCAAGAAATATCCAAGAAGTACAAGCGTCAAAGCTTGGGGATGCCCCCGAGGCACCCCTTCTTCATCGGCAAAAATCAGGTCACCTTTCAAAACACTATATTTTTATTGCTTCATGCACTATGTGTTTTTCTTGGAGCGTCAGTTGTTTTAGTTTTCTTAGTTTGTTTAGTTAGTTTGTTTGCTGCAATAAATGGTTGGACCCCAACAAATTTCCTTTGGAGGAGATGTACTCGTTTTCATTTGCAAAGAATGCTCTAGTTTTCACTCTTATTAATCGAGCATTCTAGTTTTTCTGCTACTGCTTTTGGTTTTCTCCTTGATATGCGTTCAGATCTTGTCATGTCTTTTCATCAAGGTGCATTTTTGCCTCTGAACTTTATTGGTTTTCATCAAAAGAGGTTGTTATAAAAGTTTCAAATGGTGTTGGAAAAGAGAAAAAGCTTTGTGCAAAATAGTGGTACAAGAAGGAGCTTGTGTAGACTGCGGCTTAGGCTTTTTCATGTCATGCTTGATGTCTTTTTGATAGTATGCTTAGTGGTTTTGCCGTAGCATGACTTGTCTCAAATAACTGAGATTGCTTAATGAGCCTTTGAAAAAAATCATGCGTTGTTTTTATTGTATGGAAGCATTATTTTGGTTTTCTCCTTGATGCTTTATTTGGGTTGACTTGGCGCATGCTCACACATGTTAGACTCTTCCAAAGTCGCCATTAGCCTTCATGATCATTTAGTTTTTGACTTTTGATGCCATCGTATGCTTCTTTTAATGTCGCTTTGTCGCTTTGCATGATTATGGCCATTACTGCTCTCTTAGTCGGTCGCTCCCAGTCTTTTGCTAGCCCTCACCTTGTACTGAGTATGAGCTCTACTCGTGCATCCAACTCCTAAAAGCCAAGTTTTCCATTGTGTCCACCATACATACCTACTAGCAATTTGCTATTCCAAGTAAATTTGACTTGCTTTTATATTCTCTTCAAATTAAACTCTTACCAGTGTTATGCGAAATTCGGTCAGTAAAGCTCTCACGAACCGGAAGGCACACTTTACTTTTTCCTGTTCTAAAAATTTGACATTGTGGTCTTTTATGTTGAGTTGTTATGCTTGCAAGTTGTAAGTTGGATTCTAGCCCAACCATGCCGTCATGGGGCAAGCTTTCAACATTGCACTTCCTATTTGAGTTGATATCGTGATCTTTTGTTTATGGATGCCCGCTGTGTGAAATGAATTGGGAATCTTGTAGGGATCATGGAGTTTTTATATGTGTTAGGGAAACGCCGGGCCGCCAATCTAAGCCATGCATAATTCATGGTGGAAATTTGCAGCATACCCATGGTGAACATTCGACGACGCATCTCACAATAAAAAGCTAAACAATATAGCAAATAAAAGAGATGTCGAGGTGTTCATTGTCTGCTTGTCCTGTCATTTTGATGTGGGCTTGTTCCATGTCATCGGGCACGGAGGTACCCCATTGGCGGTTCTCAATGATATGCATATACTTACAATGACAAGAGCCTTGCTTGGGACTCTAAGTAAACTAGCATGGTTTGGGTACTTGTATTCACGGGACACGAGGTTTTCAACTTATGATTTGTCAAGCATATGCATCATAATTGTTCTCGCATTAACTTTAACCATTCAAGATGCTTATGATGGGGGCAATGAGAGCTCAAAGCCGGTAAGTACCATAATTTTTGAAGGTTATAAAACTTGCAATCACTGCTTCCCTCTGCGAAGGGCCTTTCTTTTACTTTTATGTTGAGTCACCACCTTCTTTCTTTATGCACCATTAAGAGAGCATAGTTGTCATTCTTAGTGTGATATGCATTGTCCCAAGGTTCATTGATTGACTCATATTGATTGGTTTCACTTGTTCTTAAATTATTTGTATCTAGTCGCCCTCTTAAACTTTGAGGTGTCCTATGCATTTATGTTTTGCTCTCTTTGAAGGACAAGCTGAAAACCACTTGTATGTTTTTCCTTATGATTTGAACACACGTTTGACTTTCATTGTTTCATTATCATGATCTTTTGTTTGTGTTCATTTGCATGTTTACAACATGGTTGCTAAGTTCTTATTGTCATGATTATATCTTTCATGCCCATGTTTTAAGTTCTATTGATCCCAGCTCATCAACGCTTACATACATGATCAAGATTGTGTAGGTGCATGTCACCTCAAAAATTATTCTTTTGTTATCACTTACCTACTCGAGGACGAGCAGGAGTTAAGCTTGGGGATGCTTGATACGTCTCAAACGTATCTATAATTTTTGATGCTCCATGCTTTGTTTTACACCATTTGCCTATTGTTTCGTTACACTTAGTGGCATTTTTATACATTTTCCGGAACTAACCTATTAACGAAGTGCCACAGTGCCAGTTTCCTGTTTTCTGCTGTTTTTGTGTTTCAGAAGTGATACACAGGAAATATTCTCGGAATTGGACGAAACAAGTTCCGGAAGTCATATTTCACCGGGGAGCTCCCAAACATCCGAAGGAGAGAAGGAGAGGGGCCACGTGGGCCCCACACACAGGGGTGGCGCGGCCAGGCCCCTGGCCGCGCCGGCCCCGTGTGAGGGGGCGTGGGACCCCCTCTGACAGTCCCCTTTCGCCTATAAGTACCCCCTGACGAGAAAAACCTAAGGCCCCGATCAGTTTTCCAGAATACATCGCGATCCGCCGCCGCCGTCGACCCGAAGATCGGGAGGGTCCAGAAGCTCTTCCCGGCACCCTGCCGAAGAGGGGAATCGCCACCGGAGGTCTTCTTCATCGCCATGCTTGCCTCCGGAGAGATGAGTGAGTAGTCTACCTTGGACTATGGGTCCATAGCAGTAGCTAGATGGTTGTCTTCTCCACCATGTGCTTCATGTTTAGATCTCATGAGCTGCCCTACATGATTGAGATCACCGTTATGTAATTGTATGATGTTGGTTTGTTGGGATCCGATGAATATTGGTGTTTATGATTAAGTTGCTGTACTGAATTATATCTTTTGTTATCTCTATGTTGTTTATGATCTTGCATGCTCTCCGTTGTTAGTAGCTATCTTGGCCGAGTAGTTGCTAGTGACTCCAAGAGGGGGTATTTATGCTCTATAGTGGGTTCATGCCTCTATTTCACCTGGGGGAGTGACAGAAACCTCTAAGGTGGTAGATGTGTTGTTGCTACTAGGGAGAAAACAACATTCATATGCTCAAGGGCATATGCTTTGTTTACATTACACACTTTGCTTAATGCAATTATCTGTTGTTCGCAACTTAATACTTTTGGGGTGTTCGGATGATATCCCCGAGGGTGGATTATTAGTCATAGATGCAGTTGGATGGCGGTCTATGTATTTTGTTGTAATGCCCAGAGTGAATCTCATAGTGATCTTCTTGACATATCATGTTATCTTTATTCTATCAATTGCCCAACTGTAATTTGTTTACCCAGCATGTTTATTTATCTATGGAGAGACACCACTAGTGAACTGTGGACCCCGGTCCTATTTTAATCATATTGCAATCACCTGTTTACTTTTCCCGCACTGTTTACTTTACTAGCATTTTACTACTGTTTTCCACTCGATACACTCATAACCTTTGTTTCAAGCAAACCGGTGAGATTGACAACCTCATCGCAAGTTGGGGACAAAGTATTTGTTTGTGTGTGTGCAGGTTCCACAAACACCTTCAGTCGTCGCCGTCTCCCTTCTCCTGTTCGATATACCTTGGTTTCTTAACTGAGGGAAAACTTGCTGCTACACTCATCATACCTTCCTCTTGGGGTTCCCAACGGGCTGGTCATCACCACGCACAAGGACATACTGCTCCCACGTCAACTAAACGCCACAGTCTTTTCTGGCGCCATCACACGAGTAGCAAGTACCCAAGAAGAACACAGACGTACAAAGAGTATGTGTCGACTACACATCTCTCAATAAGCATTGTCGAAAGGATCCCTTCCCTTTACCCCGCATCGATCAAATAATCGATTCAACAGCGGGCTGCGCAAGGCTTTCCTTTTTGGATGCATATTCTGGCTACAACCAGATCAAGCTGAAGAAAGAGGACGAGGAAAAAATGGCTTTCATCACACCGTATGGGGTGTTTTGCTACCAAGTGATGCCATTCGGCCTAAAAAATGCAGGGGCGACTTATCAAAGGATGATGCAAAGTTGCCTTGGAAGCCAAATAGGGCGCAACATACAAGTCTACATTGACGATGTAGTCATCACCACAAGAGAGGTGAAATCTTTAATCAGCGACTTGGCAGAAACCTTCGACAACCTGAACAAGTTCAAGCTTAAGTTGAACCCGACAAAGTGTTCCTTCGGAGTTTCAGCAGGGCAACTTTTGGGATTCTTGGTATCAGCGCGAGGAATAGAGGCAAATCCAGAGAAAATTCAAGCAATTCTAACAATGGGGAAACCCACGAAACTTCACGACGTACAGAAATTAGCAGGACGAGTCGCGGCATTAAGTCGTTTCGTTGCTCGACTAGGGGAGAAGGCGCTTCCTTTTTATGCACTTATGAAGAAGTCAGACGACAAATTTGAGTGGACAGAAGAAGCAGACGCAGCGTTTGCGCAATTGAAAAAAGTGCTCTCCACGCCGCCAGTGCTGGTCGCACCTAAAGAAAAAGAGCCACTACTACTGTACATCGCCGCAACCCATCAGGTGGTAAGTACAGTTCTAGTAGTCGAAAGAAGTGAAGAAGGCAAAGCTCATGGCGTCCAGAGACCGGTATATTTCATCAGTGAAGTGCTATCTCCAACCAAACAGAGGTACCCGCATTATCAGAAACTGGCGTACAGTGTCTTCACCACTGCACGAAAATTACGACAGTATTTTACTGTGCACCCAATTATAGTGGTCAATGAAGCGCCACTATCGAACATATTGAACAACCCTTTAGCAACAAGCCGTGTCTCTTTGTGGGGAATCGAGTTATCTCCCATGGACATCACGTACGAAAAAAGGAAGGCGATCAAGTCACAAATTTTGCCAAATTTTACAGCAGAGTGGCTCGAGCTGCAAAGCATGGGACCACCAGATTTATCGAGTACTTGGACAATGTACTTCGATGGTTCAAAGCGAGTCCAAGGAGCAGGCGCAGGAGTAGTATTAATATCGCCTCACGGCGACAAACTAAAGTATGTCTTACGGATGAGCTTCCCGCAGGCTTCTAACAATGAAGCGGAATACGAGGCTTTGTTGCACGGCATGAAGATGGCCAAAGCTTGTGGAGCAACTCGCCTAAAGATATTTGGAGACTCTAACCTTGTTGTCCAGCAAGTTATGAACAGGTGTGACACAATCAATGACAACATGATGGCCTACAAGAATTTGTACCATTATCTAGAAGGAACGTTCGATGGATGCGAAGTCTCTCACGTCAGCAGGAATAGCAATGAGGAAGCCGACACTTTAGCAAACATTGGATCACAATGCTTACCTGTACCATCTGGAGTATTTTGGGAAGAAATAGCGGAAAGGTCAATAAAAAGTGCTAAAAGTTCGACTACCACGGCAGGCTCGGGGGCTATGACAGAGCCAGAGGAGGTCATGATGATAGAAGAAACATGGATGCAGCCATATCTTGCGTACATGATAAATAAAAAGCTACCAGAAGATGCAGTGGAGGCTAAGAGGATAACTCGAAGAGCGAAAGCGTTTGTCGTGATTGAAGGGAAACTATATAAGAGAAGTATTACAGGCGTTTTACAACGCTGTGTCACACCCCAGGAAGGGCAAACGATATTGAAAGACATACACGGCGGAGTATGTGGCCATCACGCCAGCAGCAGAGCAATAGCGGCAAAAGCTTTTCGAGCGGGATTCTATTGGCTAACAGCCATCGAGGACACAAAAGATATAGTTCGAAAGTGTGAAGCATGTCAAAGGTTTGCATCCAGACCGCACGCACCAGCAGCGGAGCTACAAACAATACCATTATCCTGGCCCTTCGCACAATGGGGTCTTGACATGGTGGGAAAGCTGCACAAATCTTGGCCAGGAGGGCATGTCTACATGCTAGTAGCAGTCGATAAATTCACCAAATGGGTGGAAGCAGCTCCAGTAACAACTCAAGATTCTACAGCAGCAATCAGCTTCATCAAGTCGATAGTTTTTTGTTTTGGTGTACCACACAGCATCATCACAGACAACGGGACAAATTTTACTTCAAAAGAATTCAAAAGTTACTGCGAAGGACTGGGGATCAAGCTTAAATTCGCATCTGTGGCGCACCCGAAGACAAACGGGCAAGTCGAAAAAGCCAATGGCCTGATAAGTAGTGGAATAAAAAAGAGGCTTTTAGCACCTCTCGAGAAAGCCAAGAGCGCTTGGGTAGAAGAATTGCCCTCCGTTCTTTGGAGTCTAAGAACTACGCCTAATGCAGCAACTCAAGAAACTCCTTTTTTCCTGGTCCATGGCGCAGAAGCCGTGCTTCCAGTCGAGGTTACACACGAGGCTCCAAGAGTGACGGCATATGATGAGGCGACATCGACAGAAGCATTGCAAGACGACGTCGACGCGCTAGATGAAGCAAGAGACAAAGCATTAGAAAGGGCTACGCAATATCAGCAAAGCTTACGAAACTACCATAGTAGTCGAGTTCGTCCACGATCCTTTGTGGTAGGAGACCTCGTTTTGCGACTCAGACAAGATAGCCATGGGAAATTGGAGTCCCCATGGGTGGGACCTTACATCGTCACGGAAGTAATACCAGGAGGAGCATATCGACTACAAGACAAGAAGACTGGGAAGGACGAAAGCAACCCGTGGAATGCAGAACAGCTACGACGTTTTTACGCGTAGACTAAGTATAGAGATATCAATATATTCGAGTTAACCTTCTGGACCCAGAACATGAGGCCACGGGTCGGGTTCTTTGGGTTGAACTCGACAAAATTGTACGATTCTCGTGTTACATCTCCGCTCGGGGGCTTCAACCCCTGGGTCGTACGAAAAAATCGTTATGACAAGATGGAGAGGTTTTCCTTCACTATAAGGTTGTTTACACAACCCGATAAATACAGAGAGAACTTGGTTCATAAAAAGAACCCGATATCATCCTTACATTTATTGGTTCGCAAAGAACCCGACATATGGAAAGCATATCTCAGAACATGACTTGTTCTCATGGTACTAGTAAACGATATCGACACAAAGTGCGAATATTTATTGCAAATATCATTGCAGGAAGGACATTGTCAAACGAAATTACATGGATAACAGATCCTAATAAAAGAGGGCTTCAAGCTTCATACTTCTTCTGGCAAAGAGTGCCATTATAGATCTTCACGTCAAACTTCGACGTACCGACGTGGAAGTCGAAGGCCATGATGAAGCCTTGATGGATGTCATGGTCCTCAGCAAATTGCGACCAACCACCTCTGAAGTACTACTCGCCGTCGCCATCATACCACACCTCCACCTCATAGGGGATGCCACCGCCAGACTGTTCACGAAGAACCGCCTCTCGCAGTTCGCGGCCATCCATAAACTTCGTGAAATCTAGCGGCAAGCGCTGAATCTCACGGCACTGCGCCATGGCAATGCAAAGAAAAGAAAAGATACGGGGAAGTGCAGCAGGAGCAGCTGGAGCAACAGATGGAGGAGCGATTGGACCTGGAGTGATGTTAGTCACTTTGGGTTTGTTCTTGCTACCAGGTGGGCGGCCGGGACGGCACTTAGCCGGAGCATCTGACGAAGTTCCTGCGGCGGCCGGCGCGGTGTTCTTGTTCTTGCTACCGCGAGGGCGACCTCGACCTCGTGGTGCCGCCGGGGAACCAAGGTTCAGACGGGAGCCTGTAGCATCTGCCATGAGTGCGAGAGGGAAACTTCAGAAAAAACCTAGATGGAGGAGAGAAGATGATGCGGCGGAGGAAAGGATCTGATTAGGGTTTTTATCCTTCCCAGATGGTGCTTTATTTATAAGCGCGTATTATTGGGCCCCCGTGCTACAGTGCAGCCCACAAACAAATTTTAAATAGGAGTTAAATTCTGCGTACAGCAGACGATAATATCAATAAAGAAAAACAAGACAGGAGACTATGATCGCGTGATATGGAAACCTCGACTTGGACTCGGGGGCTCGTCGAATAGTAAAAGGTCCACAATAGAAAGAAGAGCTGAACTTTGAGCCTATGCTTGACTACAAGTTGCCAAACATAGCCTCGGGGGCTACTCCCATCGGGAGCGCTGAGCGCGCACCCGATAGAGATGAAATAGTCAATATTGAAATTGCAGAAGGATAAGCATACAAAACTTCGACTACGTAGTCGACAAATTGAAGAGAAATTACTCCCATCGGGAGCGAGTTTTATGGTTGTAGAAACCCGAATATTTTCAGTCAAACTTTGACTGCGACATAAGATTCTCGAGTTGCGTTATCGCAACGAAACTCGAATGCCGTGATTTATCACGAAGGTAAGACCCCGGGATCCGTCCTGTGTGGCCTAGTATACGCACATGGATGCGCTCTGCTGGTATGTATCCGTGTCTACGACGCGAAGAAAATCCTGGTGGACGCACTGGGTACCCTGAGAACCACTGGGACTCATTTTTTGTAAGTCCTAAATGAGGCAAAAGAGTGAGTTTGACCGGTATCCCGAATTCAAGTCCAAGGGGATTGAATTTGAAGTAGGTGACAAGTATCTGTTCCGGCAGTTAACTGACCTCTTGATCCGTCAGAGTTGTCAGGCTTGTTCATCGAGACCCCTTGCGAGCGAATTATCATTATCATAAGTCGAAAGACCAAGTCGAAGATTTGAAGAAGATGAAGAATTATCCAAGTCGAAGATTTGAAGATTAGAGATTCAACCTGAATCTGCAATTCTGGTATAATCTCAGGGGCTACTGACAAGGGTATAATTACTAGAGCCCGTTAGTTGAGTACCCCTGAGGCCCGTTAAGCTAGGCCCAACTGTAATGATAGTCGAATACGAGTTATTACCGTATGTCAATATTTGTAATCTGTATCGAACCCGACCCGATCCTCGAGACCTGGCCACCTATATATAGGGGCCAGGAGGGGACGGGGTAGGGCAGATCGAAAGCAAGCCAGGTTGAACACCCAAATTTACTTTCGATACACACCTATTTCGACTAACTTTACCTTCGAGTTCATCCGACGCCCTATCTCCCCGATCCTAAGTCCTTCATCTAGGACATTTGTCGAGTTAACCCTCGTCACTTAGCAACCATGTTATAACATGAAAAAGAAAACAAACGAAAGATCATGAAAAATTAAACAATGAAATTCAAACGTGTGTTCAAATCATATGGAAAAACATAGCAAATGGTTTTTAGCTTGTCCTTCATGGAATAGCAAAACATAAATGCATAGGACACCTTCAAGTTTAAGAGGGCGACTAGATACAAGTAATTTAAGAACAAGTGAAACCAAAATCATAAATCAATCAATGATATGCTTTGGGACTATGCACATTAAACTCAGACTGACAACTATGCTCTCGTAGACGGTGCATAAAGGTAGAAGGTGGTGACACAACATAAAAGTAAAAGAAAGGCCCTTGGCAGAGGGAAGTAGTGATTGCAAGTTTTATAAACCTTCAAAAATTATGGTACTTACTAGCTTTGAGCTCTCATTGCCCCCATCATAGGCATATTGAATGGTTAAAGTTAATGCGAGTATAATTATGAAGCATATGCTTATGCTTGACGAATCATAAGTTGAAAACCTCATGTCCCGTGAAATACGAATACCCAAACCTCATGCTACTCGACTTAGAGTCCCAAGCAAGCTCTTGTCATTGTAAGTATACACGTATCATCGAGAACCGCTAACGGGGTACCTCCGTGCCCGATGACATGGAACAAGCCCACACCAAAATGACAGGACAAACAGACAATGAACACCTCGGCATCTCTTTTATTTACCATTGGTATAGCATTTTATTTTGAGATGCGTCGTCGAATGTTCATTATGGGCATACTGTAAATTTTCACCATGAATTATGCATGGCTTAGATTAGCGGCCCAGGCATTTCTCTAACACGTATACAAACTCCATGATCCCGCAAGATTCCCAATTTATTTCACATCGCGAGTATCCATAAACAAAAGATCACGATATCAACTCAAATAAGAAGTGCAATGTTGAAAGCTTGCCCCATGACAGCATGGCTGGGCTAATTTCCAACTTACAACTTGCAAGCATAACAACTCAACATAAGAGCGCCACAATATCAAATTTTTAAAAGCGAGAAAAGTAAAGTGCGCCATCAGGTTCGTGAGAGCTTTACTGACCAATTTTCGCATAACACCAAAAAGAGTTTAATTTGAAGGATAGATAAAAGCAAGTCAAATGTACTTTGGAATAGCAAATTGCTAATAGGTATGTATGGTGGACACATTGGAATAACTTGGTTTTTGGGAGTTGGATGCATGAGTAGAGCTCATACTCAGTACAAAATGAGGGCTAGCAAAAGACTGGGAGCGACCAACTAAGAGAGCAATAACGGCCATAATCATGCATAGCGACAAAACATCATTAAGAGAAGCATAAAATGGCATCAAAAGTCAAAAACTAAATGATCATAGAGGCTTATGGCGACTTTGTATGAGTCAAACATGTTGTAAGCATGCGCGAAGTCAACCCAAATAAAGCATCAAGGAGAAAACCAAAATAATGCTTCCAAATAATAAAAACAACGCATGATTTTTTCAAAGGCTCATTAAGCAATCTCAGTCATTTGAGACAAGTCATGCTACAGCAAAAATCACTAAGCATACTATCAAAACGATATCAAGCATGACATGCAAAAGTCTAAGCCGTGATACGTCTCAAACGTATCTATAATTTTTGATGCTCCATGCTTGTTTTTACACCATTTGCATATTGTTTCGTTACACTTAGTGGCACTTTTATGCATTTTCCGGAACTAACCTATTAACGAAGCGCCACAGTGCCAGTTTCCTGTTTTCTGCTGTTTTTGTGTTTCAGAAGTGATACACAGGAAATATTCTCGGAATTGGACGAAACAAGTTCCTGAAGACTTATTTCACGGGGAAGCTTCCAGACATCCGAAGAGCTGATGGAGGGGGGCCACCAGGGCCCCACACAAGGGGGCGGCGCGGCCTGGCCCCTGGCCGTGCCACCCCTGTGTGAGGACACCTGGTCCCTCTCCTGACATCGCCCCTTCGCCTATATATACCCCCTGACGAGAAAAACCTAAGGCCCGATCAGTTTTCCAGAATACATCGCGATCCGCCGCCGCCGTCGACCCGAAGATCGGGAGGGTCTAGAAGCTCTTCCCGGCACCCTGCCGGAGAGGGGAATCGCCACCGGAGGTCTTCTTCATCGCCATGCTTGCCTCCGGAGCGATGAGTGAGTAGTCTACCTTGGACTATGGGTCCATAGCAGTAGCTAGCTGGTTGTCTTCTCCACCATGTGCTTCATGTTTAGATCTCATGAGATGCCTTACATGATTGAGATCACCGTTATGTAATACTATGATGTTGGTTTGTTGGGATCCGATGAATATTGGTGTTTATGATTAAGTTGCTGTACTGAATTATATCTTTTGTTATCTCTATGTTGTTTATGATCTTGCATGCTCTCCGTTGTTAGTAGCTATCTTGGCCGAGTAGTTGCTAGTGACTCCAAGAGGGGGTATTTATGCTCGATAGTGGGTTCATGTCTCTATTTCACCTGGGGGAGTGACAGAAACCTCTAAGGTGGTAGATGTGCTGTTGCTACTAGGGAGAAAACAACATTCATATGCTCAAGGGCATATGCTTTGTTTACATTACACACTTTGCTTAATGCAATTATCTGTTGTTCGCAACTTAATACTTCTAGGGTGTTCGGATGATATCCCCGGGGGTGGATTATTAGTCATAGATGCAGTTGGATGGCGGTCTATGTATTTTGTTGTAATGCCCAGAGTAAATCTCATAGTGATCTTCTTGACATATCACGTTATCTTTATTCTATCAATTGCCCAACTGTAATTTGTTTACCCAGCATGTTATTTTATCTATCGAGAGACACCACTAGTGAACTGTGGACCCCGGTCCTATTTTAATCATATTGCAATCACCTGTTTACTTTTCCCGCACTGTTTACTTTACTCGCATACTCTACTGTTTTCCACTCGATACACTCATAACCTTTGTTTCAAGCAAACCGGTGAGATTGACAACCTCATCGCAAGTTGGGAGCAAAGTATTTGTTTGTGTGTGTGCAGGTTCCACAAACACCTTCAGTCGTCACCGTCTCTCCTCTCCTGTTCGATAACCTTGGTTTCTTAACTGAGGGAAAACTTGCTGCTGCACTCATCACACCTTCCTCTTGGGGTTCCCAACGGGCTGGTCATTCACCACGCATCAAGCTAATTTTCTGGCGCCGTTGCCGGGGAGGAAGAGAAGACTTCTGCGAGGGGAGTTCTTCGCACACACATTCTTTACTTTGTTATTTGTTTTGCTTTACTTTATTTTATTTTACCTGCATTGCTTTTTATATCAAAAATCCAAAAAAATTAGAATCCTTGGTAGCTGTTTTTACTTGTTTACTTTCGTTTTGCTGAAATGGGTACTCCTGAAAACACCAAGTTGTGTGACTTTTCTAGCACGAACAATAGTGATTTTATCTGCACTCCTATTGCACCAACTATTCCTGCTACCACTTTTTATGAGATCAAGCCTGCTTTATTGAACCTTGTTATGAAAGAGCAATTTTCTGGTGCTAGTACTGAAGATGCTGCAGCTCATCTCAACAATTTTGTTGAGCTATGTGAGATGCAGAAATATAAGGATGTTGATAGTGATATTATTAAGCTCAAGTTGTTTCCTTTTTCTTTGAGAGGAAAAGCTAAAGATTGGTTGCTGTCTTTGACTAAGAATAGTATTGATTCATGGGCTAAGTGTAAGGATGCTTTTATTGGTATATACTATCCTCCTGCTCAGATTATAGCTTTGCGTAGCAATATTATGAAGTTTACTCAGTTTGATAATGAACATGTTGCTCAAGCTTGGGAAAGAATGAAATCTATGGTAAAGAATTGCCCCACTCATGGACTGACTACTTGGATGATTATCCAAACTTTTTATGCAGGACTGAATTTTTCTTCAAGGAACCTACTTGATTCAGCTGCTGGAGGCACTTTTATGTCCCTTACCTTGGGCGCCGCATCAAAGTTACTCGACAACATGATGGTAAATTATTCCGAATGGCACACCGAGAGAGCTCCACAAGGTAAGAAGGTAAATTCTGTTGAGGAAACCTCTTCCTTAAGTGATAAGATTGATACCATTATGGCTATGCTTGCTAATGATAGGACTCATGTTGATCCTAATAATGTTCCTTTGGCCTCTCTGGTTGCTCAAGAAGAGCAAGTTGATGTGAATTTCATTAGAAATAACAATTTTAACAATAATGCTTATAGGAACAATTTTGCTAGTAACAATTATAGGCCGTATCCTTCTACCAATGGTAATGGTTATGGTAACTCTTATGGTAATTCCTACAACAACACTAGGGCCGCGCCCTCCGAGCTTGAGGTAATGCTCAAGGACTTCATCGGTAAGCAAACTGCTTTTAATAAGTCTGTTGAGGAAAAGTTAGGCAAAATTGATATTCTTGCTTCTAAAGTTGATAGCCTTGCTCATGATGTTGAACTTCTGAAATTAAAAGTGTTTCCTAATGATGTGAATGTGAGCAATGTTGTTGCTGCCGCTAATGCTACCCAAGTTGGAATTGATGAAAATATTAGATTGTTAGCGGAATTGCATGCTAGGTGGGAAAGAGAAGATGAGATGGCTAGAGAGATGAAGGTATGTACCATTACTACCTCTAATGATGTTGCTCCTACTGATAGCAACCCTCTTACTTTGATTGGTGTAGAGAAAACTCCCACTCCTTGTGTTAAAAAGCCTAAAACTGCCAAAACTTTTTCTCAAAAGAGTGCTGAAATTTTTCGGAGTGTGGGAGATGATAGCTCTATTTCCTTTAATGATTTTGATGTTGATGGCTGCAATATATCTGAAGTAATTTTGTTCTTGCAAAAGCTTGCTTTGACTCCCAATGCTAGTTCTTTAAATATTGCTTTTACTAAGCATATTACCAATGCTCTCATAAAGATTAGGGATGGAAAGTTGAAGCAAAAAGCCTCTGTTCCCAAGAAATTAGAAGATGGTTGGGAACCCATCATTGATATGCATGTTAATGGTTATGATTTCCATGCTTTATGTGATCTAGGTGCTAGTATTTCCATCATGCCTAGAAAGATTTATGACATGCTTGATTTACCACCGCTTGAAAAGTGTTATTTTGATGTTCCTATTGCTGATGTTGCTAAGAAGAAACCTTTGGGAAGGATTAATGATGTTCTTATTGTGGTTAACAATAACCTTGTTCCCGTTGATTTTCTTGTTATGGACGTTGAATGCCATGCTTCATGTCCTATTATTTTGGGAAGACCCTTTCTTCGAACTGTAGGTGCTATCATTGATATGAGGGAAGGCACTATCAAGTATCAATTCCCATTAAAGAAAGGTATGGAACACTTCCCTAGGAAAAGAAAGAAATTACTTTTTGACTCTATTCTTAGAGCAAATTATGAGCTTGATGCTTCATCACTTGATATTACTTGATTCGCAATTTTCTGCGCCTAGCTCAAAGGCGTTAAAGAAAAGCACTCTTGGGAGATAACCCATTGTTTACTTTTCAGTACTTTTTCTTTTATTTGAGTCTTGGAAATCATTACTACTGTAATGACCGCTCCTTATCTTGTTTATTTCGTTTTTGTGCCAAGAGAAGCCTCTAATTTGAGCGAGGTAAAGATTTGGGGTTATTGCTGTCCTGAAACTGTTTTCGGTGCTGCACCGTAAAAATTCGTGAAAATTCTCTGTTTATCTTTTGGACCTGCGATTTCTTGTGCATATTCCCCAGGTTATATCCAAACTTTTCTTAGTTGAACACTTTTTGATTTGAGCAACGGAAAATCCCTCAAAAATTCGTCCTTTGTCAGCTGTCCAGTTTTGACAGATTTCTGCCAATATTTGTTTTTGCCACTTTATCGCTTTCTTTTGAGTTCTTTTTGATCATGGAACTCTTGTGGAAGTTGCTACAGTATTATATACTTTATATGTGGTGGTTTTGGGTTGAAACCTGAAGCTAAAAGAGGTTGAATATATTTTATGCTTACACTAATGTTGCTAATAGAATTGTGTTTAGTTTTGTATGAAGGAAGTTTTCAAGTGTAGGGATTGGAGAATGATGAGATGAGTTGAAGAATGGACAAAAGCTCAAGCTTGGGGATGCCCATGCATCACCCCAAGAAATATCCAAGAAGTACAAGCGTCAAAGCTTGGGGATGCCCCCGAGGCACCCCTTCTTCATCGGCAAAAATCAGGTCACCTTTCAAAACACTATATTTTTATTGCTTCATGCACTATGTGTTTTTCTTGGAGCGTCAGTTGTTTTAGTTTTCTTAGTTGGTTTAGGTTGTTTGTTTGCTGCAATAAATGGTTGGACCCCAACAAATTTCCTTTGGAGGAGATGTACTCGTTTTCATTTGCAAAGAATGCTCTAGTTTTCACTCTTATTAAAAATCGAGCATTCTACTTTTTCTGCTACTGCTTTTGGTTTTCGTTTTCGCCTTGATATGCGTTCAGATATTGCCATATATTTTCATCAAGGTGTATTTTTGCCTCTGATATTTATTGTTTTTCATCAAAAGAGGTGTTTATAAAAATTTCAAATGGTGTTGGAAAAGAGAAAAAGCTTTGTGCAAAATAGTGGTACAAGAAGGAGCTTGTGTAGACTGTGGCTTAGGCTTTTTCATGTCATGCTTGATGTCTTTTTGATAGTATGCTTAGTGGTTTTTCTGTAGCATGACTTGTCTCAAATAACTGAGATTGCTTAATGAGCCTTTGAAAAAATCATGCGTTGTTTTTATTGTATGGAAGCATTATTTTGGTTTTCTCCTTGATGCTTTATTTGGGTTGACTTGGCGCATGCTCACACATGTTAGACTCTTACAAAGTCGCCAATAGCCTTCATGATCATTTAGTTTTTGACTTTTGATGCCATCGTATGCTTCTTTTAATGTCGCTTTGTCGCTTTGCATGATTATGGCCATTATTGCTCTCTTAGTTGGTCGCTCCCAGTCCTTTGCTAGCCCTCGCCTTGTACTGAGTATGAGCTCTACTCGTGCATCCAACTCCTAAAAGCCAAGTTTTCCAAAGTGTCCACCATACATACCTACTAGCAATTTGCTATTCCAAGTAAATTTGACTTGCTTTTATTTTCTCTTCAAATTAAACTCTTACCAGTGTTATGCGAAATTCGGTCAGTAAAGCTCTCACGAACCGGAAGGCACACTTTACTTTTTCCTGTTCTTAAAAATTTGACATTGTGGTCTCTTATGTTGAGTTGTTATGCTTGCAAGTTGTAAGTTGGATTCTAGCCCAGCCATGCTATCATGGGGCAAGCTTTCAACATTGCACTTCTTTTTGAGTTGATATCGTGATCTTTTGTTTATGGATGCCCGCTGTGTGAAATGAATTGGGAATCTTGTGAGGATCATGGAGTTTTTATATGTGTTAGGGAAACGCCGGGCCGCCAATCTAAGCCATGCATAATTCATGGTGGAAATTTGCAGCATACCCATGGTGAACATTCGACGACGCATCTCACAATAAAAAGCTAAACAATATAGCAAATAAAAGAGATGTCGAGGTGTTCATTGTCTGCTTGTCCTGTCATTTTGGTGTGGGCTTGTTCCATGTCATCGGGCACGGAGGTACCCCATTGGCGGTTCTCAATGATATGCATATACTTACAATGACAAGAGCCTTGCTTGGGACTCTAAGTAAATTAGCATGGTTTGGGTACTCGTATTCACGGGACACGAGGTTTTCAACTTATGATTTGTCAAGCATATGCATCATAATTGTTCTCGCATTAACTTTAACCATTCAAGATGCTTATGATGGGGGCAATGAGAGCTCAAAGCCGGTAAGTACCATAATTTTTGAAGGTTATAAAACTTGCAATCACTGCTTCCCTCTGTGAAGGGCCTTTCTTTTACTTTTATGTTGAGTCACCACCTTCTTTCTTTATGCACCATTAAGAGAGCATAGTTGTCATTCTTAGTGTGATATGCATTGTCCCAAAGTTCATTGATTGACTCATATTGTTGGTTTCACTTGTTCTTAAATTATTTGTATCTAGTCGCCCTCTTAAACTTTGAGGTGTCCTATGCATTTATGTTTTGCTCTCTTTGAAGGACAAGCTGAAAACCATTTGTATGTTTTTCCTTATGATTTGAAGACACGTTTGACTTTCATTGTTTCATTATCATGATCTTTTGTTTGTGTTCATTTACATGTTTACAACATGGTTGCTAAGTTCTTATTGTCATGATTATATCTTCATGCCCATGTTTTAAGTTCTATTGATCCCAGCTCACCAATGCTTACATATATGATCAAGATTGTGTAGGTGCATGTCACCTCAAAAATTATTCTTTGTTGTCACTTACCTACTCGAGGACGAGCAGGAGTTAAGCTTGGGGATGCTTGATACGTCTCAAACGTATCTATAATTTTTGATGCTCCATGCTTGTTTTTACACCATTTGCATATTGTTTCGTTACACTTAGTGGCACTTTTATGCATTTTCCGGAACTAACCTATTGACGAAGCGCCACAGTGCCAGTTTCCTGTTTTCTGCTATTTTTGTGTTTCAGAAGTGATACACAGGAAATATTCTCGGAATTGGACGAAACAAGTTCCTGAAGACTTATTTCACGGGGAAGCTTCCAGACATCCGAAGAGCTGACAAAGGGGGGCCACCAGGGCCCCACACAAGGGGGCGGCGCGGCCTGGCCCCTGGCCGCGCCACCCCTGTGTGAGGACACCTGGTCCCTCTCCTGACATCGCCCCTTTGCCTATATATACCCCCTGACGAGAAAAACCTAAGGCCCGATCAGTTTTCCAGAATACATCGCGATCCGCCGCCGCCGTCGACCTGAAGATCGGGAGGATCCAGAAGCTCTTCCCGGCACCCTGCCGGAGAGGGGAATCGCCACCGGAGGTCTTCTTCATCGCCATGCTTGCCTCCGGAGCGATGAGTGAGTAGTCTACCTTGGACTATGGGTCCATAGCAGTAGCTAGCTGGTTGTCTTCTCCACCATGTGCTTCATGTTTAGATCTCATGAGCTGCCTTACATGATTGAGATCACCGTTATGTAATACTATGATGTTGGTTTGTTGGGATCCGATGAATATTGGTGTTTATGATTAAGTTGCTGTACTGAATTATATCTTTTGTTATCTCTATGTTGTTTATGATCTTGCATGCTCTCCGTTGTTAGTAGCTATCTTGGCCGAGTAGTTGCTAGTGACTCCAAGAGGGGGTATTTATGCTCGATAGTGGGTTCATGTCTCTATTTCACCTGGGGGAGTGACAGAAACCTCTAAGGTGGTAGATGTGCTGTTGCTACTAGGGAGAAAACAACATTCATATGCTCAAGGGCATATGCTTTGTTTACATTACACACTTTGCTTAATGCAATTATCTGTTGTTCGCAACTTAATACTTCTAGGGTGTTCGGATGATATCCCCGGGGGTGGATTATTAGTCATAGATGCAGTTGGATGGCGGTCTATGTATTTTGTTGTAATGCCCAGAGTAAATCTCATAGTGATCTTCTTGACATATCACGTTATCTTTATTCTATCAATTGCCCAACTGTAATTTGTTTACCCAGCATGTTATTTTATCTATCGAGAGACACCACTAGTGAACTGTGGACCCCGGTCCTATTTTAATCATATTGCAATCACCTGTTTACTTTTCCCGCACTGTTTACTTTACTCGCATACTCTACTGTTTTCCACTCGATACACTCATAACCTTTGTTTCAAGCAAACCGGTGAGATTGACAACCTCATCGCAAGTTGGGAGCAAAGTATTTGTTTGTGTGTGTGCAGGTTCCACAAACACCTTCAGTCGTCACCGTCTCTCCTCTCCTGTTCGATAACCTTGGTTTCTTAACTAAGGGAAAACTTGCTGCTGCACTCATCACACCTTCCTCTTGGGGTTCCCAACGGGCTGGTCATTCACCACGCATCAAGCCGCAGTCTAAACAAGCTCCTTTTTGTACCACTTTTTTGCATGAAACTTTTTCTCTTTTCCAATACCATTCGAACCTTTTTGAAACAACTCTTTTGATGAAAACCAACATGGACCAGAGGTCAAAATACACCTTGATATAAAGATAAAAGAAGATCTGAACAAAATCAAGGCGAAAAATGAAAGCTAAACGCAGTTCTAGAAAAAGAGAACACTCGTTGAACGATAAGAGTAAAAAATGGAGTGTTCTTGGCAAATGAAAAGCAAGGCAACTTCTCCAAAAGAAATTTGTTGGGGTCCAACCATTTATTGAAGCAAACAAAACTAAAGAAAACTAAAAACTAAAGTAAAGACACTCCAAGAAAAACGCATAGTGCATGAATTAATAAAAATATAGTGTGTTGAAAGGTGACCTGAATTTTGCCGATGAAGAAGGGGTGCCTCGGGGGCATCCCCAAGCTTTGACGCTTGTACCTCTTGGATATTTCTTGGGGTGCGTGGGAATCCCCAATCTTGATCTTTTGTCCATTCTTCAACTCATCTCATCATTCTCCAATCCCTACACTTGAAAACTTCCTTCATACAAAACTCAACACAATTCTATTAGCAACATTAGTGTAAGCATAATAATGAATCAACCCCTTTTTGGTTCAGATTTCAACTCAAAACCACCACATATAAATCATATAATACTGTAGCAACTTCCCCAAAAGTTCTGTGATCAAAAGAACTAAAAAAGAAAGCGATCGAGAGGCAAACACAAATAGTGGCAGAAATCTGTCAAAATAGAACAGCTGACAAAGGTCGATGTTTTCGAGGGTTTTCTGTTGCTCAAATCAAAAAGTGAAAAACTAATGAAAGTTTGGATATAACCTGGGGCATATGCACAAGAAATCGCAGGTCAAAAAGATATTCTGGGAATTTTCACGAATTTTTACGGTGCAGCACCGAAATCTGTTTCAGGACAGCAACATCCCCAACTCTTACCTCACTCAAATTAGAGGTTTCTCTTGGCACAACAACGAAATAAAAAGGATAAGGAGCGGTTATTACAGTAGTAATAACTTCCAAGACTCAAATAAAAGAAAAAGAACTGAAAGTAAAACAATGGGTTATCTCCCAAGATTGCTTTTCTTTAACGCCTTTGAGCTAGGCGCAGAAAGGTGCAAATCAAGTAATATCAAATGAGGCATTGATACGTCCAAACGTATCTATAATTTTTGATGCTCCATGCTTGTTTTTACACCATTTGCCTATTGTTTCGTTACACTTAGTGGCACTTTTATGCATTTTCCGGAACTAACCTATTAACGAAGTGCCACAGTGCCAGTTCCCTGTTTTCTGCTGTTTTTGTGTTTCAGAGTGATACACAGGAAATATTCTCGGAATTGGACGAAACCACATCCTGAAGTCTTATTTTACCCGGAAGCTTCCAGAGATCCGAAGAGGAGTAGGAGGGGGGCCACCAGGGGCCCACACACAGGGGTGGCGCGGCCAGCCCCTGGCCCGCGCCACCACCGTGTGAGGCCACCTGGCCCCACCTCTGACGACGCCCCTTCGCCTATAAAGACCCCCCGATGAGAAAAACCTAAGTACCCGATCAGATTTCTAGAACACATCGCGATCCGCCGCCGCCGTCGACCCGAAGATCGGGAGGGTCCAGAAGCTCTTCCCGGCACCCTGCCGGAGAGGGGAATCGCCACCGGAGGTCCTCTTCATCGCCATGCTTGCCTCCAGAGCGATGAGTGAGTAGTCTACCTTGGACTATGGGTCCATAGCAGTAGCTAGATGGTTGTCTCCTCCACTATGTGCTTCATATTTAGATCTCATGAGCTGCCCTACATGATTGAGATCACCGTTATGTAATTCTACATGTTTGGTTTGTTGGGATCCGATGAATATTGGTGTTTATGATTAAGTTGCTGTACTGAATATTATCTTTTGTTATCTCTATGTTGTTTATGATCTTGCATGCTCTCCGTTGTTAGTAGCTATCTTGGCCGAGTAGTTGCTAGTGACTTCAAGAGGGGGTATTTATGCTCGATAGTGGGTTCATGCCTCTATTTCACCTGGGGGAGTGACAGAAACCTCTAAGGTGGTAGATGTGCTGTTGCTACTAGGGAGAAAACAACATTCCTATGCTCAAGGGCATATGCTTTGTTTACATTACACACTTTGCTTAATGCAATTATCTGTTGTTCGCAACTTAATACTTCTAGGGTGTTCGGATTGATATCCACGGGAGTGGATTATTAGTCATAGATGCAGTTGGATGGCGGTCTATGTAGTTTGTTGTAATGCCCAGAGTAAATCTCATAGTGATCTTCTTGACATATCACGTTATCTTTATTCTATCAATTGCCCAACTGTAATTTGTTTACCCATCATGTGTTATTTTATCTATGGAGAGACACCACTAGTGAACTGTGGACCCCAGTCCTATTTCCATCATATTGCTATCATCTGTTTACTTTACTCGTACTGTTTACTTTACTCGCATACTATATTGTTTTCCACTCGATACACTCATAACCTTTGTTTCAAGCAAACCGGTGAGATTGACAACCTCATCGCAAGTTGGGAACAAAGTATTTGTTTGTGTGTGTGCAGGTTCCACAACACCTTCAGTCGTCATTGTCTCTCTTCTCCTGTTCGATAACCTTGGTTTCTTAAACTGAGGGAAAACTTGCTGCTACACTCATCATACCTTCCTCTTGGGGTTCCCAACGGGCTGGTTATCCACCACGCACAAGGACAGTCTGCTCCCACGTCAACTGTACACCACCACACGCAGCAGGCATTAAGATCAATTGCAGAAGTCTTTTCAACAATAAATTGAATTGTGTCCAAATGAGTTTTCGAGGATCCCTTGTGATCATGCTTTGGTACACTACTTTCATCAAAAGGGTTTTCAGGACAAATCCAATCGAAATTCTTTTCCAAAACTTCATGCAATCCTACAAGTTTGCAAGGAATTGGTACCTTGAAATCTTCATTGTTTGTACCAACAACATTAACAGGCGAGCCAAGCATATTAAAATGCTCAAAAACTTTCCTAGCTTCAATAGCAACATCTCTAAATTCTCTACGCAAAGTCTCCAAGATAAAATCTTTCTTTTCGGAGTCCTCAATATCATGAAGCTTAAGAAACATTTGTTGCATAAAAGGATTAAGGTTAACAAACCTAGCATCCAATATGTGAACTAAATAAGCTAAAGCAACTTCATAACTAGGAGCGAGCTCAGCCAAGGATTTATCGTCAACATCTTTATGCATGCTAATGTGATTAAAGAACTCCTCAATGTTACCTTTCCCAATAATAGAACCACTATATACTGAAAGATCCTCCAAAACATACTTAGGGAACAACATAATGAACTAAGATTAATAAAGTAACAACTAGAAAGGAAACTAAATTTTTTGTATTTTTGATAAAACGATGCAAGCAAAAATAAAGTAAAGCAATACAACAAACAAAGTAAAGGATGTGCATGCGAAACTCCCCTTGCAGAAGTCTTCTTTTTCCCCGGCAATGGCGCCAGAAAACAGCTTGATTGCGGTGCAGTGTTGATGTAGATGACCGCCCAGTTGGGAACCCCAAGAGGAAGGTATGATGAGCACAACAGCAAGTTTTCCCTCAGTAAAAAACCAAGGTTTATCGAACCCGTAGGAAAAAAGCCAAACTTCAGAAGGTGATGCCTGCGAGCTTCACTACAGCTCCAGACAATTTATTAGGCGCCTCGTCCAGGGCTTTGCTTTGTACCAGCAACAACGTGGAACCTGCATACAACACAACCAAGAACTTTGCTCCCAACTTACGATGAGGTTGTCAATCTCACCGGTTTGCTATAAACAAAGGATTGAGCGTATCGAGTGGAAAATAGTAGTAGTAGTATGCGAGAAAGTAAACAGTGCGAGTAAAAGTAAAACGGTGTAACAATGTAAAGGAAATTGGACCGGGGTCCACAGTTCACTAGTGATGTCTCTCCATAAAATAAATAACAACATGCTGGGTAAACAAATTACAGTTCGGCAATTGATAGAATAAAGATAACGTGCATATGTCACAAGGATCACTATGAGATTTACTCAGGGCATTACAACAAAATACATAGACCGCCATCCAACTGTATCTATGACTAATAATCCACTCACGGGGATATCGTCCGAACACCCCATGAGTATTAAGTTGCGAACAACAGATAACTGCATTAAGCAAAGTGTGTAATGTAAACAAAATGAATGTCCTTGGACACAAGAATGTTGTTTTCTCCCTAGTGGCAACAGCACATCTACAACCTTAGAGGTTTCTGTCACTCCCCTAGATTAAATAGAGGCATGAACCCAACTATCGAGCATAAATACCCCCTCTTGGAGTCACTAGTATCTACTTGGCCAAGATAGCTACTAACAATGGAGAGCATGCAAGATCATAAACAACATAGAGATAACATAAGATAATATTCAGCACATCAACTTAACATAACACCAATATTCATCGGATCCCAACAAACACAACATGTAGAATTACACAAAGATGATCTCGATCATGTAAGGCAGCTCACGAGATCTAAACATGAAGCACATGGTGGAGAAGACAACCATCTAGCTACTGCTATGGACCCATAGTCCAAGGTAGACTACTCACTCATCGCGCCGGAGGCAAGCATGGCGATGAAGAAGACCTCCGGTGGCGATTCCCCTCTCCGGCAGGGTGCCGAGAACAGCTTCTGGACCCTCCCGATCTTGGGTCGACGATGGTGGATCGCGATGTGTTTCTAGAAAATTGATCGGGGCTTTAGGTTTTTCCCGTCGGGGGGTCTTTATAGGCAAGGGGCAACGTCAGAAGTGGACCAGGGGGCCCTCACCATAGGGTGGCGTGGCCAGGGGCTGGGCCGCGCCCCCTGGTGGTGAGGCTAGCCCCTGGCCCCTCTCCGTCTCCTCTTCGGTCTTCTGGAAGCTTTAGTAAATATTGGGATGTTCGGCTTTTGTTTCGTCCAATTCTGAGAATATTTCCCGTGTAACTTTTCTAAAACACAAAACAGCAGAAATCAGGGAACTGGCACTGTGGCATCTTGTTAATAGGTTAGTTCCGGAAAATGCATAAAAATGCCACGAAGTGTAACAAAACACTAAGCAAATGGTGTAAGAACAAGCATGGAGCATCAAAAATTATAGATACGTTTGAGACGTATCATGGGGAAGGGGGTGCACCTTGCCCTTCTCCCAAGGCACCTAGGGCGGCGGCCAAGGGAGAGGCGGCCAAGGGCGGCGGTGGCTAGGGTGGGGCCAGCCGACCCCCCACCCAAACCCTAACCCTAGCACTACAAGAAATGTGTTGACTAGTGACCATCTCATAGTGACCATAGAAAAATTGGTCATAGATTTATGACCAACTCGTATCAACTGGTCGTAAGCCGTTTCGGAGGGTTCAAGGTCTTAATCCTTATGACCAATTTAGTGAAAAAGGTCATAATGCTCAGACACGAAATGGTCATAACCGATATAATCGAATTTAGCACATTACTTTTAATTATTTTAAATTGATTTTCTGCCACTTATGACCAATTTAAATGGTCATACCAGTATGACCAATATGACTAGGCATCCACCTCAGCAATCCTACATACATGTCACCATCTAGGTGTCATCAATGCCTACGTGTCAACGTCTAGGTGACATTGATGCTTACGTGTCAATGCTTATAATATTGATAGGTGCCCCCCACCCCCTACCCCCACCTACAGGTGGCCCCCAGCCACCCCCACATGTGGGTCCTGCTTACAACAGTGCATGTGGGAAGACTTGAACTCACAACCTCCAAAGACCACCTTCTCTTACCACTAGGCTATCTCACCACATATGTCTAATAATGTGTTTGGACCTATCTATTGGTAACCAAAAACTGTTGGGTCTGGGACTATCCCTAACTTGGCCGGCCCACTAACTATTTTCAATAAATACTATGGGTTTCCGAAGAGTTTTAGCCCAAATAGCTTCCTAAAAAACAATTCATTATGAATAATTTGGAAATTAATTGAGTAATTGGACCACCAATTTTGCATATAAGCTCGGATTGAAATGATCCAAAAATAAAATTTGTTCAATTTGCTTAGACTCATAATTTTCATATTGGTGAGTTATTCATATATGTGAGTATTCTTTTTATCTTTATTAATTCTCTTATATCAATTTTTAAAGGTGGTCAAAACGACGAGCACGACCGCTCATAGATATGAGTAGAATATTCTAAAAAAAATTGTACATATCTAATAAAATGACATATTTTGGACCTAAAAATCATTTTTAGAAAAAATCATAATAAAACTATAAAGCACTTGTAGTTCAAATTGGGCCCGCTTCCTACTGCATCGGCAAAAAGTTATCAATTTTTTTAAAAATATCTACATATGGTTTATTGTTAAACTAAGTGGTGAACTTTGAAATCTAAGTGGTCTAATATTTTTAGAGATTGTGTTGCTCCTTTTATCATGGTGAACTTTGGTAGTTGCTTAACAAAAAAATCATTTTTGCCACCCGAAAAATGGAAAATGAGTTTTTCATGTAAATAAAATGAAAACTTTCTTCAGCAACATTGTTTGTCATTCCGAGTTGAATACTTTTTCACAATATAGGATCATTTGAACAAACTATGCCATGATTGTGGCTATGACATTGGTAGTTTAGCTTAAAACTCAAGAATCTTTGTACATGGTAGTTCTTTTGTAGATATGGGCGGAATCTTGCGAAACTTTCTATAGATCTCTGATGAAATAGCAACTTGTGCATCTAAAAATATTTAAAAAAAATCATGAGCAAACTATGAAGCACTTGTAGTTCAAATTGGGCCCGCTTCCTACTGAATCAGCAGAAAGTTGTCAGAAAATAAAAAAAATACCTATAAATGGTTTATTATTCAACCAAGTGCTGAATTTTAAACCCTAAGTATTCTAATATTTTTTGAGATTGTTTTGGCCCAATTTTCAAATTGAATTTTGGTAGCTTCTTCACTAAAACATCGATTTGCGCCACTAAGAAAAATGAAAAATGAGTTTTTCGTGCAAAGAAAATGAAAACTTCCTTCTGCAATATTGTTTGTCATTCCGAGTCGAACACTTTTGCACAATATAGGATCATTTGAATAAACTATGCCATGATTGTGGCTATGACATTGGTAGTTTAGCTTAAAACTCAAGAATCTTCGTACATGGTAGCTCTTTTGTAGATATGGGTGGAATCTTGCGAAACTTTTTGTAGATCTCTGATAAAATAGCAACTTGTGCATCTAAACATATTTTTTTTAAAAAATCATGAGCAAACTATGAAGCACTTGTAGTTCAAATTGGGCCCGCTTCCTTCTGAGTCGGCAGAAAGTTGTCAGAAAATTTAAAAATAGCTATAAATGGTTTATTGTTCAACCAAGTGCTGAATTTTAAACCCTAAGTGTTCTAATATTTTTTGAGATTTTTTTGGCCCAATTTTCAAATTGAATTTTGGTAGCTCCTTCACTAAAACATCGATTTGCGCCACTCAGAAAATGAAAAATGATTTTTTGTGCAAAGAAAATGAAAACTTCGTCTGCAACAATGTTTGTCATTCCGAGTCGAACACTTTTGCACAATATATGATCATTTGAACAAACTATGTCATGATTGTGGCATTAACATTTGTAGTTTGACTTAAAAGTCTTGAATCTTCAAACATGATAGCTCTGTTTTGGGAACACCTTTTTAAAAAAATTTGTAATATTCCAAGTTTGTTATTTTTCCTTGGAACTAGGTCACACAACATGATGCAATGTGAAGGTTTTTTTTTTGAATTTCCTATGTCGATTTTAAAAGGCGGTCAAAACGCCGGGCTTGACAGTTCCTAGATAGGGGTGGAATCTTTTGAAACTTTTTGTAGATCTATTATGAAATAGCAACTTGTGCATCTAAAAATATTTTTTTTCAAAAAATCATGAGCAAGATATGAAGCACTTGTAGTTCAAATTGGGCCCGCTTCCAGCTGAATCGACAAAAAGTTGTTGAAAAATTAAAAAATACCTACAAATAGGTTATTGCTCAACCAAGTGCTTAATTGTAAACTCTAAGTGGTCTAATATTTTTGGAGATTGTTTTGGTCCAATTGTCAAATTTAATTTTGGTAGCTCTTTCGCAAAAACATCGATTTATGGCACTCAGAAAATAAAAAAAATGACCTTTTTGTGCTAAGAAAATGAAAACTTCCTTCGGCAATATTGTTCATAGTTTCAAGTCACACACTTTTTCACAATATAGTATCCTTTCATCAGCCACAAGCGCTCTATTTTTCATGTATTTTTGTTGCCATACGAAAGAATAAATCATGAACACTTGTTTCCAGCCAATCAGAAGACACAACCATACTACCCACGGATCACCCCCACAAAAGCATGTCCCAGCCATCTAGATGGCCTCCATCCAATGGCCGAAATATGTCTCCTCCTAGCCCGAGCACCCCCTAGGGTCGAACAAAACCATCTCGGAACCCTAGCCCGAGCGGTCTCTTCCTCCCTCCTCACAGCGCCTCCTCGTCCTCCTCTTTTCTCCACCTCCGCTGCCGGCCAGATCCTGGCGAGCTCCGGCCACTCCTTGGCCCACCGATCATCTTCCCCGAACCCCCTCGCAGGCCTCTATCTATTCCACCCAATGAAACCACGGAATCGCTCTCCTCCAACAGAAACCCTAGCCTAGAAACCCTAGCAGGTATCACCACTATACAGAGAGCAGCGGGATTTCCATGGCGACGGCGGTGCCCCAGCAGCGGGTGGAGGTTACCAGCTTCAGCGACCCGGTTCACATGCGGTGGCAGATGCGGCCAGCCGGCCTACAATCCCCGGCCTTCACCGACATGCGGGTCTGCAGGACTGCCGACAACCGCATCCGGGCGTCGGGAACGGCATCGTCCTCCGCTGGATCCGGGTCCCTTGCTGCTGCTCATCTCCCGTACGCAAGACAGGGGACCTCGTGGACGCCAAGGTCATGCCCGAAGACGCCAGATCTGCTGCCCAGGTGACCTCCATCGCCGCCATCGACCCAAACAAGCCCATGTGGGTGCCTAGCGAGGTCTCCCCGGAACCCCCTCCCTACCATCTCTCTATTCCTGTTTAATTCTATTGTCTCTGATAGGTAGCTGCTTGCGCTTGTTTTAGGATCATGAAGTAGATTAGTATTTCACGAACTATCATTTTCAGAGTTTCACTCACTGTCATTTTTAAGGTTGTGCAATTGTATAGTATCTGGAGTGTGCTAAATATAATTGGATACTCAATTCTTTAGTTACTCTAGAAGTGTTTGTTTCCTTTAGTTACTCTGGAAGTGTTTGTTTCTGGAAGTGTTTGTTTCTCAACCCATGTTGTAGTCTATTGCAGTAATTTTCTCTGGACTGTCTATCCACTGAAAACAGTCGTAGCCTGGAGTAACTAGGAGTACATGTTGATACTGCGATGGATATGACTTATGCGGCATACAAACTTATAAATATAAAAGATATTCATGATTTAGAATTCTTTCAGCAAGGAAATTCATTACTTATTTCACCAACAGAAGCCTTCATACCTCACTGCGTATTTCCTTGATTTTGTTAAGTTTGCTTTTGATTGTAGACACTGCAAAGATTTAGTTTTCAAGACTAAAGGTATTTGATGAATTGCCTCAGATATTTGCACCAGACGGGCAGGAGGCACAATCATCGCTGTATGAACATGTTCGTTCCAGGAACGTCCTTGGCCCGTGTGGCGACCTTTTCCCTCAAAGTTCTGTGCCTGACAACAGCGCCTCAAGGTTCTATCCCCTCATTCCTCCTCTTTCTAAATCAGTGAAATGGAAACGGCTTGATCTGATGTACCTCTGCTTGTATATATTGTCTCTAGCCCCATATAAATAGTGTCCAGCTTGTGGACTATATTTTTAGTATTAGTATACATAACGAAGCTGACACTAGCACGAATTACCTTTGTGGTCTTAATTCTCTCTGTTTATAAAATATCCCTGTGGGTTGTAAGCGAGCGTGTTTTGCTATCGGTCGTGCTTTCTTGATCACTTCTTAGATATTTTTGGTTTCCAGGGGCTTGAAAAGTACTTCAGTAGCGAATGTCCATATGCAGATTGCAAACTTTGGAGGTTTTTTGGGGTAGCTGGTTTGATGTCATATTGCATGTTTTAAGCTATTTTTAGTGAAATATCTTTGATATTTAAACCCTCTAAACTATGTGAAAACTGTGGCGGTTGTGTTGTTAGCTAGCCTAAGTTATTCATGTAAGTATTCAGGGGGGAAGCGTAAATAAATATTTGAATTGTGCCGAGTTAGACTTGAAGTTTACTTTTGATGAATTGATACTTTTATGTGTAACATAATATACTCATGAACAATTGTTATATTGGTGTCTATCAACAGGATAACTCTCATATGAGGTTTTTTTCTAATTAGTTATATTGTCCAAATATGTTCTGAGTTTTTAATTTTATCGTCCAAATATGTTCTATTTTTAATTTGAAGATAGATTCGCCACCAATTCTCATGCTTATCTTGCTGCTTTGTGAATGATGCAGGAACATTTATGGATCTGTTGCACAAATCCTATGCGAAATGTGGCATCGCTATCGTGGTATTGTTTGGTCCTGGAAGAGGTATATTGGCTATAGTATCATACTGAAAGTCTTACACGCTGATGTACCTGCTGTTTACTAGATTATTACTTTTCTTGATGCAAGTATGTGTAGTTGGAGGTGTACTGCTATCGGATTTGGTCGGTTCTTGCTAGTAGATGCTCGATCTGGTTGATGTTGTGGTTGCAGAGACTGGGCATTTGATCTCTTCAATTATTTTAGATCAGCGACACGTTAGCTATCTCGTAGGGTTTTTACAGGTTGATTTCCTAGAGAATTTGTGGGATTTTTATAGTTTAGATATGTTCGTGTTTAGGCGAGCTATTTGTGCCATATGGTCTCCTGTTAATCTATGCATGTTAAGGGAATACACAGTCTGTTTCCCGTTATTACTATCTGGATCCGTGATTGTGAAAGAAGTACCATATGTTTGCAAATTTATTCCTAGCAGCTAGCAATTGATTTTTTATTAGTACCATGATTCCCAGGACAGGTTGGATGTTCTCTAGTACACTCTTGCATTACTGCTAGCTTTAGCTGAGATTTTATACTACTGTTAACTTAATTTTTTTTATGTATATCCTGATGCAAATGCCTCAGTTGGTTGATGTCTACTACTTGTTTTTCATCCTCCCTTGCTTCGAATTTATCTAATTGATTCCATTGCATCCTTATTATGTTTGATTGATTGATGCAGCTCAGGTATGAAGACTCTCCTCCTTAGGTGGCTGTTCTAGTCTTTGACGGCCTCGTGCCCCTCTGATCTGGCAAGTATGAAGACAGTCCCTGACCCCGACCATGACGACGCCCTGCAAAAGGTCCCCCTGTCATATTTGTCATATTTAGCAGTGAATCGATGTACGTTATCATGTCTCTACTATATCATCTGAAGTGCTGAACATATATGTTGCTTGCTATTTTCTTAGCTACAAAATATTAAGTATGAATTCTTTGACTTGAACTGTATAATAACATGTAGCATTTCCTAGATGATTCTCACTTTTCATTATGCAATTTGTATTGTCTAGCTGAATGAATGGCACACTAATACGTCCAAAACGTATCTACTTTCACGAACACTTTTGCTATTGTTTCTCCTCTAATGTGTGTGTTTTGAATACAACTAACACTGTTTTCAGCAGAATTGCCCTGGTGTCTTATTTTTGTGCAGAAATCTAACTTTCAGGAAAAATCCCGAAAAATACTGCAAAATTCCTATTTTACCAGAAGACCCACGGATCCAGAAGACGAGACGGAGAGGGGCTGGGAGGCAGGCTCACCACCTGGTGGCGCGGCCCAGGCCTGGCCGCGCCAGGGGGTGGTGAGGCCACCCCGGCCGCCTCCTCGAGCCCTCCTTTCACCTACATATACCCTTTGACCTGAAACTATCGGGGGTTCGGCGTTTTTCCCAGATAGACTTCCGCTGCGCCGCCACCATCAGAAACCGCGATTTGGAACCAGAAACTCCATTCTGGCACCCTGCCAGGACGGGGATTTGGAGGAGATCTTCATCACCATTATCACCGACGTCTCTCCATCAACCATCCATGACTCCACCATCCATGTGTGAGTAATTCCTGCTGTAGGCAAAGGGGGTGGTAGGGATTGGATGAGATCATTCATGTAATTTGCTATGAGATTGTTAGGGCATGGTGCCTAGTATCTATTATTAGTGCTTATGACATTGTTGCAACTTGTTGTGCTTAATGCTTGTCACTTTGGGCCCGAGTGCCATGATCTCAGATCTGAACTTGTTATTGTTATATGATGATACTTGTTGTTTATGATCTTACCTGCAAGTTGTATACACATATCATTGTCTGGAACCCGAGGCCCCAAAGTGACAGCAATTGGGATAACTGGAGGAGATGGCTATGATGTGAGGATCACATGTGTTCACCGAGTGTTAATGCTTTACTCTAGTACTTTATTAAAAGGAGTACCTTAATTACCAGTAGATTCCCTTGAGGCCCTGCTGCAAACAGGCTGGTAGGACAAAAGATGTCGTGCAAGTTTCTCATTGCGAGCACGCACGACTATTTATGGAACACATGCCTATGGTTGTTTAGTACTAAGATGCTTTATCATTATTTATCTGCAATTGCCCATGTCTTACTGATTTCATGAATTATCTTATCCATGCAACGCCCGTTCATCCATCCCTATGCCTACAGTATTTAATCCTACTGTTTACTATTGCTATTATTACTGTCTTTACTTTATTATTGTTGCTACTATTTTACTACTGTCACCACTATAAAACTATTGCTACTGATAAACCGCTGCGAGCAAGTCTGTTTCCAGGTGCAGCTGAATTGACAACTCATCTGTTAAGGCTTATAAATATTCTTTGGCTCCCCTTGTATCGAATCAATAAATTTGGGTTTTACTTCCCTCGAAGACTGTTGCGATCCCCTATACTTGTGGGTCATCAAGACTATTTTCTGGCGCCGTTGCCGGGGAGCATAGCTTTATTTGTAAGTTCACTTGGGATTCATATTGTTCGCTGCAATCCATTCATCATGGGTAAACCTCATGATGGAAAAGTTCCTATATTACCATCCACTACAAGAAGAGGTACGACTCTGAACACCTCTGTTGCTCTTGATTCGCCATCTGTTATGAGTAAGTTACTTACACCACTGCATGCACATGCTACTTCTTCTGTTGAGTTTGAAAATGCTACTGATAGTTTTGATGATGCTTCTACTGTGCTTGATGAGAGTGGTTCGTTAGGTTCCTTTTTAGATGCTACAATTGCTAGGACTAAGCAATTGGGGAACACTACTGTTACGCCTGCTAGTTCACTTGAGTCTAGGGAATGCCCTAGTGACGATCTTGATGATGCTTATATTGAGTTAGATGACGATTTTATTTATGAATCTCATACTACTAGTGATGCTGATGCTATTAGAAATCTTCTTGCAAGACGTGCTGTTAGATACAAGTTATCTCCTGATGCTAAGTTTGCTGCTTCTCCCATACATATTAGTGATGAGGATTATGATTTCTCTTTGGATTTATCTTACATATCTATTGTTGGGAAAAAACCTTTTTGTGGTACTAAAAGTAAGAGTGCTATGGAGTACATGAATGAGCTTTCTTCTTTGAGTAATTTGTTTTCTGATGATACTAAGCTGTGTATGTACTTTGTTGCTAAGATTTTCCCTTTTTCATTGAAAGGTGCAGCTAAAGCCTGGTTTAATAATTTGTCTCCTGGATGATAGTCCTATTGCTTTGGTTAACACTTTCTTTCAGAAATATTTTCCTGCTAGTGCTCAACATGCTGCTTTGCAGAAAATCTTTGACTTTGAGCAGGTAAAAGGAGAGAAACTACCAGAATCATGGGGAAGGTTTTGCTCTTTAATTAGAGTACTGCCTGATGCGTGGTGAATGACCAGCCCGTTGGGAACCCCAAGAGGAAGGTGTGATGAGTATAGCAGCTAGTTTTCCCTCAGTTAGAAACCAAGGTTTAATATCATTCAGGAGAGGAGAGACAATGACGACTGAAGGTGATGCTTGCTAGTTTGCGACAGCAGCGGACAACTGGCGCTTCGTCCAAGCTTTGCTTGCTAGCTGCAACGTGGAACCTGCACACACACAAACAAATACTTTGCTCCCAACTTACGATGAGGTTGTCAATTTCACCGGTTTGCTTGAAACAAAGGTTATGAGCGTATCGAGTGGAAAACAGTAGAGTATGCGAGTAAAGTAAACAGTGCGGGAAAAGTAAACAGGTGATTGCAATATGATTAAAATAGGACCGGGGTCCACAGTTCACTAGTGGTGTCTCTCCATAGATAAAATAACATGCTGGGTAAACAAATTACAGTTGGGCAATTGATAGAATAAAGATAACGTGATATGTCAAGAAGATCACTATGAGATTCACTCTGGGCATTACAACAAAATACATAGACCGCCATCCAACTGCATCTATGACTAATAATCCACCCCCGGGGATATCATCCGAACACCCTAGAAGTATTAAGTTGCGAACAACAGATAATTGCATTAAGCAAAGTGTGTAATGTAAACAAAGCATATGCCCTTGAGCATATGAATGTTGTTTTCTCCCTAGTAGCAACAGCACATCTACCACCTTAGAGGTTTCTGTCACTCCCCCAGGTGAAATAGAGACATGAACCCACTATCGAGCATAAATACCCCCTCTTGGAGTCACTAGCAACTACTCGGCCAAGATAGCTACTAACAACGGAGAGCATGCAAGATCATAAACAACATAGAGATAACAAAAGATATAATTCAGTATAGCAACTTAATCATAAACACCAATATTCATCGGATCCCAACAAACCAACATCATAGTATTACATAACGGTGATCTCAATCATGTAAGGCAGCTCATGAGATCTAAACATGAAGCACATGGTGGAGAAGACAACCAGCTAGCTGCTGCTATGGACCCATAGTCCAAGGTAGACTACTCACTCATCGCTCCGGAGGCAAGCATGGCGATGAAGAAGACCTCCGGTGGCGATTCCCCTCTCCGGCAGGGTGCCGGGAAGAGCTTCTGGACCCTCCCGATCTTCGGGTCGACGGCGGCGGTGGATCGCGATGTATTCTGGAAAACTGATCGGGCCCTTAGGTTTTTCTCGTCAGGGGGTATATATAGGCGAAGAGGCGATGTCAGAGGAGGGACCACGGCCCCTCACGTGGGCCCGGCGCGGCCAGGGGGGTGGCCGCGCCGCCCCTGTGTGTGGGGGCCACGTGGCCCCCCTCCGTCAGGTCTTCGGATGTTTGGGAGCTTCCCCGTAAAATATGACTTCAGGAACTTGTTTCGTCCAATTCCGAGAATATTTCCTGTGTATCACTTCTGAAACACAAAAACAGCAGAAAACAGGAAACTGGCACTGTGGCACTTCGTTAATAGGTTAGTTCCGGAAAATGTATAAAAGTGCCACTAAGTGTAACGAAACAATAGGCAAATGGTGTAAAAACAAGCATGGAGCATCAAAAATTATAGATACGTTTGAGACGTATCAAGCATCCCCAAGCTTAACTCCTGCTCGTCCTCGAGTAGGTAAGTGATAACAAAAGAATAATTTTTGAGGTGACATGCACCTACACAATCTTGATCATATATGTAAGCATTGGTGAGCTGGGATCAATAGAACTTAAAACATGGGCATGAAAGATATAATCATGATAATAAGAACTTAGCAACCATGTTGTAAACATGCAAATGAACACAAACAAAAGATCATGGTAATGAAACAATGAAAGTCAAACGTGTGTTCAAATCATAAGGAAAAACATACAAATGGTTTTCAGCTTGTCCTTCAAAGAGAGCAAAACATAAATGCATAGGACACCTCAAAGTTTAAGAGGGCGACTAGATACAAATAATTTAAGAACAAGTGAAACCAACAATATGAATCAATCAATGAACCTTGGGACAATGCATATCACACTAAGAATGACAACTATGCTCTCTTAATGGTGCATAAAGAAATAAGGTGGTGACTCAACATAAAAGTAAAAGAAAGGCCCTTCGCAGAGGGAAGCAGTGATTGCAAGTTTTATAACCTTCAAAAATTATGGTACTTACCGGCTTTGAGCTCTCATTGCCCCCATCATAAGCATCTTGAATGGTTAAAGTTAATGCGAGAACAGTTATGATGCATATGCTTGACAAATCATAAGTTGAAAACCTCGTGTCCCGTGAATACGAGTACCCAAACCATGCTAATTTACTTAGAGTCCCAAGCAAGGCTCTTGTCATTGTAAGTATATGCATATCATTGAGAACCGCCAACGGGGTACCTCCGTGCCCGATGACATGGAACAAGCCCACACCAAAATGACAGGACAAGCAGACAATGAACACCTCAACATCTCTTTTATTTGCTATATTGTTTAGCTTTTTATTGTGAGATGCGTCATCGAATGTTCACCATGGGTATGCTGCAAATTTCCACCATGAATTATGCATGGCTTAGATTGGCGGCCCGGCGTTTCCCTAACACATATAAAAACTCCATGATCCTCACAAGATTCCCAATTCATTTCACACAGCGGGCATCCATAAACAAAAGATCACGATATCAACTCAAATAAGAAGTGCAATGTTGAAAGCTTGCCCCATGACAGCATGGCTGGGCTAGAATCCAACTTACAACTCGCAAGCATAACAACTCAGCATAAAAGACCACAATGTCAAATTTTTAAGAACAGGAAAAAGTAAAGTGTGCCTTCCGGTTCGTGAGAGCTTTACTGACCGAATTTCGCATAACACTGGTAAGAGTTTAATTTGAAGAGAATATAAAAGCAAGTCAAATTTACTTGGAATAGCAAATTGCTAGTAGGTATGTATGGTGGACACTTTGAAAAAATTTGGCTTTTAGGAGTTGGATGCACGAGTAGAGCTCATACTCAGTACAAGGCGAGGGCTAGCAAAAGACTGGGAGCGACCAACTAAGAGAGCAATAATGGCCATAATCATGCAAAGCGACAAAGCGACATTAAAAGAAGCATACGATGGCATCAAAAGTCAAAAACTAAATGATCATGAAGGCTAATGGCGAATTTGTAAGAGTCTAACATGTGTGAGCATGCGCCAAGTCAACCCAAATAAAGCATCAAGGAGAAAACCAAAATAATGCTTCCATACAATAAAAACAACGCATGATTTTTTCAAAGGCTCATTAAGCAATCTCAGTTATTTGAGACAAGTCATGCTACAGCAAAACCACTAAGCATACTATCAAAAAGACATCAAGCATGACATGAAAAAGCCTAAGCCGCAGTCTACACAAGCTCCTTCTTGTACCACTATTTTGCATAAAGCTTTTTCTCTTTTCCAACACCATTTGAAATTTTTATAAACACCTCTTTTGATGAAAACTAATGAAGATCAGAGGCAAAAATAAACCTTGATAAAAATATATGACAAGATCTGAATGCAAATCAAGGCGAAAACGAAAACCAAAAGCAGTAGCGGAAAAAGTAGAATGCTCGATTTTTAATGAGTGAAAACTAGAGCATTCTTTGCAAATGAAAACGAGTACATCTCCTCCAAAGGGAAATTTGTTGGGGTCCAACCATTTATTGCAGCAAACAAACAAACTAAACCAACTAAGAAAACTAAAACAACTGACGCTCCAAGAAAAACACATAGTGCATGAAGCAATAAAAATATAGTGTTTTGAAAGGTGACCTGATTTTTGCCGATGAAGAAGGGGTGCCTCGGGGGCATCCCCAAGCTTTGACGCTTGTACTTCTTGGATATTTCTTGGGGTGATGCATGGGCATCCCCAAGCTTGAGCTTTTGTCCATTCTTCAACTCATCTCATCATTCTCCAATCCCTACACTTGAAAACTTCCTTCATACAAAACTAAACACAATTCTATTAGCAACATTAGTGTAAGCATAAAATATATTCAACCTCTTTTAGCTTCAGGTTTCAACCCAAAACCACCACATATAAAGTATATACTACTGTAGCAACTTCCCAAAAAGTTCCATGATCAAAAAGAACTCAAAAGAAAGCGATAAAGTGGCAAAAACAAATATTGGCAGAAATCTGTCAAAACAGAACAGCTGACAAAGGACGAATTTTTGAGGGATTTTCTGTTGCTCAAATCAAAAAGTGTTCAACTAAGAAAAGTTTGGATATAACCTGGGGCATATGCATAAGAAATCGCAGGTCCAAAAGATAAACAGAGAATTTTCACGAATTTTTACGGTGCAACACCGAAAACAGTTTCAGGACAGCAATAACCCCAAATCTTTACCTCGCTCAAATTAGAGGCTTCTCTTAGCACAAAAACGAAATAAACAAGATAAGGAGCGGTCATTACAGTAGTAATGACTTCCAAGACTCAAATAAAAGAAAAAGTACTGAAAAGTAAACAATGGGTTATCTCCCAAGAGTGCTTTTCTTTAACGCCTTTGAGCTAGGCGCAGAAAAGTGCGAATCAAGTAATATCAATAGATGAAGCATCAAGCTCATAATTTGCTCTAAGAATAGAGTCAAAAAGTAATTTATTTCTTTTCCTAGGGAAGTGTTCCATACCTTTCTTTAATGGGAATTGATACTTGATAGTGCCTTCCCTCATATCAATGATAGCACCTACAGTTCGAAGAAAGGGTCTTCCCAAAATAATAGGACATGAAGCATGGCATTCAACGTCCATAACAAGAAAATCAACGGGAACAAGGTTATTGTTAACCACAATAAGAACATCATTAATCCTTCCCAAAGGTTTCTTCTTAGCAACATCAGCAATAGGAACATCAAAGTAACACTTTTCAAGCGGTGGTAAATCAAGCATGTCATAAATCTTTCTAGGCATGATGGAAATACTAGCACCTAGATCACATAAAGCATGGCAATCATAACCATTAACATGCATATCAATGATGGGTTCCCAACCATCTTCTAACTTCTTGGGAACAGAGGCTTTTTGCTTCAACTTTTCATCCCCAATCTTTATGAGAGCATTGGTAATATGCTTAGTAAAAGCAATATTTAAAGAACTAGCATTGGGAGTCAAAGCAAGCTTTTGCAAGAACAAAATAACTTCAGATATATTGCAGCCATCAACATCAAAATCATTAAAAGAAATAGAGCTATCATCTCCCACACTCCGAAAAATTTCAGCACTCTTTTGAGAAAAAGTTTTGGCAGTTTTAGGCTTTTTAACACAAGGAGTGGGAGTTTTCTCTACACCAATCAAAGTAAGAGGGTTGCTATCAGTAGGAGCAACATCATTAGAGGTAGTAATAGTACATACCTTCATCTCTCTAGCCATCTCATCTTCTCTTTCCCACCTGGCATGCAATTCCGCTAACAATCTAATATTTTCATCAATTCCAACTTGGGTAGCATTAGCGGCAGCAACAACATTGCTCACATTCACATCATTAGGAAACACTTTTAATTTCAGAAGTTCAACATCATGAGCAAGGCTATCAACTTTAGAAGCAAGAATATCAATTTTGCCTAACTTTTCCTCAACAGACTTGTTAAAAGCAGTTTGCTTACCGATGAAGTCCTTGAGCATTACCTCAAGCTCGGAGGGCGCGGCCCTAGTGTTGTTGTAGGAATTACCATAAGAGTTACCATAACCATTACCATTGGTAGAAGGATACGGCCTATAATTGTTACTAGCAAAATTGTTCCTATAAGCATTGTTATTAAAATTGTTATTTCTAATGAAATTCACATCAACTTGCTCTTCTTGAGCAACCAGAGAGGCCAAAGGAACATTATTAGGATCAACATGAGTCCTATCATTAGCAAGCATAGCCATAATTGTATCAATCTTATCATTCAAGGAAGAGGTTTCCTCAACAGAATTTACCTTCTTACCTTGTGGAGCTCTCTCGGTGTGCCATTCGGAATAATTTACCATCATGTTGTCTAGTAGCTTTGATGCGGCGCCCAAGGTAAGGGACATAAAAGTGCCTCGAGCAGCTGAATCAAGTAGGTTCCTTGAAGAAAAATTCAGTCCTACATAAAAAGTTTGGATAATCATCCAAGTAGTCAGTCCATGAGTGGGGCAATTCTTTACCATAGATTTCATTCTTTCCCAAGCTTGAGCAACATGTTCATTATCAAACTGAGTAAACTTCATAATATTGCTACGCAAAGCTATAATCTTAGCAGGAGGATAGTATCTACCAATAAAAGCATCCTTACACTTAGCCCATGAATCAATACTATTCTTAGTCAAAGACAACAACCAATCTTTAGCTTTTCCTCTCAAAGAAAAAGGAAACAACTTGAGCTTAATAATATCACTATCAACATCCTTATATTTCTGCATCTCACATAGCTCAACAAAATTGTTGAGATGAGCTGCAGCATCTTCAGTACTAGCACCAGAAAATTGCTCTTTCATAACAAGGTTCAATAAAGCAGGCTTGATCTCATAAAAAGTGGTAGCAGGAACAGTTGGTGCAATAGGAGTGCAGATAAAATCACTATTGTTCGTGCTAGCAAAGTCACACAACTTGGTGTTTTTAGGAGTACCCATTTCAGCAAAACGAAAGTAAACAAGTAAAAACAGCTACCAAGGATTCTAATTATTTTGGGTTTTTGATAAAAAGCAGTGCAGGTAAAATAAAATAAAGTAAAGCAAAACAAATAACAAAGTAAAGAATGTGTGTGCGAAGAACTCCCCTCGCAGAAGTCTTCTCTTCCTCCCCGGCAACGGTGCCAGAAAATTAGCTTGATGCGTGGTGAATGACCAGCCCGTTGGGAACCCCAAGAGGAAGGTGTGATGAGTATACAGCTAGTTTTCCCTCAGTTAGAAACCAAGGTTTAATATCATTCAGGAGAGGAGAGACAATGACGACTGAAGGTGATGCTTGCTAGTTTGCGACAGCAGCGGACAACTGGCGCTTCGTCCAAGCTTTGCTTGCTAGCTGCAACGTGGAACCTGCACACACACAAACAAATACTTTGCTCCCAACTTACGATGAGGTTGTCAATCTCACCGGTTTGCTTGAAACAAAGGTTATGAGCGTATCGAGTGGAAAACAGTAGAGTATGCGAGTAAAGTAAACAGTGCGGGAAAAGTAAACAGGTGATTGCAATATGATTAAAATAGGACCGGGGTCCACAGTTCACTAGTGGTGTCTCTCCATAGATAAAATAACATGCTGGGTAAACAAATTACAGTTGGGCAATTGATAGAATAAAGATAACGTGATATGTCAAGAAGATCACTATGAGATTCACTCTGGGCATTACAACAAAATACATAGACCGCCATCCAACTGCATCTATGACTAATAATCCACCCCCGGGGATATCATCCGAACACCCTAGAAGTATTAAGTTGCGAACAACAGATAATTGCATTAAGCAAAGTGTGTAATGTAAACAAAGCATATGCCCTTGAGCATATTAATGTTGTTTTCTCCCTAGTAGCAACAGCACATCTACCACCTTAGAGGTTTCTGTCACTCCCCCAGGTGAAATAGAGACATGAACCCACTATCGAGCATAAATACCCCCTCTTGGAGTCACTAGCAACTACTCGGCCAAGATAGCTACTAACAACGGAGAGCATGCAAGATCATAAACAACATAGAGATAACAAAAGATATAATTCAGTACAGCAACTTAATCATAAACACCAATATTCATCGGATCCCAACAAACCAACATCATAGTATTACATAACGGTGATCTCAATCATGTAAGGTAGCTCATGAGATCTAAACATGAAGCACATGGTGGAGAAGACAACCAGCTAGCTACTGCTATGGACCCATAGTCCAAGGTAGACTACTCACTCATCGCTCCGGAGGCAAGCATGGCGATGAAGAAGACCTCCGGCGGCGATTCCCCTCTCCGGCAGGGTGCCGGGAAGAGCTTCTGGACCCTCCCGATCTTCGGGTCGACGGCGGCGGTGGATCGCGATGTATTCTGGAAAACTGATCGGGCCCTTAGGTTTTTCTCGTCAGGGGGTATATATAGGCGAAGAGGCGATGTCAGAGGAGGGACCACGGCCCCTCACGTGGGCCCGGCGCGGCCAGGGGGGTGGCCGCGCTGCCCCTGTGTGTGGGGGCCACGTGGCCCCCCTCCGTCAGGTCTTCGGATGTTTGGGAGCTTCCCCGTAAAATATGACTTCAGGAACTTGTTTCGTCCAATTCCGAGAATATTTCCTATGTATCACTTCTGAAACACAAAAACAGCAGAAAATAGGAAACTGGCACTGTGGCACTTCGTTAATAGGTTAGTTCCGGAAAATGTATAAAAGTGCCACTAAGTGTAACGAAACAATAGGCAAATGGTGTAAAAACAAGCATGGAGCATCAAAAATTATAGATACGTTTGAGACGTATCACTGCCTGGAGAGCCATTGCCTAAAAATGAACTCCTTGATATATTTTATAATGGACTGACTATTGAATCTAAGACATACTTGGATAGTTGTGCTAGTGGTGTTTTCAGGAAAAAGACTCCAGCTGAAGCTAAAGAATTAATGGCTAAAATAAGCCAGAATTATGATGATTGGACTATGGCTGAGTCAACACCAACACCAACAGCAATGCCAGCGCCGACACCAAAGAAGAGGGGGATGATTGAATTAAATGATGAAGTGATGAGAGAAGCCAAGAAATCTCTTAAGGAGAAGGGTATTAAATTTGAAGACGTGAAGAATCTACCACCTATAGAAGAATTATGTAAGCCAATCCTTTGCTCATCTACTATTAAGGTACACTCTCTCCAACGCTTTGATAATAGAGATATTTCTTACTCTAAACCTCCTGATCAATGCTTAGATGAGTTTGATAATTTTATTGTTAAGCAAGATAATTTTAATAAGAGAGTGCAGAATCATTTGTTGGAAAATTCTAGAGCTATTAACAAGTTGCAGGATATTGTGGAGAGAACCTCCAATGATGTGAAGATGCTTGTTAAACATTTTCAAATGGTTCAAACTCAAATTGATCAGCTTACCAAGGTGCAAAAAGATTTGCTAGTTAATGCTGCAAGAGAAAAATAAGCGTGTGAAATACGCACTAGAGGCGGTGCTACTACTCAAGATCCCTTATATCCTGAAGGACATCCTAAGAGGACCGAGCAAGATTCTCAACGAGCTACAAGTGATGGTAATCCTTCCAAAAAGAAGAAGAAGCACAAAATAGTTGTAGAATCTTCTGAAACAGGTAAGGATCCTAATAGTGTTTCTATTTCTGATGCTGAAACTGAGAGTGGTAATGCTTCTGATAAAGAAGAAGTTGAAGAGGAACCAGAAAATCTTGCTAAGAATGCAAAGTACACTAAGGAGGACTTCATTGCCAACAAGCATGGTAGTGAGAGATAACCTTGGGTGCAGAAACCAATGCCTTTTCCTGGTAAGAAACACAAATCTAAGGAAGAAGAACACTACAACAGGTTTTGTGAATGGATGAGACCTTATTTTTTGCAAATTCCTTTGACGGATGCTATTAAAATGCCTCCTTATTCAAAGTATATGAAAGATATTGATACTAACAAAAGGTAGATTCCTAGTGAGGAAATTTCCACTTTACTTGCTAATTACTCTTTTGATGGTAAAGTTCCGGAGAAGCTTGGAGATCTAGGTATACCAACTATTCCTTGCTCTATTAAAAACAATTATGTTAGAACTGCTTTATGTGATTTGGGAGCTGGACTTAGTGTGATGCCTTTTACTCTCTACAAGAGACTTAATCTAGAAAAGTTGATATCGACTGATATATCTTTGCAAATGGCTGATAAGTCTACTACTATTCCTATTAGTATATGTGAGAATGTTCCTATTCAAGTTGCTAATAATTGTTTGATATTGACTGACTTTGTTGTGTTGGAAATGCCTGAAGATGACAATATGTCTATTATTCTTGGGAGACCATTTCTAAATACTGCAGGTGCTGTTATTGACTGCAACCAAGGGAAAGTAACTTTTAATGTCAATGATAAAGAGCACACGGTCTATTTTCCCAAGAAGATTTATAGAAAATATGCTCTAAACTCAATCAAGAATATTGAGACCATCAGAGTTAGTCAAATTATTTGTTTAAGGCCAAAGCCCAAGGAAGAATATCAAATTGTTATGGTTGGGACTATGCCTATCAAGGTCGAGGTAACATAATCATTAAGTGAAATGCAAAGTTTTGCTTCATAGAAAAGTGGTTTGGTAACAAGACTTGATCAACCTTGTTAACAAAGCAGTTTTTAAATGAACAAAACTATGTTTTCACCGCATTTACTTTTGTTTCTACCTTGTTCATTTTTGTTTCCGCTGTTTAGTTTCACATTAGAATATCTTAGAGCTGCTGTAAGTTTGGGTTGGATTTGCTTTCTATCGTTCCACCTTCGTTTTCCCGAGTTTTATTCTCTTATCAATTTATGAAAAATCCTCGTAAATAAAGTTTCTCAAAAAATTCTTTTTAAATTTTTATGTCAAAAATGGGGCAAAGAGGCACCTGGGAGACCTTAGGGGGACCCACCATGCCACCTCACCACATGGTGGCGCGGCCCAAGCCTGGCCGCGCCGTGGGATGGTGAGGGGGCCCCCTGGCCCTCCACTTACCTCTCCACCCTCACTTCCTTCTCTCTCCCGAAATATCTCTACACCTCAGCTCAAACCCGTGTTCTTGCTATTCTTCCTCGCGATTTTTCGATCTCCTTGCTCAACCCATCTTTGCAGCTGAGATTAGGAGCATTTGTTCTCCGGTATGTGACTCCTCCGTTTGTCCAATTAGAATTTTGTTTAGTGGAGTATTTCTTGAGTATTTTAGCTCACTAGGTGACAAGTGAAATGAGTTTGCATGCTTGTTCTATTGCTTAGAAATGTTATTTTGATACATGTTAACCATCTTGTAACTCCCTATAGTAGTTTCCTACATTTGTTTGTCTCAAAATCATTTTTTATGAGGTTTGTCAAAAATTTCAGAAAAGGGAAATGGACAACTACACCTATGGAGAAGTCTTTGAAATAGAAGCACCAAGGTCATCAAGGCCTTCAAGATTCACTGCTCAATATAGGACATCCTACAATGAAGATCTTATGTCACCGAACATTGGCGATGAGGGGGATACTAGTAGGGAAAACCTCATCTGTGGCGCACCAATATATGTATTCTATGGCGCATGGGTGGTGCTCCACAGAATCTTCGCCACAAAAATAAGCATTCTATGGCGCACCAGTACATGCGGCACAGAAATACGACATTCTGTGGCGCACTAGTTCATATGCGCCACAGAAATAAGGCATCCTGTGGCGCATGAGTACTAGGTGCGCCACAGAAATAGGTGCGCCACAGAAAATTCAAAAAAATTCAAAAAAAATTAAAAATCGAAAAAATATTATTATTTTTTGAAAATCATAAAAATCGAAATAATGTGAAAAAACTATTTTATTTCATTTTTTTTAGGATTTTATCACATGAGGAACATATTCAAATCACACCGAATTTCTTGACTTCCCGCCAGGTCACCCATCTTTAGACTACTCCGGGCTGAGCACACTTAACTTCTCCATTCTATGTGCATGAGCTATCCCTAACCTACCCAAGTTCTTATTGATATTACTATCATATCAATCCTCTTAAGGCCTATGTGTGCTTGTGTGTGTATGTGCGTATATGTGTGTATATGTGTATATATATTATGTATATGTGTGTATATGTGTATATATGTGTGTGTATATGTGTATGTATGTCCGCGTATATGTGCGTATATGTGTGTGTATATGTGCGTATATATGTGTACATGTGTGTATGTGTGTTTATATGTATGCATGTGTGCATATATATATGTGTGTATATGTACGTATATGTGCGTATATGTGTGTATATGTGCGTATATGTGTGTGTATGTCCGCGTATATGTGTGTATATGTGTATATATGTCCACGTATATATGCGTATATGTGTATGTATATGTGCATATATGTGTGTATATGTGTATATATGTATGCATGTGTGCATATATATGTGTGTATATATGCGTATATGTGCGTATATGTGTGTATATGTGCGTATATGTGCATATATGTGTGTGTATGTGTGTGTATGTGTGCGTATATGTATGTATATGTGTGTGTATGTGTGTGTATATGTGTGTATATGTGTGTGTATGTGTGCATATATGTGTGTGTATGTGTGTGTATGTGTGTATATGTGTGTGTATATGTGTGTATATATCTGCATGTGTGTATATGTGTGTGTATATGTGTGTGTATATGTGTGTATATATCTGCATGTGTGCTATATGTGTGTATATAACTAATCCAAAAGTTTAATCCAATATAAATTTTGATCTAAAAATAAAAATTTGAAAAAAATTGAAAATATAAAAGTGCGAAAAAGCCTATTTTCCCTTTTGAATTTTGAGATTCTAAAATTTGTCGAAACGACCATAGGTGGTTGAATTCGGATATAACTTTTCGTGTAGATACTTTTTCATATAAAAAACTTTTTAATCCGACTTCGTATGCAAAAGTTATGGCCGTTTTACCGAGACATAAAGTTTTTTTGTAAAAAATATCAAAATTCATTTTTATTATTTTTCTTACTTACTAGATCACATAACATAACTAAATCAGATTTTTTGAATTTTTTTCAAACATTTTATCATTTTCTTTTATTTTTTAAAAGACTAAAAAGGCGACCCACTGGGGTGGGGGGGTGGGGGGGTGGGGGGTGGGACGAACTAATTCTGTGGCGCACCAGGGCCAGTGCACCACAGAATTACCCTAATTCTGTGGCGCACTGGTCTTGGTGCGCCACAGAATGCTCACCAGGGCCAGTGCGCCACAGAATTACCCTAATTCTGTGGCGCACTGGTCTTGGTGCGCCACAGAATGCTCTAATTCTGTGGCGCACTGGCCCTGATGCACCACAGAAATAGAGGAACCAATGATTGGGGCTGATAGGGCGTGGGTCCCACCCTATTTCTGCGATGCATGGTCTTTTGGTGCGCCACAGAAATGACATATTTCTGTGGCGCATCTGGTTTGGTGCGCCACAGAAATAATTTCTGTGGCGCACTGCTAGCTAGTGCGCCACAGAATTGCATCCCACCTATAAGGGTTTTCCTACTAGTGGGATGATGGAGATGCGCATCCATCCACCTTCCCTTGTGCTAACTTTTTGAGTGATGCAGGGATTCTTGAGGATTTCTTACTCTTTGTTAACAGGGTTGGATTGACTACATACATGACGGATGAGAGTAATCAATATGCTTTGCTCACGAAGATTTTTGTTGAAAGCTTTAAATTCACTAACTCTTATTTCAAGCCTTCCATTGCATTTAAGATTTATGATAAGTCTATCATCATGTGACGAGGGTTAACTCGACAAATGCCCTGGATGAAGGACTTAGGATCGGGGACATAGGGCGTCGGATGAACTCGAAGGTAAAATCAGTCAAACAAGGTGTGTATCGAAAGTAAACATGGGTGTAAACCTGGCTTTCTTTCAATCTGTCCCCCACTGTCCCCTCCTGGCCCCTATATATATAGGTGGCCAGGTCTCAAGGATCGGGAGGGATCCGATACAGATTACAATATCGACATACGACATAAACTCGTATTTCGACTATTGTTACAACTGGGCCTAGCTTAATGGGCCTCAGGGGTACTTAACTGACGGGCTCTACTGTCTATACCCTTGTCAGTAGCCCCCGAGATTCTACCAGAATTGCAGATTTGGGTTGAATCTCAGATCTTCAAATCTTCGACTTGATCAATACTTGACTTCTTCATATCTTCAAATCTTCAACTTGGTCTTTCGACTTATCTTTTTATTACAATGTCTTGCAAGGGGTTTTGATGAACAGGCCTGACAACTCTGACGGATCAAGATGCCAGTTAACTGCCGAAACATATACTTATCACCTACTTCAAATTCAATCCCCTTGGACTTGAATTTGGGAAACCGGTCAAACCCATTCTTTTGCCGCATTTAGGACTTACAAAGAATGAATTCCAGTGGTTCTCAGGGTACCCAGTGCGTCCACCAGGATTTTCTTCGCGTCGTAGACACGGATAAGTACCAGCAGAGTGCATCCATGTGCATATACCAGGCCACACAGGACGGATCCCGGGGTCTTACCTTCCTGATATATTTCAACCACGGCATTCAAGTTTTGTCACGATGACGCAACTCAAGAATTATATGTCGCAGCCTTGTTTGACTGTTTCAATGTACAAAATATTCGGGTTATTCAACCTTGATTGATAAAAAACTCCCTCCCGATGGTAGTAATGATGCTTTCCAAATCTTCTTTCGTCTTCTTTGCTCCATTATTCATGAAAAAACATCGTTGGGTGCGCGCCCAGTGCTCCCGATGGGAGTAGCCCCCGAGGCTATAGTCGAAAAACTTATTTTGTGTATAGGCTCAAATATATTGTGCCTACTTTTACTCATCAGATCATAGCTTTATCTGATAATATCGTCGGGTGCACGCCCAGCGCTCCCGATGGTAGTAGCCCCTGTGGCTATAGTCGAATATTTTCGGGTATAGACTCAAAGAATGAGTTTTTCTTCCTTGATCCCTCTGTACCTTTTGTGTCAGATTTTTGTCGACTTCCTTGGTCTTCATCAATACGCAGATATGTCACACCAGACTTTATTCTGAATGTTTTCCCTACTAGTGTCCACCACTGTCATAGTCTTATTTCCCGTTACTCGAATTCTCGTGACGTCATTAATATACTTACTCTGTATGTAATTTTGACTTGGCGCTGACCGTTATTCGTGGGCAGCGCGGTAATTTCGGAATTTTCCTGCCCGTTAGTGGGCTGCCGTTTCTGCTCCTTGCACCATGTCTCAGCCCACGTTCCTTCATTAGGAAGCTATATAAGGGGGAGAGTGGGGAATTTACTGTCTACCAGTTCCTCGCTTCTGCCGCCGCCACCATTGCTGCAAACCTTGCGGCCCTCTGAGCTCCTGCACAGCCCCCGTGCGCAAGCCGTAGATGCGCGTCAAGACCCTTGCGCAGAAGAACAAGATGGGGAAAAGCAACATTGCCAATTCAGCGACTAGCTGGGTGCCTTCTGATTTCGAGCAGAAGGGTCTGGACAAGGCCCAGGCTGATGGTCTCATCTCCGATGATGATCAGGTCATCTTCCCTAGCACCGAGTGCATCCCCAAGCCCCCGAGCGGCTTCCGGGTGATGTTTCTTGCCTTTCTCTTGCACAGTCTCTCTTTCCCTGCCCACGAGTTCCTTCGCGGGCTTCTCTTCGTGTACGGTGTGCAGCTTCACCAGCTCATACCGAACTCGATTCTTCACATTGCTTGTTTCATTACCCTTTGCGAGTCTTTCCTGGGGATCGAACCCCATTTTCTTCTCTGGAAATTTCTCTTTTGGCTCCGCCCCAGTGTCGCTTTATCAAAAAAGCCTGAGCTAGGCGGGGCTGTTGTTTCTATCCGTGATGAATCTCAGTACCTGGAGTTTTCCATGGCTGCCTCAGTACAAGGTTGGAGGAAGAAATGGTTTTATATCAAAGACTGGAAAGTCTCTTCCTTTGACCAGTACGGTATTGCCCCTTTTGATGCCTCTAAAGAACTGAAGAAATTGGCCTCGTGGGATTCGCCTCCCACAGAAACTGAGATGGAAGAAATCAAACCGCTGCTAGCCCGCATCCAAGCTCTGAAGAGTGGTAGAGGACGTGCGCTCTTTGGTACTCAACTTATGGCGTTTTTCTTGCAACGGCGAGTTCAGCCTCTTCAGCATCGTCTTTCCAAACTTTGGTCATTTTCTGGCTTGGGAGATTCTTCTCGAGTATCTGACGATCTTATGGAGAAGAAGGATCTCGACAAGCGAGTGAGAGCTCTTACTACTCTCATGAAAGACCATGAAATTGCAGCTTTGGCCGCTGGTTACTTCGACTCCGAGCATCCCTTGCCTGCGGTATGTGTACTGTCTTCCTTTATTCGCCTTCTTTATTTTATCATTGTTTTTCTTATAACTTTTGGCTTGTTTTCCTTCCAGGACCACCAGTCCCATGTTTCTCGCCCTCCTCTTCCGAAGGGAGGAGCCATTCAGGATGTGCCTGTTTCTACTGGCTCTGAAGCCCCGAGGCTGAGGACAGCCAAGACGGAGATGAAGCCGAAGATTCGCTAGAAGGGACCAGCTCGACTATGTCGCCTCCTCCTACACTTTCCGAAGACCTTGGTCTCAATAAGAAGAGGAAACGTATGAAGGAATTCCTTTCTTCGAGTACCTCCGCCCACAAAAATGTGGTCGTAGAGGCCTCTGCTCTAGAGGAAGAGGAAGAGCTTTTCGACGCCCTGGACTCGTGAGTTCTTTGCTGACTTTTTCATATACTCTTCTTTCTGTCGATTTGGACAGAGTGCTTTACTTTTTTTTGCTTCTTTTCCAGTGATAACGAGGACCCTAAGAAATTTGCTGACACTGCTCCTATTACTGATGCTCCTATTGTTGATGAACCACCTTCACAAGAGGCAGCTGTGGTGCCTAAATCACCAGAAGCTGCTGCCAAGAAGGCTGGTTTTCGTGCTTCCAAACACCTGAAGAAAGCGTCAGCTGCGAGTACTTCTCTCGACGCCCCTCGGCCAGTTATCCCCACTGATGATGTAAGTACTATATATTTTTGTAGTTTACTAGTTTTGAACTATTCTTCTCATGCCCTGCCTTGGATAGACTTTGATGAAAAAGTTCATCTCCTTGGGTACTGAATGTGTCGACTTTTTGAAAGCGGCGATGTCTTCTCATGGTAAGCTTTTTGCCATCCTGTATCTTTTATTTGCCTATCTTTGCGCTTCTGTGACTCTTTTATCGAGTTTTCTTTCTGCTTCTTGCGCTGCAGATGATTTGGTGGCAGCTAATGCTCGCATTTCGTCTCTGGAAGCTAAACTCGAAGCTTCCAGAAAAGCTTGGGATGCCACCACTGCTGCCAAAACCATTGCTGAGAAGTCCACTAAATCAGCATTGGCTAGGGCAAAGAAAGCGGAGAAAGCCCTTGCCGACGCTTATAAGGAGCGTATCCAGCGGGAGCAGGCCGTAACTGAACGCCTTAATAAAATGTCGGCTCTTGCTGGAGGTAAATACCATGCTTTCCCCTTCTTTGTTGAGTTGCCCATTCTTATACTTGCTGATGTGTGCTTTTTCTCTATCTTTGTCTCCTTGGTTGTTTAGAACATACTAGGGTGTCTTCGGCATCTTTGCAGCCAGACAATGATTCTCTCATTGCCGTAGTTAACTTGCTGGAGTCGAATTGGATTTCTATCCAGGAGATCTTCGAGTTGGCTAGCCGCGTGCTAACGTGGATTTTCGTCGGGTTGTGGCCCAAGCAGAAAAAGGACGTGCCAGATGCTGATTTGAAGAAGCTTGCAAAGGCGTTTGACACCCCCAAAGATCCTATCCTTCTGATGAAGGGGCGCTCCATGAAGCGAGGTGCGGAGGGGGCCATTGCGCTTACTTATGCGCATGGCGAGGAGGTTAACTGGGAGAAGGTGAGCTCTTCCCGTGGTCGACCTCTTTCGGAGCTACGGGGTTTCTTCGAGAAGGCGAAGAAGTACGCGCCAGGCATCGTGTCGATTATTTCTCCTTCAGCGGCTTCTTCGACCTCTACTACGCCAGTTTCTTCGACTTCGGCGACAAGTGGATCGATGCCTCCTCCCAACGCTGGTCCTACCTCTGCCGCGCCTACTTCTGCCACGGAGCCTGATGCTGAGGTGGCGTAGACTTAGTCTTCCTTTGTAGCCTTCATTTCTTTTGATGTAGTAGACTTTATTTATATTTTGCCCGAGAGTCAATCAGGGGGCTTGTACTCGTTGTAAATACTTTTTCTTTTATGAAATGTCGCGCTTGGATTGAATTTCTAAGATGTTGTCTTTTCGTTTGTGTTGGCTTCCAGCCTGTGCATGCTGGTGGATCATCGGGTCGTGATCGGGCTTCACCTCCTGCCAATATGTTTGACTCCGGAGCTTCTTCGCCTCCTCGTCCTTCTTGTCGATGTACGGAATATTTGTTGAGAATTTCGGACCTTGAAGGCCGTTTATCCTTGATGAAGCGCTAGACACAGATTGCTATGGACAAGGCCAGCAAATCTTGCGGCTTTATGAAACAGATATCCACACTTGAGGATAAGGTGTCAGGTCTAATGGCCAAGATCGTGCATCTCAAAGAATGCGACACCTTTCTTATTGGTATCATCGAGTCTGTCTGTGAGATGTTGCGATGTAAGGTTCCCTACAGCCTTTCTCTTTTCCCTTTTATTCCACTATTGTTGGCTCATGCCTTCTTTGTTATCTCAGGTACTTGCCTGGACTTTGTTGGTGAGACACGTCGGGTTTCTGAACGAATTGCGGCTCTTGAGAAAGCATCAGAAGGAATCGACAGTTTGTGGTCTGATCCCCGATGCCGTCGTGCCATTGTGCTTCTTCAAGATCGTGCTCAGCACATTGGAGAAGCAGTTGATGGTTGTCAAAGATCTTTGACGACCATGTATTCTGTCATGCTCCCTCGCAATCCTCTGCCTGGAAGCTTTCCGCAGCTACTCGACGCTTTTAGATCTAGTCGGTGAATTCATCGGCTGATAGAGCTCAACTTGGTGGCTGGCGCCAATTTTGCTCTTGGGTGGACACGTAAGTGGCATCCAAGGCTCAATTATAGTTCTATGTCACTGAGTTTTCCTTCAGGGGGAGCTAGTTTGCGAGTTCATCTAGAGGCTACCCTTCAACCAGCAAGAAGGATCATAGCTAGGTTGCTTCAAGAGGATGCCGCGTTTTTCTGCGAGCATCATTACTTAGACCCCCTGGGAGTAGACGATTCTGATAACCCAATGTTATGATGCTCGTGTATGTACTTTGTGTATGGAACGCGAGAGTTTCTGTTTTCTAACTTCTCTTATCAAATTTTTTTATTCTTAGAGCGTTTTATATTGTGAGTTTTGGTGCGTTTGCCGCATTTTTTGTTTGAAGACATGTAAACTTGAATAGGAGGAACTTTGTCTTTATTTATGCTTATAATGTAAGATACATGGGGTGTCCCAAGAGATCCGACCAATGACCTGTGTTCTGGATCTAGAGGGCATTGCCCTGGAATAGCTCATGGCTTTTACAGCCTTATTTTTCTATTCTACTTTTTGGCCTACTTTGTCGCCTACGCCGTCGAGGTCTTCTCTTCTTCTCCTGTAGTTTTGTCTTGGTCTGAAGGTTGTACCCTTGGTTTTTTCACCTCCGGCTCTGCTGGGTGCCCTTCAAGTTGTTGTGTGGCTCCTGTAGTCGCGCTTTTTTGCTTTGTCTTTGGGTTCCCCGTAGTTCACCATCATGCCAAAGTTTTGCGACATCTTGTGAAATTCCTTGTCGCATAAATCTGAGCGTTCAAAGCTTCCTTTCACTGTGATGATTCCGTTGGGTCCTAGCATTTTGAGTACCAGGTACGTATAGTGAGGTACTGCCAAGAATCGCGAAAACGCGGGTCGCCCGAGGATCGCGTGATATTGTGATGTCCAGTCCATGACTTTGAAGTCGAGCTTCTCTCTTCTGTAGTTTTGTCTATTCCCGAAGCAAACGTTGAGTGCTATTCGACCCAATGGATAGTTAGCGCTTCCTGGGACGATTCCGTGGAAGGAACAATCAGTTGGCTTCAGGAACTCTAACGAGATGTGCATTGCTCGTAGAGTCTTTGCATATATAAGATTTATTCCGCTTCCTGCATCCATGAATATTCTGTCGATATCGTATGTCCCAATTTGGGCTTAGAGTACCAGAGGCGCGTTTCCCGGCCGAGGTACTGTTATGGGGTGATCATCTCTGCTGAATTCTATGGGTTGCTCCGACCAGTGTAGATATTCCGTTGTTGCTGGAGGCGAGGTTACTGCTAGGTTAACTTGGCGAGTTATGCTTTTTTCCTCTTTGTTCGACTTTGTCACAGGCTGTATCATTGCTATGATGTGTCCTTTAGATGGAACATATCTTCCGTCGTCATCGTGCCCTGGTTCGGCTGGTCTTGACTTTCAAGAACTCCATTGTTTCCTTGTTGATTTGCAGGCGCGTTGCTTGTGTTTCCTTCGTATCCTTGCCGTTTTGCTTCAGCTTGCTTGTTTAGTGCTGCTTCCTGTAGTTTCAAGAACGTTGTGCAATCTTTCATCGCGTGCCTGGATACTCGTTTCCCATCGACAAACGCGGAGTGTATGTGACATGGTCCGTTTAGCATATCGTCTGGTGATGGGTTGTACTCTCTAGATTCTCTTGTCTGAAGCTTTTTGTAGTCTTCTTTTCCGTAGCTACGATATCCCGAGCTTCTACGGTCATTCCCTTGGTAGCTATTGTCCTTGTACCCTGCGGCTACTTGGCTGTGAGAGCCATAGTTGTCATAGTTGCGGGATCATGCCTTCTCGCCGAACCCTCAATACGGAGCTGCGGCATATGCCGCTGAAGGGTTTCGCAGCATAGAAAACAAAAATTTTCTTACGAAGACGAACAAGAACAGCCAAGATCTGATCTACGAGATGCAAAACAACGAGCGAGATAGATGAGATCTTCATACCCTTGAAGATTCGCACAGCGGAAACGTTCAATAGAACGTGGTCGGCGTAGTCGTACTAGCGTCTCCTCCTCGCGATCCGATCCGATCCAAGCGCCACAACGGGCGGCGCCTCCGAGCGTTGCACACGTACAGCGCAGCAACGACTCCTCCTCCTTGGTCCAGCAAGGTGCGGTGGAGTGGTAGATGGGATCAGCAGCACGACGGCGTGGTGCTTATGGTGGAGAGTATGTGCGGGCAGGGCTTCGCCTACGCGCGCGAGGTGGAAGAAGAAAGGCTTAAGATCTAGTCAAACTAGGGCAAGAAAATACTACAAAAGTCAGAGATAACGCCGGCTGAAACAATTTTCGAGTTAGGTCTCACCTTAGCCGGCGGTCTCTTTCTTTTATAGGCGCTGGAGGCTGGATTGCTGCACCGTGGCTCAGCCGAAAATCCAGATCGATCCGGATCGAACTCTGGCGTGCGAGCAGCCGAGTCTTGCACGGTCGCGCAGCCCACGCGGGATCCTGGCGTGGCGTGCGAGCGCAGCCCAGCCGCGGGGCAGCCGGCCAGCTCGATCGGCCTCTGGCGCTGCCTGGCATGCAGCCAGCCCAGGCGGGGCTGTGGCGCATGTGGCCGGCGGCCTGCTGGCGCTCGCTCCTGGCCGCTGCGCAGCCCAGCCTGCCCCGGCGCGAGGCCCAGGCGCGGGAGCGGCCCAGGCGCGGCAGCCTGGCGCACGGCCCAAGCGCGGGAGCCTGGCGCGCGGCCCAGCCGGCGCCTTCCCCCCTTTTTTTTTTTGCCTTTTCCTTTTTGCAGTTTTGTCTAAATGGAGCTACTAAATAGGCCCATTAGCAAAACTACTTATGGACTAACTTTTAGCCCTTATTTATTTCTACTAAATAAATATATGTATTTATTAATTAATAAATCATTAATCTTCTTCCCGGAACAATTCCGTTACTCTCCGAAACTATTTCCACAAATCCCGAAACTACCCTAGCGTCGATGAGCGTTAAGTGTGTGACCCTACGGGTTCGAGAATGTGTGGACATGATCACCATCAATAATCAATAGCGGGATCTGGAAATCCATATTGACTCCCACATATTCAACGAGATCAATATCGGTGAACCACGATGTCAGGATTCAATTAATCCCGTATACAAATTCCTTTGTCTCGCGATATTTTACTTGCCCGAGATTCGATCGTCGGTATCGCTATACCTAGTTCAATCTCGTTCGCAGCAAGTACTCTTTACTCGTTCCGCAATCCAATATCACCCTGTGATTAAACTCATTAATCACGTGTTTGCAAACGGTGTATGATATTGATTACCGAGTGGGCCCGGAGTATATCTCTCCAACTTGGGAGGGACAAATTCCATCTCGATACATGCAACTCAACAAGTACTTTCCGATTACCTGAGAGACACCTTTATAATCACCCTCTCATAGGATGACGTTTGATGACCTCAAAGCTCTCTTTCGATACTAGGGAGTGGCATTATCTCATGGTCTAAGGAATAGGATACTGACATAGGAAAAGCTACGCAATTGTGAACACAAAGACACGATCTAATTGCTGTGCTTAATTTGGGTCTATCCATCATATCATTCTTCTAATGACATGACCTCATTATTAATCGACAACTCATGTCTATGGTTAGGAAACCTTAACCATCATTAATCAATGAGCTAGTCTAGTAGAGGCATACTAGGGATACGGTGTTTGTTCATAAACCACACATGTATTAATGTTTCCACTTAATACAATTCTAGCATGGAATATAAACATTATCATGAACAAGAAATATAATAATAACAATATTATTATTGCCTCTAGGGCATATTTCCTTCAGTCTCCCACTTGCACTAGAGTCAATAATCTAGTCAATACTTGCGCCTTTAACACTCGTGGCATTCCAGTGTTAATCATACACGTTGCTAGTGGTAAACCTTATTTACGGGTCTGACATATTCAGGTCCGTATGTATTTGCATATCTTTGCGTCATCACGCATTACTCATCTTTTATGAGATGGCATCGTATAAACTTGGTCTTCTGGTGAGACCTTTGCCGAGACTATGTTGTCACTATTGTCATACAATAGAACTACATGGTACTAGCACACTTGGAACTACACTTAGTTCTCTTGCCGCTTCTAAAGCCATTATATACTTAGCCCTCGTTGCAGTGTCCGTCACAATGTTTCACATTGGAACTCATCCAAGTAATCATGGAACTTTCTTCCATCTTATTGTGCCACCTTCTAACTCAAAACAAATAGTCTAAAATTGAGATTAAATTTTACTGTATATGTGACAAAGTCAATGTAACACATTGCAATGAATCATTTGTCACTCCTGCATACAGAACATATTCTTACTTCTTCGAAAGTACATAAGAATATCTTTACTATTGTCCAACAATCATCATATGAATGCTCGTAACCTTTTAGAGCATCGGACATATCTGGATATACATATCATGGTATACAAGATTGATAAGATCATTCTTGTGGTTTCAATCATCAAGTGTCAAAACAGTTGATTCTTGCTTCAACCTCTTCCATGCAACAAGAACCGTTCTTTATTGTTTCCATATTGAACAAATTCAATATTTCATCTATGTACTTTGACAAAACTATATTAGTGCCTCAATCTATCTGCATAGACATTGATGCTTAATATTCTGGTTTTGCCTAAGTCTTTCATCAAAAATCTAATTTTAATGAAAACTTCACAATATCAAGAAAAACACATAATTTCCAATGACCAATATGTCGTCTACATAAAGCATTAGAAATATGTCTCAGCGCTCCCACTTACTTTCTTGTAAATACAAGCATCTTCAAATATCTTGATGAAATTAAACTCTTTTAACATTTTCATCATTTGAAGATTCCAACTCCGTTATGCTAACTTCTACCATTGAAGTTTGCACACATATCTAGTAACCTTTGAATTAACAAAACCCATTGGGTCGTGTCTGGTACACGTCCTTGGTGTGCATTCCAGTAGAGGAACGTTGTTTTGTTTATTCAACTATCATATCTCAATATGTAACTGTTGCTAGAGTAATCCATATGACGAAGTCAGGGCCCATCACCGCTTCTTTGTATATTGTTGGTTAATATTATCTAATAATATCTCGTTTCTCAAATCTTGCTATTTGATTACGACCAACTTGGTTAAATAGGAACTTCAATGTCGTGACTACAACACATTGTAGACGCGTGAGCCATGAATGCAGTTGCCGCTTCCAGAACATATTCTGGTGTTGTGCTACTTTGATCATCTTGCTCAGATTCAATAACCTCATCAAGTTCTATCTTCCTTCCACTTAAACCTTTCGCGAGAAAACTCCTTCAAAAGAAATTCACTTTTAAGTGACAATCACTATGTGTTTGGGTTCATAGTAGAAGAAATACCCATCGACATTCTTTAGGATAACCTACAAAGATTTACTAATCTGATTTTGGTTGTAAACATTTTACACATATGCCTTGCATACCAAAATTTAAGAAAAAAACAACTACAACTTGTACGGTGTCATTTCAGCAGATTGTGATGGCACTCTATTCAGTGAAAGACAGTAATCTCTAAAGCATAATCCACAAATTATATTGGTAGTTTTATTTCATCATTGATCTAACCATGTCAAACAAGGTTTGATTACACCCATCGAAAACTCCATACTCATGTGGCGTTTCACGAGATGCAAGTTTGTGAAACAATTCACTTATCTCTTAGATGTTTGCTAAACTTGTAACTCAAATATTCTTCTTTTATGATCCAATCATAAATACTTGAATTTTCTTGTTACAATAATTTCCACTTCATAAATTGAACAGTTTCAATCATTTCATAATTCTATCTCATCAAGTAGATATACCATACATCTATTTAAGTCATTGATGAAATATAAAATACACCGCATTCGACTTTACACCATGAACTACATACATCATTATGTATGATCTCCATTTAGTTAGTCGATTGCTCTGTCCATGGCCAATGAACAAGTTTAATCATCTCTAGGAAAAAGTCTCACAAGTGTCAATCAATTCAAAATCAAATGACTCGAAAATCTATCAATATATAGAATTTCTTTCATGTTTTATTTCCAATATGACTTAAACAGCAGTGTTTCAAATAAGTGAAATTATTTGTCTTGCGACCTTTAGCATTAGTGTTATAAATATCTATTTCACCAACAAGATTTATAATAATCTATCCATCGATTATGGAAGACGGTAATAATTTGAACAACTATTATTCTCATAATACCAGAACACGATAACAATTATTATGTTCATAACATATCTTGAAGGCTAGGTTTGATGCCGGCGAAAAACACAATAACAATTTTATTTGTTTCTCGACGTGCATTATTGCCACATTCTTTTGCTAGTTACTTAGGCCATTGTAGTTCTTGCATTGTGTTGCTTTGTATGACATTTCATACCAACAATCCAGTATCGAATACTCAAGAATTACATTGTTAACAAGCAAAGAATATATTTATAACATGTATAACATTTATATACCTGAGCTGGACATTTCCAGTCTTTTCCTTTTTCTACCAAATATTTTGTAGATCCTATTTAGCGTTTCCTCTCCACTTAGAAGAATCTATCAACATCAATAGTGGTGTCAATCATTTGACACATGGTCCAAAAATTAGTCAAATACTAATGGTTTTGGATTTGCACATTGAGGTGGATCACCATCATCATATAATTGGCGTTCTTCTAGATTCTAATCTTTAGCATTCTTTTGGTATAGCAAAACAATTTAGCTGATACCTTTTCATCCATCTTATCATGACAACTTCACGATGAAACTACTATAGCTCATAAGGATGATTGCAAGTATATATTTAGTTCCCAAACTGTTGGGTGATCGGGATGCCTAGCATCTTCAATCTTCGCATATATTCATACAATATGAGCATATGTTCTTTTACTAATTTATACTTCATCATTTTGCAAACAATCAAAGTTTTAGATATCAAATATCTTTCACTTCTTGTTTGTTTCTGAAACAATTCTTTCAGCTCCAAGATCACTTTGATTCTCAAACAATTTTGAAGATCAATTTCTCATGAAGGCAAACATGATCTTATATGCTAAACTTGAATCATTGCTCTTAGATTAATACAGCTTATTAAATCTTATGGAGCAAGCGAGGTTTGCTAAAGTTTGCGATAGGACTTAATCTTTAGTCTTGACATTCTAACTAAACGGTACTAATCCGTAAAAAGATTATCCAGAATTCTATAGTTCTTTTAACTCAATTTAAACTAAGTGTTGGTGGAAAACGGTTGCCAAAAACTACAACGACTTATGCAAATACACTAAGATTTAGTTCATGATAATTAGTTCAAGTTAATCAAATTACTAATGAACTCCCACTAAATTCAACATCCCTCGAAGTTGTTTAGTGAGGCATGATCCAAATTCACTACACCAAGACCGATCATCACGTGTGATGATGTAGTTTTAATGGTGAACATCAACATGTTGATCATATCATCCATATGACTCATGCTTGACCTTTCGGTCCGTGTGTTCCGAGGCCATGTCTGTACATGCTAGGCTCGTCAAGTTTAACCCAAGTATTTTGGCGTGTGCAAAACTGGCTTGCACCCGTTGTATGTGAACGTAGAGTTTATAGCACCCGATCATCACGTGATGCTTCAAAACGACGATCTTTCGCAACGGCGCATACAAGGGGAGAACACATTTTATCTTGAAATTAAGTGTGAGGGATCATCTTATAATGCTACCGTCGCGATCAAAGCAAAATAAGATGCATACATAAAGGATAAACATCACATGCAAATACAATATGTGACATGGTATAGCCAATCTTCGCACATCGATCTCCATCGCGTGCGCGCCGACATGATCTCCATCACTCCACCATGATTGCCTCCACCACGAATAGCAACTACGACTATTGCTAACTACTTAGCGATAAAGTAAAGCTATTACATGGCGTATAAGAAGTTGACACGCAGGTCATACAAAATTATAAAGACAACCATATGGCTCCTGCCGGTTGTGAACTCATCGACATGCAAGTCGTGAAACATTACAAAACATGATCATTGCATACATCACATATATCAACATACACATCACATCTTGTGGCAATACCATATCACAAACACTCCCTGCAAAAACAAGTTAGACGCCTCTAATTTGTTGTTTGCATATTTTACGTGGCTTATGGGAGCTACGCATAAGAACGGTTCTTACCTACGCAAAGCCACAACGGTGATATTATGGTTGCCAACATCCGTTGTAGATCCCATGACTACTATAGTGAGAGAAACTGGCATCCACCAGCCGCATGTGTGGAACAAGCCACACGTCAAGTGCGGAGCCGGTCTCGCGAACGAGGTCGCGTAAGGTTGGCTTGGACCGCTTCGATCTCACTATACCGCGCCATAAGAAATACACAACATAGAGGTTTGCAACAGAAAACATCAACGCCCGCAACAAGCATGTTGCGTTTTACTCGTGTAAAACATCTACGCATAGATCTCGCTCTGATACCACTGAAGGGTTTCGCAGCATAGAAAACAAAAATTTTCTTACGAAGACGAACAAGAACAGCCAAGATCTGATCTACGAGATGCAAAACAACGAGCGAGATAGATGAGATCTTCATACCCTTGAAGATTCGCACAGCGGAAACGTTCAATAGAACGTGGTCGGCGTAGTCGTACTAGCATCTCCTCCTCGCGATCCGATCCGATCCAAGTGCCACAACGGGCGGCGCCTCCGAGCGTTGCACACGTACAGCGCAGCAACGACTCCTCCTCCTTGGTCCAGCAAGGTGCGGTGGAGTGGTAGATGGGATCAGCAGCACGACGGCGTGGTGCTTATGGTGGAGAGTATGTGCGGGCAGGGCTTCGCCTACGCGCGCGAGGTGGAAGAAGAAAGGCTTAAGATCTAGTCAAACTAGGGCAAGAAAATACTACAAAAGTCAGAGATAACGCCGGCTGAAACAATTTTCGAGTTAGGTCTCACCTTAGCCGGCGGTCTCTTTCTTTTATAGGCGCTGGAGGCTGGATTGCTGCACCGTGGCTCAGCCGAAAATCCAGATCGATCCGGATCGAACTCTGGCGTGCGAGCAGCCGAGTCTTGCACGGTCGCGCAGCCCACGCGGGATCCTGGCGTGGCGTGCGAGCGCAGCCCAGCCGCGGGGCAGCCGGCCAGCTCGATCGGCCTCTGGCGCTGCCTGGCATGCAGCCAGCCCAGGCGGGGCTGTGGCGCATGTGGCCGGCGGCCTGCTGGCGCTCGCTCCTGGCCGCTGCGCAGCCCAGCCTGCCCCGGCGCGAGGCCCAGGCGCGGGAGCGGCCCAGGCGCGGCAGCCTGGCGCACGGCCCAAGCGCGGGAGCCTGGCGCGCGGCCCAGCCGGCGCCTTCCCCTTTTTTTTTTGCCTTTTCCTTTTTGCAGTTTTGTCTAAATGGAGCTACTAAATAGGCCCATTAGCAAAACTACTTATGGACTAACTTTTAGCCCTTATTTATTTCTACTAAATAAATATATGTATTTATTAATTAATAAATCATTAATCTTCTTCCCGGAACAATTCCGTTACTCTCCGAAACTATTTCCACAAATCCCGAAACTACCCTAGCGTCGATGAGCGTTAAGTGTGTGACCCTACGGGTTCGAGAATGTGTGGACATGATCACCATCAATAATCAATAGCGGGATCTGGAAATCCATATTGACTCCCACATATTCAACGAGATCAATATCGGTGAACCACGATGTCAGGATTCAATTAATCCCGTATACAAATTCCTTTGTCTCGCGATATTTTACTTGCCCGAGATTCGATCGTCGGTATCGCTATACCTAGTTCAATCTCGTTCGCAGCAAGTACTCTTTACTCGTTCCGCAATCCAATATCACCCTGTGATTAAACTCATTAATCACGTGTTTGCAAACGGTGTATGATATTGATTACCGAGTGGGCCCGGAGTATATCTCTCCAACTTGGGAGGGACAAATTCCATCTCGATACATGCAACTCAACAAGTACTTTCTGATTACCTGAGAGACACCTTTATAATCACCCTCTCATAGGATGACGTTTGATGACCTCAAAGCTCTCTTTCGATACTAGGGAGTGGCATTATCTCATGGTCTAAGGAATAGGATACTGACATAGGAAAAGCTACGCAATTGTGAACACAAAGACACGATCTAATTGCTGTGCTTAATTTGGGTCTATCCATCATATCATTCTTCTAATGACATGACCTCATTATTAATCGACAACTCATGTCTATGGTTAGGAAACCTTAACCATCATTAATCAATGAGCTAGTCTAGTAGAGGCATACTAGGGATACGGTGTTTGTTCATAAACCACACATGTATTAATGTTTCCACTTAATACAATTCTAGCATGGAATATAAACATTATCATGAATAAGAAATATAATAATAACAATATTATTATTGCCTCTAGGGCATATTTCCTTCACATGGCGCTGTGGACCAGGATGAAGAGGAGGCGTCGGCCGATCACTAAGCCGTGTACCACACCGAGGCGCCCTCGAGCTCATATCAGGACGAAGGTGCTTCTTCGTCATATTTTGGAGACGCCACCTCATGGCCGAGTTGGGATTGATCTCCACTTAGGCCAAAAGCCTAAGCTTGGGGGGAGGTACGCCGACGATACACTCATCTATATATCATATTTTGTCGGTACTTTGTATATCCATGTTTCGCTTTCTTTTCTTTGTTGTTCTTGTTCTTATTTCTGCTTTCTAAAACACAAAAGACCAAAAATATTTTCGTTGTTTCTCTTTGTTTGCCTTTTAGTTTTCTAGCTTTGGTTTGCTTTACTTGCTATTTTTGGTTTGATATTTGAAAAAATCCAAAAATATTTTGCTTTGTTTAAGGTTGTTTCCTTCCGTTCTTGTTTCAAAATTTGAAAACCTAAAAATATTTGTTGTTCTTCTTCGGTTTTGTAAAGTTTGTTGCAGAGTTGAGTCTTCCGTAACTCCATTGGAGCTTGGTATTCACTTCATATTATTCAGCCACACAAGTGAAAGGCAATAATGATGACATATGACAATTCGAGATGTGGTAAGAGGCTGGTATGAACTCTATTTGTTTTCATTTTTGTACATATACTCATCTATGTGGACATGCTTAGTCTGTTCATGTAAGGTATATGTTATCTAATGGATGCCCTGTAGTTCTTGCTCTCATATGATTAGTTTCAATTTACTAATAGTTTGTAGCATGTCATGTAGACGCTTGCTTGCATTGTTTTATTCATAATATGGTATGACATTGTGGTATCCTCCTCTGAAAGTTTCATTTGAATCGACTTGGCACATGGTCAAGCATGCATATGACTGAACAAAAAGTCAATTAAGCCTCGATGATTTACTTTGCCTCAGAGTTCTTGTATCATTTTTATGCCTATATTAATTTTGTTTTGTCGCAAGCATGATTATGACAGTTATTGCTCTCTCGATTGTCGCTTCCCAGTCTTTTGCTAGCCTTCACTTGTACTGAGAGGGAATACTTCTTGTGCATCCAACTCCTAAAAACCAAATAACCCTAAAGAGTCCACTATAAATTCCTATGCATGGTATTTCAAAGCCATTCCAAGTAAATTTTCATGTGCTACCTTTCAAAACTTTCAAATACTTCTCATTTTGTGCAACTGTTTTTAGCTCATGAGGACGTAGTGGTCGGAATTGCTATCTTCCATATTAAATTAAGTACCCCTCGACTTGCATGCTTAATCTGCTCGTCATTAATTTTGCAAGGGTGCTGGTTAGACCATTGTAATCTAAATCTAAAAAAGAAAGAAAAAAAGGCACTCCTCCATGGTATGTGAAAGTTGGTGGGCACCCGATGGAATCGGCTAGCCATGGTTTGAGAAAGGAAAAAAGGTAGGGAGGAGTGCCAAAGCTTAATAAAAGAGCACCAATGTGCCAAATTTTCAAAGAACTCGGAACTGCTCTCACTTGTTTAGTATGGAAGATAGCAAGTACCCATTGCCAGTCGTTGACATGAGACAACCACCTCTCAAAATAAATTTTTATCTCTGTCTTACAAATAAAAAGCTCTAGCACATGTTAAATCACTGCTTCCCTCTGCGAATGGCCTTTCTTTTACTTTTATGTTGAGTCTTAATCTTCTAACTTTAAGCACTTTCTTGAGAGCATAGCTATTATTCTTAGTGTAATGTGCTTATCCCTGAACACGGTTAATTGTGGTATAACTTTGATGCTTGCATCTTTGATATTTTTTACTTCTAGTCTTCCCTTGAACTTCAGAGGTGCCTTAGCATTTATGTTTTGCTCCACCAATAAAGGCAAGCGGGATACCAATCTCTCATATCTTATTATGAACATTGCAATCTTGTAGCTTCTTATGTTCATATTGCTTGTTATTAGTACATTGGCACTCTTTCATAGCTTGCCTGACTATGAGGTAACATTAGTTGCATATTTCTTTTTATGAATTTCCTGAGTACTTGATCATATAGTGAGAATATATACATCTTATGAAGCAAATGTGTTCGTGAAAGTTTCTTTTATCGCTCTCAGTTGTTAACTGAATTGCTTGAGGACAAGCAAATAGCTAAGCTTGGGAGGAGTTGATACGTCCAAAACGTATCTACTTTCCCGAACACTTTTGCTATTGTTTCTCCTCTAATGTGTGTGTTTTGAATACAACTAACACGGACTAACGCTGTTTTCAGCAGAATTGCCCTGGTGTCTTGTTTTTGTGCAGAAATCCAACTTTCAAGAAAAATCCCAAAAATACTGCAAAATTCCTATTTTACTAGAAGACCCACGGAGCCAGAAGACGAGACGGAGAGGGGCTGGGAGGCAGGCTCACCACCTGGTGGCGCGGCCCAGGCCTGGCCGCGCCAGGGGGTAGTGAGGCCATCCTAGCCGCCTCCTCGAGCCCTCCTTTCGCCTACATATACCCTTCGACCTGAAACTATCGGGGGTTCGGCGTTTTTCCCAGATAGACTTCCGCTGCGCCGCCACCATCAGAAACCGCAATTCAGAACCAGAAACTCCATTCTGGCACCCTGCCGGGACGGGGATTTGGAGGAGATCTTCATCACCATCATCACCAACGTCTCTCCATCAACCATCCATGACTCCCCCATCCATGTGTGAGTAATTCCCGCTGTAGGCGAAGGGGATAGTAGGGATTGGATGAGATCATTCATGTAATTTGCTATGAGATTGTTAGGGCATGGTGCCTAGTATCTATTATTAGTGCTTATGACATTGTTGCAACTTGTTGTGCTTAATGCTTGTCACTTTGGGCCCCAGTGCCATGATCTCAGATCTGAACTTGTTAGTGTTATATGATGATACTTGTTGTTTATGATCTTACCTGCAAGTTGTATACACATATCGTTGTCCGGAACCCGAGGCCCCAAAGTGACAGCAATTGGGATAACCGGAGGGGATGGCTATGATGTGAGGATCACATGTGTTCACCGAGTGTTAATGCTTTGCTCTAGTACTTTATTAAAAGGAGTACCTTAATTACCGGTAGAATCCCTTGAGGCCCTACTGCAAACAGGCTAGTAGGACAAAAGATGTCGTGCAAGTTTCTCATTGCGAGCACGCACGACTATTTACGGAACACATGCCTATGGTTGTTTAGTACTAGGATGCTTTATCATTATTTATCTGCAATTGCCCATGTCTTACTGATTTCATGAATTATCTTATCCATGCAACGCCCGTTCATCCATCCCTATGCCAACAGTTTTTAATCCTACTATTTACTATTGCTATTATTACTGTCTTTACTACTCTATTGTTGCTACTATTTTACTATTGTCACCACTATAAAACTATTGCTACTGATAAACCGCTGCAAGCAAGTCTGTTTCCAGGTGCAGCTGAATTGACAACTCATCTGTTAAGGCTTATAAATATTCTTTGGCTCCCCTTGTGTCGAATCAATAAATTTGGGTTTTACTTCCCTCGAAGACTGTTGCGATCCCCTATACTTGTGGGTCATCACACACATAAGTATATAAGTGTAGCATTTCCTCTCTCTTACAGAAGCTCGAGCTTGAAGAAATCTGAAGCAGAAGAAATTTGAAGCCTGAAGCCTGAGAAAGTAAAGAGTAAATACTTACAATTAGTGCTAGTGATATTGTACTAGACAACTTATTTAGTTGTATGATCTGTGTGTACACACTATAATAGATTACTTCTGGTTATTATTTCAAGAAATTCATTGTCTAATTTTGTCATTTCAAAAATTGGTTGTGCTGTTTGTGTTCTGTTTGAAATATTTGTATACTGAACCTTGAAAAAGGAGAAGGCCAAAAAAAATAGAATGCAAAATGGCCAAGGCCCAAAAAGAATTATAATGCAAAAAGGCCAAGGCCTAGTAGATAATTGGACATAAAACACCAAGCCCATCACAAAAAGCTCTGCAGAAAGGCCAAGGCCCAAATGAAAAAGACTGCAAAATGTCTATAGTAAAAAAAAGTTGACCACAAATAGGCCGAGACTCAGAATTGAAAGGCCGAGTTACTGGGCTTGGTCCATCTAGAGCAACACAACTGGACTGGGCTAAATTCGAATTACGACCATTTGGTTTGGTCACAATCCTGCCACGTAGGATTGGCCACGTAGGATCCGACGTGGCCTGGCCAAATTGCTAGTGACCAAATTTTTGGTTATAATGCTTATGACCATCTATTTTGGTCATAAGCAGTTATGACCAATTAGAAAAATTGGTCATCGTAGGCGGTTAGTGACACTCAACTGCTGACCAAGTATTTTTTGTTACAAGAGGGTCACAAGTTGAACAATAGTGACCATCTAATGACCAAAGTGAAGAGTCGCTAGTCAACACATTTCTTGTAGTGTAGCCAGGCCGGCTAGGGCCTAGGGGCCCAAGGCGCCCCACCTTTCCCCTATCCAATAAGGGAGGCGCATTAGGCCTTAGTCGGCTCCCCTCCAGAAGGAGCCCATTAAGGTGATTTGCCTATTTTAATTATTTAATAAATATTAATTCATTCAGTTAATATCAATTAACTCATAATTAATTCTCCAATACTCTGAAACACTTCCGGACTCCATCAAAACACTTTCAGACTCCGCCGAAACTATTTCGGACATTATCAGAACGATTCCCTCTCTCATATATCAACACACAATGTTTTTGAATATTACCAAAACTATCTCAAGCATCGTGAACCCTTTAGTGTGTTACCCGACAGTTCGAGAACACTACAGACATTACCGAGAACTCTCTCCGATAAATGATTATCAATCAGATCTAGAGATCCGTGATGACGTCTATGCATTCTATGGAGTTCTTTTAGTCGTTGAACCGTAAATGTTAAATTAAATAATTGAGATAAGCATTTCATATGTCATCGGTAGCACGGCTTGGTCGGTTGCATCCTCCTACGAAGGTGAGGTTAGGGAGGGAGTGGAAGAGAGGAAGTGGGCTGGTGGCCGGAGCTAGTGTTCTGGGGTCAGGGAGATAGACACGTCGTGAAACATGTACTACGAGATAAGCGGGGAGGCTTGTGACTTGATGACTCTTGCTTGTACTAAATATAGATGAAATTGGTCATTATTTAAGCCAGCCGGTGAAAAATGCATGCTTGCAATGTTTAAATCTCCAGTCATATTTCATGCATTCTAGTATAAACTAGTAAATTAGCATAAAATGACAAGTAAAATACACCATACATCGTCAAACTTGTACATGCCGCTTACTCGCTTTGGTCAATGTACATAGAAATACGTAATTTATGGTCACTGAATACACAAAGGTTCATCGAAGATCACCAGAGCCCGTAGAGCTCCGTATTTTCCTATATGGCATGTCGTGAACCCACCTGTCAGTCCCACAGCATATGCAGGGACTATTTTCTAGTAAGAAAAATGAGAAAAGGGCTAAATTGCAAAATATACTAATCAGGATTTAAAAAAGAAAAAGGCTTCCGTCTCTGCCATCACAGCTGCTGGCCCGCTACTGGCCTCCCGCCGCCTCCGACGACACCGCCTACCAGACGAATCTCCGTGGGGAAATATTCCTGCTCGAGGGAGTGTGCAGGCTGGCCCGGGAGGTGGGGGAGGCACGCTGCAGTCTTCATTTTTGAGCGAGATCTCGATAGGAAATTCTCGCTAGAGACAAGCATGTCGAGGTCCTCACCGGTGAGCTCGTTCTTTGTGCGTGAGTGACGCCCGTGTCGCACAAGGACACACACCTATGGCTGGCCGCACGGACTCTAGCAGCGAGAGGGACGACCACACACGAGCGGACTTCCGCGGTGTCCATGCTCGCCGTCACGGGCGGCGGCCGGCGCATCAGATGGATGCGGCGCAGTAGCAAGGAGGCATGGGTGGGCCCCTGGTGCTTCGTCCACGAGCTGCAGAAGCCTCCGGCCCAGCGCGAGGCAGGGGCTTGGCGCTGGTGGCAAGGCAGGTACAGTGGAGGGGAATCTGGGGGGAGCAACGCTGGCCTTAGGAGGTGGAGAGGCGTGCTGGCGTTGAGAGGTGGGGTAGGCGTGGCGGCCTTGGGAGGTGGGGGATGCGTGCCGGCATGCTCGAAGGCGGCGGCGGGGTTAGGTCAGAGGTGGGGCTATCGAGCAAGGTGGGGATGACACAATGGGGAGAGGCCCGCATGGCTGACCTGACCAATGGGGCTCACCGGTCAGTCTCAAATAATTTGTATCTAGCCTTTGAATAGAAAAGTAGGTTTAAAGAAGGGGTGTTTTGCAAAAAATTCTATTGCTAAAGAATGGTCAACTCGGTGCCATGTCTGCAAATGCGGGGCTATACGGGTTACGGTGACCTCCTTTGAACCTCTGATGTGTATTCGGTGACCGTAAATTACGTATTGCTATGTACATTGACCACGTCGAGTAATCGACTCAAGTTCTTATGTTGTTTTCTAATCAGAGGAAGAAGTAATTAATTTGAAAAGTAACTTGATACCCAAAAAATTGAAGCTGTAGGAGGTGCCGATCACGCAGGAGAGGGATGGGGGTCACGTGTGTCGGTGTGTGGTGGTGATGCTTCTGATGGTTGGAGACGGAGAGGAAGGTAGGGGGACAGGCTGGGTTGTAGGGGTGAGTTGGTCGTGGGCTCGGTAGGGGCATCTTCCTGGCTGCTCGCTTCTTGATGGTGCGGTGTTGATGTAGATGACCGACCAGTTGGGAACCCCAAGAGAAGGTGTGATGAGCACAACAGCAAGTATTCCCTCAGTTATGAAACCAAGGTTTATTGAACCAGTAGGAGAAAGAACCAAACTTCATAAGGTGATGCTTGCTAGCTTCGTGACACTCCGGACAATGGCGCCAGAAATATTGTTGGTGTGTCTTCACCCAGCAGCAACGTGAAACCTGCTGAAAGAACACAGATGTCACCTAGAGGGGGGGGTGAATAGGCGAAATCAAATTTTATGAATGGCTTGAACAAAAGCGGAATTAAACTAGCAATTATTTTGTCAAGCACACAAGACCTAAATAAACTAGGCTCACCTATGTGCACCAACAACTTATGCTAAGCAATACAAGTAACAAGGTGATAGCAAGATATATGACTTCAAGCACGAAGGCTATCACAATGTAAAGTGCATAAGTAAAGAGCTCGGGTATAGGAATAACCGAGGTACGTGGAGACGATGATGTATTCCCGAGTTCCTCCCTTGAAAGGGAGTACGTCTCGTTGGAGGGGTGTGGTATCGCCACAAAGGCCTAACCAACGCCACAAAGGCCTCACCCTATTCTCCGGTGTGAGCTTGCGCCACAAAGGCCTAGCTCACTCTTCCACTAAGGGGTTCCTCAAGGCGGAACCGGGCCTTTACACAAAGCTTGGGGCACGCATCCACAACTTAATTGGAGGCTCCCAAGAATAGCCACAAAGGCACCACAAAGCCACAAAGCCATCTAGGGTTCCAAGAACCCAAGAGTAATAAGCTCACAAACTTTCACTTCCACGATGTCTGAGGAGAACTCAAACCGATGCACCAAATATAATGGCAAGAGCACACAAAGTGCTCAAATACTTCTCACTCAAATCCTACCAAAGCAACTTATGCTTTGGAGAGATATGAGAGGAAGAACAAAGGAAATCCATAAAGAACTCCAAGATATAGATTCACTATGTTCCCCTCACTTAAAGGAGAGATGGATTGGTGGAAGTATATATCTAGATCTCCTCTCTCTTTTCCCTCAAAAGTATGCAAGAATCATGGGAGGAATGGAGGAGGAAGGGCAAGCTATTCAGGGTCAACAATGGAGGAGATAGAAGCCCAAAACGTGCATAGCCCAAGGAGGAAGAAGGGGTATTTATAGCCCCCCTTCCAAAAATGACCGTTACAGGATTTTAGGCCGGATTATCCGGCCTTGGGACAAAATATCTGCCAAAATATCCGCCCCCCACGAATAATCCGGCCCTGGGACAAAATATCCGCCCCCCCATCGGATTGACGCCGAGCTGAGTCCTTAGCCGTTTTCATCGAATTCCTGAGGGGAGCAGATTATCCGGCCCTGGATGAAATATCCGGCCAAATAATCCGGCCCCCTATCTGGGTGACACCGAGCGAAGTCCTTAGCAGAAATTCGAGCTTGAAGAAATTGCAATACGAAAACGGTGATAACTTTTTCATCCGGACTCCGTTTTCGATGATCTTGGGCTCGTTGGAATCACCACAACGAGCTCTACAACTTCATCCATAGAAAAATCATAGTCACATGGTGAAAGGTTTGACCTCTCTTCGAAGGCAAACCGGTAAAACCTCCTAACATCAAAAAACGCAATAAGAGTTTCATGCGAAATCCATTTTTGATGAGCTAGGGTTTGTCATGGAAATAACCACAAGCTCTAGAACCTCACATGGATAAAACCAAAATAAGAACCAAGAAAGATGATGCCAAGAATGCAAAGGTTTGAGCTCTCTCCAAACGATACAATTAAGTTACTCACTCGAGAGCCCCTCTTGATAGTACGGCTACCGATCCTATAACCCGGTCTCACAACAAACACCATGAGACCGGTAAGAAAGAAACCCTAACACTATCATACCTTTGCCTTGAGCATTTCACTTGAGGTGGATAATGACGATCTTGATCTTCTCAAGTTGGACCACCTTTCTTGATTGAGCTTGCCTGGTGAAGTCTTGCGGATTGCTCCCCCATACTCCACTATGGAAGAGACTCTCTTTAAGCATATCTTCACATATCCATGATCACAATATAGATGGCAAGCTTCAAGCATATGTTCTCTTCTAGTTGGTCATCTTGAACTTATGCTTTGAATTGATCAATCCTTGAGCCAATTCTTCTTACAACCTTGAATCCAACAAATGGTTCAAGCATTGTCTATGGACAAGTCCTACATATATAACTCAATGCAACCATTAATCCATAGGGATTGTCATTAATTACCAAAACCACACATGGGGCTCGATATGATCTTTCAATATCCCCCATTTTGGTAATTGATGACAATCTCTTTGAGAGGGTTTATATAATGAATTTAAAGAACCAAAATGGTTGTACTAACATCAAATACTACAAAAGTATGTGATGTTAGTAAAACCACCATATATAGAGCAAACTCCCCCCACAATCTATGCACATATGAATGATCTTGATTTCATTGCATATATTGCCAACCAAGGTTGTTGGTGGAGTTTCCACTATATACTCAACCATGCAAAGCATGCAAGGCAAATGCTTAAGAACAAACCAAAGCATAAAAGCCAATTCCCTTTAAACCCTCGAAACTTCTCCCCCATTGGCATCCATTGCCAAAATGGGCGAAAAACTTAGAAGGCCAATATAGTGTGAGTTCCTCCAAAACGGTGTGCATATCCAAAAGAAATAAGTGAAAACACATGCACATATACAAAGGCAAATATATGAAGGAACCCAAACTATATTGAGGATCAAAGATTGCAAAATAAAATAAAATAAGATAACACGATGGATAAACTTCAACAAATCAAGAGAGCAATCAAACAATCCAAAGAACAAACTGAATAAAGATATTATGATAAGATCGAAAAGGTGCTCTAAATAATATGAGGAAGCTCCCCAAGGTGTGTGCACAAAATATTCTATTTGAGTTGAAGTATAAGGTGCACAAACATGGAATCATCACTCCCTCAATATTATTCAAAACAAAATGATACCAAGTGAAATTAAATACTATGCTAACCGCAAAATGGTGCTTTAAATGAAATGAGGAAGCTCCCCAAGGTACGTGCAAAAATTGTAATGTTTGCATTTGAATACAATTTGCACAACATGGAATCCTCACTCCCTCAATAACATTTAAAACACAACCATTTGCAAGAGATCATAGAGAAGAAATTAAGCTTAACACTTGTATCAAAGAAATGGTTGAGCAACAAGTAAGAGATGGCATATTAAAAGGCTCAACCAAAGGAATGTGTGGGAGGAATGACAAAGCATATTATAAGACTAATACAAGGATAAGCATAGAGCATCCACAAAGTCTTCAACGAATGAGATTTCTTAGCATTCCATCCCAACACATAAGGTTCAAATAAGATATCAAATAATGAGATATCATCTCTCATGTGTACAAGTTTCTAAGTAGACAACATCACAAAGATAATTATCACAAAGAAACATGTACACACAAAATAGATACTAAGAATAGAACATGATATCCAAAATGAAGTCATGCAATATACCATTGAGATTTTTTTCTTTTAAAGCATGGCCAAAGGCTCAATTTATCTTATTGTATATTGACGAACTTCAACCACCAACATGTCAAAGACATCACAAATATCAACAAGGGAAAGAAGATAGTTGGGATGCTTTGATAAAAACAACAAGCATCATAACAAAGGATACCAAAAAGGAAGAAATAAATTTGCAATTTCATCAATATTGCACATGTGAGCTTATTGAGGAATTGATATGCAAAAAGATTGCTAAGTTGACATATATGGGACAGAAGAATCATGAGCATGATTTTATATGTTCCCAATAATATGCACTCATCTCAGCTTACTCACATTTGCAATAAAGAGGTTCCATTAAGACCTTTGCAAAAAGCACAACAGTTGCAAATAGAGATTTTCCATGCCATAAAACAACCTACACAAGGTTGGATACTAGAGAAGTATGCATGAAGAAGATACTTGTTACCGAGATATCAATGGTAGGATGTAGTAGATAGGAGTTCTTTAATCATCCTAGCTTGCCTCAAATTATCATTTAGTCACCACTTCATCCTTATTATTGAGACAAGCACCAATATATCTCCATGTACCTAAAACAAAGTTCAAGTACAAGATGGTCCCCAAACTCATTGGGTCCAAAGTAGTTAGAAACTACAACATATAGGACAAACTCCACATAAATATGTGCATATAGATATGAAATTGAATTTCATGCACATCTTAGCCGATTTAGGATTTGATGGAGCTTCTCCTATATATTTGATCAAAGAAAGCAAAGCATGCCATACAATATACATTTAGTAAATATGCATGCACAAGACTTTCAAGATCCAAAGGAGATACAATTTGGACAAAACACCAAGAAGGACAAGCAAGCACACAAAATTGTGAAGCTACAAAAGGTTGTCCAAATTATATCAAAGAATCAAATCAACACAAGATTGACTCCAAAGTTCAACTAGTGAACCAAGCAAAATCCAATGAGCATAAAACATAACTAAAACACACATGCACAAAGACATATCTCATTTTTAGAGTAAGGAATAAATAACAAGGAATGAGATCACCAACTCCCAAAGAGAGCAAGGTTCAAACAAACAAACCAAATGAAAGGACGAGATGTCGCCTAGAGGGGGGGTGAATAGGTGTTTTAAAAACAATTACGGAATTGGCTTGAAGGAATGCGGAATTAAACTAACGTTTATTTTCTTCAAGCACAAGACCTAAATATGCTAGGCTCAACTAAGTGCAACAACAACAACTAGAGATAAGCAAGATGGCACAAGATATAATTCACAAGTGATAAACAAGATATAAGTACTTCAAGCACGATGGCTATCACAAGGAAATAAACTCGGGTATAGAGATAACCGAGGCACGCGGAGACGAAGATGTATCCCGATGTTCACTTACATAAAGTAAGATAATCACCGTTTGAGAGATGCGGGTAACCACGAAGGCCCCCGAATGCCACGGAGGCTCACCTTCTTCTCCGAGTCCCCCACGAAGCTAGGGACCCCTTCTTATGGTTAGCTTTTCCTCCACTCCGGAGATGGCAAGCTCCACAACCACTTCACAACTCCCACAAAGGGGAAGCCCGGGCCTCTTCACAATCTTCCACGAAGAGGTCACCAAGGCACCAACCTCCAAGCCAACTAGGAGGTCACCCTCCAAGAGTAACAAGCTCACGTTCTCTCACTCGAACAAATCGTAATGGAGAGCTCAACACTATGCAAGGATGGAAAGCAAGAACACAAGGGGAAGTGCTCAAATCCTTCTCTCTCAAATCCCACCAAGGCAACAAATGCTATGGAGGAGTTAGAGAGGAAGAACAAGGATGGAGGTCAACCAATGACTCCAAGATCTAGATTCAAAGGATTCCCCTCACTTAGAGGAGGAATGATTTGGTGGAGATTATAGATCAAGATCTCCTCTCTCAAATTCCTTAAAAAGATGCAAGAATCATTGGAGGGAAGAGGGAGGAAGAAAGCTCAAGAGGGTCAACAATGGAGGTGTATTTCGTGCTCAAAAACACTAGAAAACCATTGGGGAAGAAGCCCCTTTTATAGGGAAAGCCAAATATGGCCGTTGGGGGCGAAACTGGAATTCCCGGTTGAATTCTCGGTTTGACCGGAAATTCTCGGTTGAATTCTCGGTTGAATTTCCGGTTTAAACCGAGCCAAAACCGAAAATATAAGAAAACAGTTCTGCAACTTTTCGGTAGATTTTCGGTTGAATTTCCGGTCCAAACCGAGCTCGGAACCGGCAGAAAATATCCTCACAAAAAATGCGATAACTTTCACATACGGACTCGGATTTTAGCAAACTTGGGCTTTTTGAAAAGCTAAGAAAAATATCTATCCAATGGAGACCATAAAAACTAAGAATGAGTAAGAGATAAAAATACCAAATAAGAAGAGGTGAAAACCTTTTTTTAAGAAAGAACCGATAAAACCTCCAAACTCGAAAATGCGATAAAAGATGCATACGGATTCCGTTTTCGATGAACTTGGACTTGTTGGAAAGCTAGCAACAAGCACAAGAACCTCACATGGAGAAATGACAAGAAGCAACAAAGTAGGAAGATGCAAAGTATGCAAAGGTTTGAGCTCCCTAAGACGATGTGATCAAGTTACCCAACCAAAGGCCCCTCTTGATAGTGCGGCTATCTATCCTATAACCCGGTCTCCCAACAAACACCTTGAGACCGGTAAAAGGAAAACCTAGCAAGGACAAACCTTTGCCTTGCGCACCCCGCTTGATCTTGATGATGATGCTTCATGCTTCCGTTAAGCCGGAATGCTTCACTTGATCATTGTTGCTTCGTGAAGACTTCCAATATGCTCCCCCATACACCACTATGGGATACCTTCACTAAGGCATGTCTTCACAATTCCATTATCACCAAATGGATGACAAGCTTCAAGCATATGATCTTCTCGAGATGCTTATCTTGAAACTTGCACTTCGCAACCTTGATGACAACCACCACTTGATGTCATCCTTTCATGGTCTATATGAAATCTCACTAGTGATGCATATCCATGACACAATACCTAACCCACATAGACAACACAAACACACATATGTAATGGGTTAGTTCATAAAGCAAAATTGACAAACCATACCATACCACAAGACCGATTGGTCCCATGTGGCACATTCCTTATGCTTCATGTGTTGACCAAACTAGAATCCAATCTTTGATCTTTGCCTTGGTCAACCTTGAATCTTCTCATGCTCTATCACAATATCTTGAGCCACATAAAGAATTCTTCATTTGATTGCATGCTCTAGGTATTAGTCAATCATATCTCAACTCATGAGACCATCATGACCTCAACATAGAGCCATATCTTTAATTCTTCTCATGTAATCAAACTCTCAAGATCTTGAAACTCCTTCGCTTAACACATAAGCTAGAGCATGGATTACATGAGTTCTACACAAGAACTACATCTTTATTTATTCTTCTTGATCATAATGAATTCATCTCTTCTATTCAATGATCTTGATGCCAATACTTAAGATAAATTTTTATCTTCATGGCATCCAAGCCTTGAATCCAACACATGGACTTCAAGCAATTCCTATGAACAATTCCTTCACAAAAAGCTCAATGAAAACATTAGTCCATAGGGATTGTCATTAATTACCAAAAACACACTTAGGGGCAATTTACCGTTACAATCTCCCCCATTTTGGTAATTGATGACAATCTTAACAAGAGGGTTTATATAATGAATGATAGAAACTAATATGCAACTTATCCGAGAATAAATTGCATACAAGAGGTTGTATTTGATATGGTCAAGTAACACGAAGCTACTACCGCATATCAAAATCAATTGTACTCACATAAACTACAACAAATATGGTTGATGTGAGTGCAACCAAAATATATAGAGCAAACTCCCCCACAATATATGCACATGTGATGAACTTGAATTTCATTGCATACATTATCAAGATAAACCTTTGATGGAGTTTACACTATATATTCAACCATGCAAAACATCTAACAAAGAAGAGATGCATGGAAGGCAAACACTTAAGCACAACCAAACTTAAGTATAAAAACCATTTCCCTTAAACCCTCTAAACTTCTCCCCCATTGGCAACGATTGCCAAAATGGATGAAGGAATTTAGAAGACCAATATTGTATGAGTTCCTCCCCAAGATGTGCATTTCTCATAAAAATGAGTGAAATCATATGCACTTATAAAATTAACAATATTTGGAGAAAGTCAAACCATATTGAGGATCAAAGATTGCAAAAAGATGACATAGTGAAGGAAGCTTCAACGATGAAGCAAGCAAGCAATCAAGAGACCCAAAGAACCAATTGGACACAAGAAGAAGTGATGATAAGAGCTACTAGGTGCTTTAAATGAAATAAGGAAGCTCCCCAAGGTTCATGCATAAATTTGAATTTTTGTTGCATTTGAATACAATATGCACAAACATGGAATCCTCACTCCCTCTATATCATTTAAAACAAAACATGAGCACGAAAGAATACAAAAGGATCAATACGCTTATCAAAGTGAACTTTAGTCCAAAAAGATTCACGAGATATGAGTGCGAGAAGAAGCAATAAAGAATAAACAAGCACTCATAAATCAAGTTCTTACCAACACCATCAAGAACAAAATGGATAAGAAAGATGGTTGGCAAAGAACGAGGATATCAAGGGAAGAAATTAACACTCTTATGCATATATATTTCTAAGTGGACAAAAAATCATGATGAACAATCCACAAAGGAACATGTATACACAAGAGGTTAGTTGAAATTAAGGAAGACATGATATCCAAGAGAGAGTCATAGAATATACCAAATAGCTTTGCTAGAAAGCATATATAGCTCAAGGCTCCATTTTCCATTATGGTATATTAATAAACTCCCCACGCAAAATCATCAAAGCCATCACAACTAGCAATAAGGGATCAAAAGATAGTCGGGATGCTTTGAAAGGCAACAAGCATAATAAAGAAGGGTACAACTTGCAACATTATCTATATTGCACATGAGAGAGCGTTGAGGAATTAATATGCAATAAATTGCTAAAAAGGCATATTTGGGATTGGTGAATCATAAACATGATTTTATATACTTCCCATCATATGCAATCATCTCAACTTGCTCACATATGAAATAAAGATATTTCTTTATAAGACCTTTGCAAGAACCGCAAAATTTGCAAATAAATATTATCATGCCAAGAACCAACCTACAAGAGTTGGGATGCTAGAAAAGTATGCATGAATGTTATACTTGTTACCGAGATAGCAATGGTGTGATGTAGTAGATAAGAGTTCACCGATCATCCTAGCTTGGCTCCAATAATCATATGGTGATAACACCTTCCTTATAAATGAGACAAGCATCCATTGCATCTCTAATGTACCTAAGACACATTCAAGTACATCTTGGTCCCCAAACTTATTGGGTCCAAAGTGGTTAGACTAACCACAATACATATGATAGACTCCATATAAATATGTGCATAGTTAGAGATGAAATTTGAATTTCATGCATATCTTAGCCATTTAGGATTTGATGGAGTATAACATATATATTGGATCGAAGAAAGCTACTAATATACAAAATTAAGCATAAAGAGAATATGCATGCACCTATCTTTCAAGATCCAAAGAAGATACAATTTAGACAAAAACACCAAGAGTACAAGTAGGTATAAAAGGTGTGGTAAAACACATTTGTTGTCCAAATGATATCAAAGAAACAAATCAACAAATGATTTATTCAACAAAATTCAACGAATGAACCTAACAACTCATTGAGCAAGAAAGAAATAAAAAAACACATGCTCAAAGATTTATCTCATTCAAGCAAATAAATCATAGAAGAAGGATTGAGATAACTAACTCCCAAAAGAGCAAGGTTCCAACAAATAAACCAAACCCTCTACACTCTTCACAATGGCACAAGTACCAAAAGAAAAAACAGTTTGTCTTACATCAACACACACTTGATGGGGATCAAGAGATGAGACAAAGTCAAGCAAAAAGATCCTCAAGAAGGCAATAAGACAACGGGAGTCAAGAAAAATTTTCTTGGCAAGAAATATGGGCAATAAGAGGCAAATTCCAAGGTGAAGATGATCTAGAGGAATTACCACGCATATATATGAATACCAATTGTCAAAGACAAGAAGTTCATATTGGAATTATTTTTCGGTGGTGTATTGCAAAGATATTCAAGATCAACTTCACAATAAAAGGCATATGGTTAAATATTCAAATTAAGCACCATGCACGAAAAAGGATTCTTGGTAGCTCCAAAAATAGTCAAACAATCATGCAAAGCAATGATTAGAGTAACTAGAAGCAAACGGCTTCCTACTTATGATATATATATAAATATATTTGAGTGAAACCGCACCAAGAATTCTTACTCAAACCAAGACCAAAGAAATGAGCAATAAAATCATTTAAGAAATAACGGAGCTTGTTTGAGCAAACATGCCACCTAGGAACAAGATAATTAACAATATCAACTCTAAGTGGCAATACATCAAATGTTCACATTTCCTAGGCTTGTGATATGCATACGACATATTACTCCCCCATAATGTGATGTTAAATTCTTTTCAACAAAAGGCAAACAAAATCCAACTAGAGATAATTAATGGAGATATAGAATTTGAATTTCTCATGAGCATGGCATACCACATAGTGACTAGATAATCTTGCAATATCAATACTAAGTGGTATTACTCATGTGCACACATTTATAGGATTGTGAGGTGCCAAAGGCAAATCACTCTCTCAAAATGGGATGTTCCATTTATCACTCAATAAGAGCCAAATAAGATACCATCAAGATGCATTAGAGGGTCGAAGCAAACACACAAGTATATGATGTGCCAAACAACCAACACCTACTTGAATACACAAGATAAGTAGGTATAAGGAACAACATATACAAACACATACTTGGTACAAAACCAAAAACATGCAAAGGGGCAAGTAACTTACAATGTAAAGAGGTTAAGTATAAGTTACCGCAAAGAGGCACATTGGATATAAAATGATAGTGTTAATAACTTGGCTTGATGAAATAAAATTAATGAAGATCCCTTAATTCTTCATGAGGTAGTCAAGTCTCCAATGCCCTCCACAAACACCTATTGATCAAGTTTTAGCTTGTTGGTCCCCAACCAAGTTGGGTCCTAAGAGGTTAGTCACAATAGGCTTGGCAACCCAAATGGTTCTTTTCTTGACACCACTTTGAGTTCCAACAAACTTGGCAAACACATTGCCATCCTTATCGTTCCTAAGAGAATAATCATCATCAACAATGATAGGATTAGATAAGGTACCGCTTAAGCATGAAGAAGCAAAGTGCCCCTTCTCACGGCAAATATAGCAACAAGTTCTTCCCTTTCTCTTCTTTGTTGATTTCTTGATTTGGGAAGCTTCATCTTGTTTCTTCTTGGGAAGTGGCCTATCTTCAACTTGAGGTCGTGCTTGAGCTTGACCTTGTGGCTGCTTCCCTTGTTGCTTCTCACTTAAGTGCTTCTTCTTCAATGGGCAAGATCTCACATGATGCCCTTCAATCTTGCACTTGAAGCAAACAATCTTGGCCAAATTTTTGACTTGGTCTTGGCCCTTCTTCTTCTTGTTGCTCTTGGACTTGTTCTTGTTATTGAAGTAGAATCCAAGTCCACTCTTGTCATTAGGGGATTTTTGCACACTCAAAATATTATCAAGTGTGGATTTCCCTTCATGACGCTTATCCAAGTCTTTCTCCAAACTAGTGACTTGGGCCTTGAGCTCTTTGATTTCCTCTACAAGGTTAGTAGTAATACAAGTACTAGAGGAAGTAGAAGCTTCATTGTTAGAGCAACAAGGCATAGCAAGTAATTCATCACAAGATGTAGCAATGTTATGCCTAGACAAATTACTAGGACTACCACATGGTAATATAGCATTTTGGTTCAAAGTAGTGCTAATGTCCAAATGAGGCTCACAAGATGTTTTCTTAGAGATACTTGCCTCATGAGCTAACTTTAGCCCATTATAAGAGCTTAGGAGATCTCCATGAGAGCCCGAGAGCTTTTCATGGCTTTCCTCAAATTTCTTATAATTGCTTGCTAGCAACTCAAGTTGAGCCCTTAGCTCAACATTCTCCTTCAATATAGATGCTTCACAAGAAGTAGAGTTAGTAGCACAAGCATCATTAATATATTTAGCATTAGCAAGCTCACAAGATTTAATAGATTGAGATAGGGAAGAATTAGTATGCTTCTCTTCGGATAGCTCTTGCTTGAGGAGATTGAATCTCTGTTTCCCCTCATTAACAAGGGAGTTCAATTCCTTAATGGTCTCCTTGTGTTCAAACAAGGTTTCCATTAAGTGTTCGACTTTAGCACGAGCATCATTATTACCACGAAGAGAGGCATACACAATTCCCATCTCATGCAAGAAAGCTTCATTATCATCATCATCATCATCATCACTCTCATCATAGGAAGATGTGTCAGGATTTAAAGTAGGAGTTACCTTTGAACCGCTTGCCATAAGGCACATGTGAACTTGCGTAGATGATGATGGAACATCAATAGAAGCACATTCTTCATTTTTGAGTGTAGGACAAGCTCTTGCGAGATGTCCATACTCATGGCATTCATAGCATTGCCTTCTCTTGATAGAAACCTTCTTGGTTCTTCTATTGATTTCTTCTTTAATTATGTGACCCAATTTTTCTTTAGTTTCCTCTACATGGTTAGTCAAACAACAACTAGAGGAAATAGAATCATTTTGAGTATGGTCACAACTAGAAACAAGCATATCATCACAAAATTTAATCAAGCAAATTCTAGGAGATATGCAAGGACCTTTAACACAAGAATGAGTAAAGAATTTCTTGCAAGAAGAGTTTAGGTCCAAACTCTCTACACCCTTAGGATTTATAGAAATAGAATCATTGGTGCAAAGAGCAAGACTACCATCATGACATATGATTTCTTCACTCACCATACCATTACCTTGTGACAAGTCACATGTTGGTGAAGTGGAAGAACTTGAACACTCATCACGACCGGATGTGGAAGCAACTTGGAGCTCTTCATGATGTGAAGATGAAGAGAGCTCCTTGGGTTCACTTTCAACCTCAAGAGAAACGGACCCACCAAATGACTCTTCTAGCTTGGTCCATATCTCATGAGACGTCTTGCACTTTGAACTCATCAAGCAAACATAAACTATGGAGCTCACAGACAATAAAATTTCATTAGATACTTGAGCTTCAAGATGTAAATTTTTATCATCCTCAATAGATAGATTTTGAAGATCCATCGGAGGAGAAAAACGTACATCTAGAAATCGCTCTATATTTGGACACAAAGTCCGAAGATTAGAAAGCATGCGATTTCTCCATAGCATATAATTTGTGCCATCAAAAATAATTGTGTCATTGTGCACTAAATAACTAGCCGACATCTTTACTCTCAAGGCGGTGAAGCCTAAACAAGGAGAGACCTTGCTCTGATACCAATTGAAAGGACGAGATGTCGCCTAGAGGGGGGGTGAATAGGCGTTTTAAAAACAATTATGGAATTGGCTTGAAGGAATGCGGAATTAAACTAACGTTTATTTTCTTCAAGCACAAGACCTAAATATGCTAGGCTCAACTAAGTGCAACAACAACAACTAGAGATAAGCAAGATGGCACAAGATATAATTCACAAGTGATAAACAAGATATAAGTACTTCAAGCACGATGGCTATCACAAGGAAATAAACTCGGGTATAGAGATAACCGAGGCACGCGGAGACGAAGATGTATCCCGATGTTCACTTACATAAAGTAAGCTAATCACCGTTTGAGAGATGCGGGTAACCACGAAGGCCTCCGAACGCCATGAAGGCTCACCTTCTTCTTTGAGTCCCCCACGAAGCTAGGGACCCCTTCTTATGGTCAGCTTTTCCTCCACTCCGGAGATGGCAAGCTCCACAACCACTTCACAACTCCCACGAAGGGGAAGCCCGGGCCTCTTCACAATCTTTCATGAAGAGGTCACCAAGGCACCAACCTCCAAGCCAACTAGGAGGTCACCCTCCAAGAGTAACAAGCTCACGGTCTCTCACTCGAACAAATCGTAATAGAGAGCTCAACACTATGCAAGGATGCAAAGCAAGAACACAAGGGGAAGTGCTCAAATCCTTCTCTCTCAAATCCCACCAAGGCAACAAATGCTATGGAGGAGTTAGAGAGGAAGAACAAGGATGGAGGTCAACCAATGACTCCAAGATCTAGATTCAAAGGATTCCCCTCACTTAGAGGAGGAATGATTTGGTGGAGATTGTAGATCAAGATCTCCTCTCTCAAATCCCTCAAAAAGATGCAAGAATCATTGGAGGGAAGAGGGAGGAAGAAAGCTCAAGAGGGTTAACAATGGAGGTGTATTTTGTGCTCAAGAACACTAGAAAACCATTGGGGAAGAAGCCCCTTTTATAGGGAAAGCCAAATATGGCCGTTGGGGGCGAAACTGGAATTCTCGGTTGAATTCTTGGTTTGACCGGAAATTCTCGGTTGAATTCTCGGTTGAATTTCCGGTTTAAACCGAGCCAAAACCGAAAATATAAGAAAACAGTTCTGCAACTTTTCGGTAGATTTTTGGTTGAATTTCCGGTCCAAACCGAGCTCGGAACCGGCAGAAAATATCCTCACGAAAAATGCGATAACTTTCACATCCGGACTCGGATTTTAGCAAACTTGGGCTTTTTGAAAAGCTAATAAAAATATCTATCCAATGGAGACCATAAAAACCAAGAATGAGTAAGAGATAAAAATACCAAATAAGAAGAGGTGAAAACCTTTTTTTAAGAAAGAACCGGTAAAACCTCCAAACTCGAAAATGCGATAAAAGATGCATACGGATTCCGTTTTCGATGAACTTGGACTTGTTGGAAAGCTAGCAACAAGCACAAGAACCTCACATGGAGAAACACCAAGAAGCAACAAAGTAGGAAGATGCAAATTATGCAAAGGTTTGAGCTCCCTAAGACGATGTGATCAAGTTACCCAACCGAAGGCCCCTCTTGATAGTGCGGCTATCTATCCTATAACCCGGTCTCCCAACAAACACCTTGAGACCGGTAAAAGGAAAACCTAGCAAGGACAAACCTTTGCCTTGCGCACCCCGCTTGATCTTGATGATGATGCTTCATGCTTCCGTCAAGCCGGAATGCTTCACTTGATCATTGTTGCTTCGTGAAGACTTCCAATATGCTCCCCCATACACTACTATGGGATACCTTCACTAAGGCATGTCTTCACAATTCCATTATCACCAAATGGATGACAAGCTTCAAGCATATGATCTTCTCGAGATGCTTATCTTGAAACTTGCACTTCGCAACCTTGATGATAACCACCACTTGATGTCATCCTTTCATGGTCTATATGAAATCTCACTAGTGATGCATATCCATGACACAATACCTAACCCATATAGACAACACAAACACACATATGTAATGGGTTAGTTCACAAAGCATAATTGACAAACCATACCATACCACAAGACCGATTGGTCCCATGTGGCACATTCCTTATGCTTCATGTGTTGACCAAACTAGAATCCAATCTTTGATCTTTGCCTTGGTCAACCTTGAATCTTCTCATGCTCTATCACAATATCTTGAGCCACATAAAGAATTCTTCATTTGATTGCATGCTCTAGGTATTAGTCAATCATATCTCAACTCATGAGACCATCATGACCTCAACATAGAGCCATATCTTTAATTCTTCTCATGTAATCAAACTCTCAAGATCTTGAGACTCCTTCGCTTACCACATAAGCTAGAGCATGGATTACATGAGTTCTACACAAGAACTATATCTTTATTTATTCTTCTTGATCATAATGAATTCATCTCTTCTATTCAATGATCTTGATGCCAATACTTAAGATAAATTTTTATCTTCATGGCATGCAAGCCTTGAATCCAACACATGGACTTCAAGCAATTCCTATGAACAATTCCTTCACAAAAAGCTCAATGAAAACATTAGTCCATAGGGATTGTCATTAATTACCAAAAACACACTTAGGGGCAATTTACCCTTACACCAAACTCTCCACACTTTTTATGATGGCACACTAAGTACCAAAAAGAAAAGATTTGTCTTCCAACAAAAACCAATACCAATTAAAATAAGCACAAAGAGTGTGTTATAACAAATATAAGAGAGCTCCCCCAAGATTAGTGTATTATTTATGATTTTGCATTTGAATACAAAATGCACACAAGTGGGATCATCACATCTACCTACATAGAAATAAGACAAAACAAGTTCAACAAAATCAAATGGAATAACGAAAGTCATGGAAAACAATGTGAGCCAAAACAAATATATTTTTGGCTAGAGATAAGGCAATTAAAAGCAATAGCCAATGTAAAGATGATCAATATATATGTGCCATATGATAGAGTACCAATTGTCCAAGAACAAGAGGTATTTGGATTTATTTCCCGGTGGTAGTTTACATATAAATCCAAGATCATCTTCACAACAAAAAAGCATATGGAGAAGGATAAGAATTAATCACCATGCTAAAGAAGATATTCTTGATAGACTCAAATAGTTAAACAACCACGCAAAGTAATGATTAAGATAACTTGGAGCAAATGGTTTTCCAACTTTGATGTAGCATTCCACATTTTAAGAAAACCCTATCAAGAAAGTATCTCACAAACAAGATCCAAAACAAGAGCAATAAAACAATTTGGCAAATTGGAACTTGTTTGAGCAAACATGCCACATAGAAGCAAGATAATTTACAATATCAACACTATGTGACACAACCTCAAATATACACATTTTATTGGTTTGTAGTATGCACAAAGCATATTACTCCCCCATAATGTGATAAAGCATTTCTTTTCACAAGAGGCAAATAAAATCCAACAAGATGATTAATGGACATTATAGAATTTGAATTTCTCATGAGAATGACATACCACATAGAAACTAGATAATCTTTAAATATCAACACTAAGTGGTATTCCCCATGTACACACATTTTTAGGATTGTGAAGTGCAAAGCATATCACTCCCCCAAAATGGGATGGTCCAGTAATCTCTCACAAGAGCCAAATAAGATAAAACAAGATGCAAAAGGCTCAACAAAAACAACCGTATATGGTGTGCAACCCAACATGCACATACTTAATTACTCAAAATGAAGCAAGTAGGAAGCACAACATATACAAACACATGGGAGGTACAAAACCCAACACATGCAAAGGGGCGAGTAACTTTCAAGGTAGATAAGTTGAATACATGTTACCGCAAGGAGGAACATTGGATATATGATAGAAACAAGATAATCCAAATGACTTGACTTGAGAAAATATAATTGATGAAGATCCCTTAATTCTTCATGACATAGCCAAGTCTCCAATGCCCTCCAACAACACCTATTGTTCAAGTAATGGCTTGTTGGTCCCCAACCAAGTTGGGTCCTAAGAAGTTAGAAACAATAGGTTTGGCAACCCAAATGGTTCTTTTCTTGACACCACTTTGAGCGCCAACAAATTTGGCAAACATATTGCCAACCTTATCCTTACAAAGTGAATAAGCATCTTCAATTATGATAGGGTTGGATGAGTTACCACTAGTGCATGAAGAAGATAGGTGACCCTTCTCATGGCATACGTAGCAATTCCTTTTCTTCACCTTCTTCCCACTTGATTTCTCCACAAGGGGAGCATTAGCTTGATTTTTCTTGGGAAGTGGCATTTCTTCAACTTGAGGTTGAGCAAGGGCTTGAACTTGAGGCCGCTTCCCTTGTTGCTTCTTACTAAGTGCCTTTTTCTTCAAAGGGCAAGATCTAACATGGTGCCCTTCAATTTTGCACTTGAAGCAAACAATCTTGGCCAAATTCTTGACTTGTTCTTGGCCCTTCTTCTTCTTGTATATTTTGGACTTCTTCTTGTAGTTAGAGATAAATCCAAGTCAACTCTTGTCATTGGGGGATTTTTGAACACTCAAGATCTTATTGAGTGTGGACTTCCCTTCATGACGTTTTTCCAAGTCTTTCTTCAATGAAGTAACTTGGGCCTTGAGCTCTTTGATTTCCTCTACATGGTTAGTGACAACACAAGTACTAGTAGAAGTAGAGGCTACATTGTTAGAGCAACAAGGCAGGGAGGGTAATTCATCACTAGATGTAGAAATAGTATGAGTGGATGAATTACTAGTACTAGCACATGGCAATATAGCATTTTGGGAAATAGTGCTAGTGCCCACATGAGGCTCACAAGATGTTACCTTTGTAGATATAGCCTCATGAGCTAACTTTAGGCGAGCATGGGACACTGATACGTCTTAAACGTATCTATAATTTTTGATGCTCCATGCTTGTTTTTACACCATTTGCTTAGTGTTTCGTTACACTTCGTGGCACTTTTATGCATTTTCCAGAACTAACCTATTAACAAGTCGCCATAGTGCCAGTTCCCTGTTTTCTGCTATTTTTGTGTTTCCAAAAAGTTACACAGGAAATATTCTCGGAATTGGACGAAACCAAAGCCAGTCGCCCAGAATTTCACCGAAGCTTCCAGAGAACTGAAGAGGAGACGGAGTGGGGCCACGAGGGCCCCACACAATAGGGTGGCGCGGCCCAGGCCCTGGCCGCGCCCCCTATGTGTGAGGTCGCTTCGGTCCACTCCTGATAATGCCCCTTCACCTATAAAGACCCCCCGACGGGAAAAACCTAAAGACCCGATCACTTTTCTAGAACACATCGTGATCCGCTGCCGCCGTCGACCCGAAGATCGGGAGGGTCCAGAAGCTCTTCTCGGCACCCTGCCGGAGAGGGGAATCGCCACCGGAGGTCTTCTTCATCGCCATGCTTGCCTCCGGAGCGATGAGTGAGTAGTCTACCTTGGACTATGGGTCCATAGCAGTAGCTAGATGGTTGTCTTCTCCACCATGTGCTTCATGTTTAGATCTCATGAGCTGCCTTACATGATTGAGATCACCGTTATGTAATTCTACATGTTGTGTTTGTTGGGATCCGATGAATATTGGTGTTATGATTGAGTTGAATTACTGAATTTTATCTTATGTTATCTCTATGTTGTTTATGATCTTGCATGCTCTCCGTTGTTAGTAGCTATCTTGGCCGAGTAGTTGCTAGTGACTCCAAGAGGGGGTATTTATGCTCGATAGTGGGTTCATGCCTCTATTTAATCTGGGGGAGTGACAGAAACCTCTAAGGTTGTAGATGTGCTGTTGCTACTAGGGGGAAAACAACATTCATATGCTCAAGGGCATATGCTTTGTTTACATTACACACTTTGCTTAATGCAATTATCTGTTGTTCGCAACTTAATACTTGTGGAGTTCTCAGATTGATTCGCCACAAGTGGATTATTAGTCATAGATGCAGTTGGATGGCGGTCTATGTATCTTGTTGTAATGCCCAGAGTAAATCTCATAGTGATCCTCTCGATATATGCACGTTGTCTTTATTCTATCAATTGCCCAACTGTAATTTGTTTACCCAGCATGTATTATTTTATCTTATGGAGAGACACCACTAGTGAACTGTGGACCCCGATCCTATTTCCTTTATATTGCCATCACCTGTTTACTTTACTGGCACTGTTTACTTTACTCGCATACTATTATTACTTTCCACTCGATACGTTCATACACTTTGTTTCAAGCAAACCGGTGTGATTGACAACCTCATCGTAAGTTGGGAACAAAGTATTTGGTTGTTATGTGTGCAGGTTCCACGTTGCTACTGGTTGAGGACGCGCTAACAAGTTATCATTAACGGCGCCCTTGTTAGAGCATCACACAGCTAGTGGGCATCACCTTCAGTCGTTTGTCTGCCTCCTCCTGGACGATTAAACCTTGGTTTCATAACTGAGGGAAAACTTGCTGCTATATTCATCAAAACCTTCTCTTGGGGTTTTCCAACTGGCCGGTCATTTACTACAAGCCAACAAGTTTTCTGGTACAATCAAACACAATCAAGTTTTCTGGCATCATCATCACCGCGCCATCAACAAGTTTTCTGGCGCCGTTGCCAGGGAGGAAGAAGACTTCTGCAAGGGGAGTTTTCGCACGCACATCCTTTACTTTGTTTTAAGTTTTGCTTTACTTTATTTTTACTTGCATCGTTTTATCAAAAACCCAAAAAAAATAGAATCCTTCGTAGTTATTTTTACTTGCTTGCTTTTAGTCTTGTTAGAATGAGTAATCCTGAAGTTGAAGTTCGTACTTTTAAGCAACAAGGGGGAGAGAGCTTGAAAGATGCTTGGTACCGTATTAGCAATTCTCATCATAGGTGTACAAAGAAGCATTCTACCATGATCCTCCTTAGAAATTTCTATGTTGGTATAACTAGTTGGTATAGGTACGTTCTTGATACTCTTGCAGGAGGTAATTTTCTGGGTACTCCCGCTCTTGAAGCATGCACTTTAATTGAAAGTTTAGTGGGAGTACCACCTATTCATGTTGTTAAAACTGAGGTCACTTTGGAGAAAGTTTTAGAAAATCTTAGATCTTTAGAAAAAGGTTTGCCAAATATCCTTGATAATGCTAGCCGAGTTAATGAAGCGATAGAAAGTATCGGTAAGAGAATCACTATTTTAGAAGCTAGCACTACTCTTGATAGTCAAAACCTTAGGATTGGGAAACTAGAGGAATCCATGGAAACTTTAAGTTCAATTTTCTCTTCTCTTAAGTTTAAGAAAGAGAAAGCTTTTGGTGGAAAAGAGCAAAAATTTATGTATGTTCCCAAGGTGTCTGTGCCTAAACCGCAGCATGTTTTTAAGATTGGTAAGACTTTTAGTTCAACTAAGAGTGACTTGCATGTTGAATCATCTTCAGGAACCTCTAAGGTGCCTAGTGTGGTAAGTGGTGATCTAGAGGAAACAGTTGATCTTAATGCTTCATCACTTGATGTTACTTGATTCGCATTTTCTGCGCCTAGCTCAAAGGCATTAAAGAAAAGCACTCTTGGGAGATAACCCAATGTTTCTACATTCAGTTATTTTTCTTTTATTTGAGTCTTGGAAGTTATTACTACTATAATAACCTCTCCTTATCCTTTTTATTTCGTTGTTGTGACAAGAGAAGCCTCTAATTTGAGCGAGGTAAGATTTGGGGATGTTGCTGTCCTGAAACAGTTTTTGGTGCTGCACCGTAAAAATTCGTGAAAATTCTCTATATATATTTTGGACCTGCGATGTCTTGTGCATATGACCCAGGTTATATCCAAACTTTCATTAGTTGAACACTTTTTGATTTGAGCAATAGAAAACCCTCTAAAAATTTGACCTTTGTCAGCTGTTCTGTTTTGAGAGATTTCTGCCAATATTTGTGTTTGCCGCTTTATCGCTTTCTTTTTGAGTTCTTTTGATTACGGAACTTTTGGGGAAGTTGCTACAGTAGTATATACTTTATATGTGGTGGTTTTGAGTTGAAACCTGAAGCAAAAAGGGTTTATTCAATGTTATGCTTACACTAATGTTGCTAATAAATTTGTGTTTAGTTTTGTATGAAGGAAGTTTTCAAGTGTAGGGATCAGAGAATGATGAGATGAGTTGAAGAATGGACAAAAGCTCAAGCTTGGGGATGCCCATGTCACCCCAAGAAATATCCAAGAAGTACAAGCATCAAAGCTTGGGGATGCCCCCGAGGCACCCCTTCTTCATCGGCAAAAATCATGTCACCTTTCAAAACACTGTATTTTTATTGCTTCATGCGCTATGCGTTTTTCTTGGAGCATCAGTTGTTTTTAGTTTTTAGTATTAGTTTTGTTTTGTTTGCTGAAATAAATGGTTGGACCCCAACAATTTCCTTTTGGAGAAGTTGCCTTGCTTTTCATTTGCCAAGAACACTCCATTTTTCATTCTTCGTTTCAACGAGTGTTCTTCTTTTTCTAGAACTGCGTTTAGCTTTTGATTTTTGCCTTGATTTGTGTTCAGATCTTGTTATATCTTTACATCAAGGTGTATTTTTGCCTCTGGTCTATATTGGTTTTCATAAAAAAAAGGTGTTTATAAAAATTTTGAATGGTGTTGGAAAAGAGAAAAAGCTTTATGAAAAAAAGTGGTACAAGAAGGAGCTTGTGTAGACTGCGGCTTAGACTTTTTCATGTCATGCTTGATGTCTTTTTGATAGTATGCTTAGTGGTTTTGCTGTAGCATGACTTGTCTCAAATAACTGAGATTGCTTAATGAGCCTTTGAAAAAATCATGCCTTGTTTTTATCATTTGGAAGCATTATTTTGGTTTTCTCCTTGATGCTTTATTTGGGTTGACTTGGCGCATGCTCACGCATGTTAGACTCATACAAAGTCGCCAATAGCCTCTATGATCATTTAGTTTTTTACTTTTGATGCCATCTTATGCTTGTTTTAATGTCGCTTTGTCGCTATGCATGATTATGGCCGTTATTGCTCTCTTAGTTGGTCACTCCCAGTCTTTTGCTAGCCCTCGTTTTGTACTGAGTATGAGCTCTACTCGTGCATCCAACTCCTAAAAACCAAGTTTGCCAAAGTGTCCACCATACATACATATTAGCAATTTGCTATTCCAAAGTACATTTGACTTGCTTTTATCTATCCTTCAAATTAAACTCTTTTTGGTGTTATGCGAAAGTTGGTCAGTAAAGCTCTCACGAACCTGATGGCACACTTTATTTTTCTCGTTCTTAAAAATTTGACATTGTAGTCTCTTATGTTGAGTTGTTATGCTTACAAGTTGTAAGTTGGGAATTAGCCCAGCCATGCCGTCATGGGGCAAGCTTTCAACATTGCACTTCTTATTTGAGTTGATATCGTGATATTTTGTTTATGGATACTCGCGGTGTGAAATGAATTGGGAATCTTGCGGGATCATGGAGTTTGTATATGTGTTAGAGAAACGCCTGGGCCGCCAATCTAAGCCATGCATAATTCATGGTGGAAATTTGCAGCATGCCCATAGTGGACATTCGACGACGCATCTCAAAATAAAAAGCTATACAAATGGTAAATAAAAGAGATATCGAGGTGTTCATTGTCTGCTTGTCCTGTCATTTTGATGTGGGCTTGTTCCATGTCATCGGGCACGGAGGTACCCCGTTGGCGGTTCTCGATGATACGTGTATACTTACAATGACAAGAGCTTGCTTGGGACTCTAAGTAAAGTAGCGTGAGGTTTGGGTACTCGTATTCACGGGACACGAGGTTTTCAACTTATGATTTGTCAAGCATATGTAGCATAAGTGTTCTCACATTAACTTTAACCATTCAAGATGCTTATGATGGGGGCAATGAGAGCTCAAAGCCGGTAAGTACCATAATTTTTGAAGGTTTATAAAACTTGCAATCACTGCTTCCCTCCGCGAAGGGCCTTTCTTTTACATTTATGTTGAGTCACCACCTTCTATCTTTATGCACCATTAAGAGAGCATAGTTGTCATTCTGAGTATAATGTGCATTGTCCCAAAGTTTTCATTGATTGATTCATATTGTTGGTTTCACTTGTTCTCAAATTATTTGTATCTAGTCGCCCTCTTAAACTTGAAGGTGTCCTATGCATTTATGTTTTGCTCTCCATGAAGGACAAGCTGAAAACCATTTGTATGTTTTTCCTTATGATTTGAACACACGTTTGACTTTTATTGTTTCATTTTCATGATCTTTTGTTTGTGTTCATTTTCATGTTATAACATGGTTGCTAAGTTTCTTCTATTAAGATTATATCTTTCATGCCCATGTTTTAAGTTCTTTTGATCCCAGCGCACAACGCTTACATAGATGATCAAGATTGTGTAGGTGCATGTCACCTCAAAAATTATTTCTTTTGTTATCACATACCTACTCGAGGACGAGCAGGAGTTAAGCTTGGGGATGCTGATACGTCTCAAACGTATCTATAATTTTTGATGTTCCATGCTTGTTTTTACACCATTTGCTTAGTGTTTCGTTACACTTCGTGGCACTTTTATGCATTTTCCAGAACTAACCTATTAACAAGTCACCACAGTGCCAGTTCCCTGTTTTCTGTTGTTTTTGTGTTTCAGAAAAGTTACACAGGAAATATTCTCGGAATTCGACGAAACCAAAGCCAGTTGCCCAGAATTTCATCGAAGCTTCCAGAGAACCGAAGAGGAGATGGAGTGGGGCCACGAGGGCCCCACATAGCAGGGCAGTGCGGCCCAGGCCCTGGCCGCGCCCCCTATGTGTGAGGTCGCCTCGGTCCACTCCTGACGATGCCCCTTCGCCTATAAAGACCCCCCGACGGGAAAAACCTAAAGACCCGATCACTTTTCCAGAACACATCGCGATCCGCCGCCGCCGTCGACCCGAAGATTGGGAGGGTCCAGAAGCTCTTCCCGGCACCCTGCCGGAGAGGGGAATCGCCACCGGAGGTCTTCTTCATCGCCATGCTTGCCTCCGGAGCGATGAGTGAGTAGTCTACCTTGGACTATGGGTCCATAGCAGTAACTAGATGGTTGTCTTCTCCACCATGTGCTTCATGTTTAGATCTCATGAGCTGCCTTACATGATTGAGATCACCGTTATGTAATTCTACATGTTGTGTTTGTTGGGATCCGATGAATATTGGTGTTATGATTGAGTTGAAGTACTGAATTTTATCTTATGTTATCTCTATGTTGTTTATGATCTTGCATGCTCTCCGTTGTTAGTAGCTATCTTGGCCGAGTAGTTGCTAGTGACTCTAAGAGGGGGTATTTATGCTCGATAGTGGGTTCATGCCTCTATTTAATCTGGGGGAGTGACAGAAACCTCTAAGGTTGTAGATGTGCTGTTGCTACTAGGGGAAAACAACATTCATATGCTCAAGGGCATCTGCTTTGTTTACATTACACACTTTGCTTAATGCAATTATCTGTTGTTCGCAACTTAATACTTGTGGAGTTCTCGGATTGATTCGCCACAAGTGGATTATTAGTCATAGATGCAGTTGGATGGCGGTCTATGTATCTTGTTGTAATGCCCAGAGTAAATCTCATAGTGATCCTCTCGACATATGCACGTTGTCTTTATTCTATCAATTGCCCAACTGTAATTTGTTTACCCAGCATATATTATTTTATCTTATGGAGAGACACCACTAGTGAACTGTGGACCCCGGTCCTATATTGCCATCACCTGTTTACTTTACTGTCATTGTTTACTTTACTCGCATACTATTATTACTTTCCACTCGATATGTTCATACCCTTTGTTTCAAGCAAACCGGTGAGATTGACAACCTCATCGTAAGTTGGGAACAAAGTATTTGGTTGTGTTGTGTGCAGGTTCCACGTTGCTACTGGTTGAAGACGCGCTAACAAGTTATCGTTAACGGCGCCCTTGTTAGAGCATCACGCAGCTAGTGGGCATCACCTTCAGTCGTTTGTCTGCCTCCTCCTGGACGGTTAAATCTTGGTTTCATAACTGAGGGAAAACTTGCTGCTATATTCATCAAAACCTTCTCTTGGGGTTTTCCAACTGGCCGGTCATTTACTACAAGCCAACAAGTTTTTTGGTACAATCAAACACAATCAAGTTTTCTGGCATCATCATCACCGCGCCATCAGACACTAGAAGATCCTCATTAGAGCTAGATAGCTTTTCATGAATTTCTTCCAATTTCCCATACTTGCTAGTTAGCAATTCAAGTTGAGCCCTTAGCTCAACATTCTCCGTCAAAATAGATGCTTCACAAGAAGTAGAGTTAGTAGCACATGCATCATTATCATTATGAATAGGAGAAGACAACTTGGCAAGAGGAAGGTCACGTTCTTTAGTGAGCTTAGATATTATTTCATTATGTGACTCCTCAATGAATTCGAGTTTCTCATCAAGAGAAACCCGAAGCTCTTGCTCTTCTTCAAGAGAATTTTCTAAGGAACCAATATCATTAGCATACTCTCTTTCGAGCCTACATTTTTCTTCAATGATTTTTTGGCTCTCAATAACACTAGAAACAATTTTAACAAGAAGGGAGCGAACCTTCATATCATTGGGAAGAGCATTATAGATAATCTCACCTTCACTTATTATGCTATCCTCCTCTTCATATATATTTTCACCCTCTTGATCATCATTATGCTCATCCACATCAACACAAGAGGAATTGGGTTCCAAAGTAGGGGATACCTTTGAACCCCTAGCCATAAGGCATAGGTGGGTGACATGAGATGATAATGATGAATTACTTGAAGCTCCATTCAAGATCTTGTCTTGACCCATAGAATCTTTGGTTTCCTCTACATTGTTAGACACACAACAACTAGAGGAAATAGAAGCATTTATATTATGGCAACTAGACAAATCAAGCATATCATCATGAGATTTATTCAAGAAACATAAACATGATATGCAAGGACTATCAACACAAGTATGTAAAACATTTATGGGGCTACAAGTGTTTAAGTCCAAAGATGAAGCATTGCAATGAGATAGAGATTAAGGATCATCAAAAGTAAGCATACTATCACCATTGCAAGTTTCATCACCACTCACCATATCATTACCTTGTGTCTTGCCACACTTTGGTGAAGTGGATGAAAGTTCATCGTGCCCGGAAGTGGAAGGAATACAATCATTCTCAATAATCTTGGACACACCATATTTTTCTTGAAGCTTTGTCCATATCTCATGAGCGCTCCGAAAAGGCATGATAGAGAAGATAACTACATCGCTCAAAGCATTAATAATCACATGAGTAGCTTGAGCATTGAGATACAAGTTTTTCTCATCCTCTAAAGATAGATTTTCAGAATCCTTTGGAGGAGAAAAACCCATATCCACAATTCGCTCCATAGATGGGTCCATGACCCAAAAATAATTAAGCATGTGAATTTTCCAAGTATCATAATTTGTGCCATCAAATATATAAGTGTTATTGTGCACTAATCCCCTAGCCGACATCTTTGCTCTGAAGGCGGTGAAGCCTAAAATGAGAGACCGGGCTCTGATACCAATTGAAAGGACACAGATATCGCCTAGAGGGGGGTGAATAGGCGATATCAAATTTTACGAATGGCTTGAATAAAAGTGGAATTAAACTAGCGTTTATTTTGTCAAGCACACAAGACCTAAATAAACTAGGCTCACCTATGTGCACCAATAACTTATGCTAAGCAATACAAGTAACAAGGTGATAGCAAGATATATGACTTCAAGCACGAAGGCTATCACAATGTAAAGTGCATAAGTAAAGAGCTCGGGTATAGGAATAACCGAGGTACGTGGAGACGATGTTGTATTCCCGAGTTTCTCCCTTGAAAGGGAGTACGTCTCGTTGGAGGGGTGTGGTATCGCCACAAAGGCCTAACCAACACCACAAAGGCCTCACCCTATTCTCTGGTGTGAGCTTGCGCCACAAAGGCCTAGCTCACTCTTCCACTAAGGGGTTCCTCAAGGCGGAACCGGGCCTTTACACAAAGCTTGGGGCACGCATCCACAACTTAATTAGAGGCTCCCAAGAATAGCCACAAAGGCACCACAAAGCCATCTAGGGTTCCAAGAACCCAAGAGTAATAAGCTCATAAACTTTCACTTCCACGATCTCCGAGGAGAACTCAAACTGATGCACCAAATGCAATGGCAAGAGCACACAAAGTGCTCAAATACTTCTCACTCAAATCCTACCAAAGCAAACTTTCACTTCCACGATCTCCGAGGAGAACTCAAACCGATGCACCAAATGCAATGGCAAGAGCACACAAAGTGCTCAAATACTTCTCACTCAAATCCTACCAAAGCAACTTATGCTATGAAGAGATATGAGAGGAAGAACAAAGGAAATCCACAAAGAACTCCAAGATCTAGATTCACTATGTTCCCCTCACTTAGAGGAGAGATGGATTGGTGGAAGTATAGATCTAGATCTCCTCTCTCTTTTCCCTCAAAAATATGCAAGAATCATGGGAGGAATGGAGGAGGAAGGGCAAGCTATTCAAGGTCAACAATGGAGGAGAGAGAAGCCCAAAACGTGCATAGCCCAAGGAGGAAGAGGGGGTATTTATACTCCCCCTTCCAAAAATGACCGTTGCAGGATTTTAGGCCGGATTATCCGACCTTGGGACAAAATATTTGCCAAAATATCCCCCCCCCCCCACGAATAATCCGGCCCTGGGACGAAATATCCGCCCCCCCATCTGATAGACGCCGAGCTGAATCCTTAGCCGTTTTTGTCGAATTCTCGAGGGGGGCGGATTATCCGGCCCTGGATGAAATATCCGGCCAAATAATCCGGCCCCCTATCTGGGTGACGCCGAGTTAAGTCCTTAGCAGAAATTCGAGCTTGAAGAAATTGCAATACGAAAACGGTGATAACTTTTTCATCCGGACTCCATTTTTGATGATCTTGGGCTTGTTGGAATCACCACAACGAGCTCTACAACTTCATCCATAGAAACATCATAGTCCAACAAAGGAGGATAAAACCAAATGGTGAAAGGTTTGACCTCTCTTCGAAGGCAAACCGGTAAAACCTCCAAACATAAAAAACGCAATAAGAGTTTCATGCGAAATCCATTTTTGATGAGCTAGGGCTTGTCATGGAAATAACCACAAGCTCTAGAACCTCACATGGATAAAACCAAAATAAGAACCAAGAAAGATGATGTCAAGAATGCAAAGGTTTGAGCTCTATCCGAACGATATAATTAAGTTACTCACTCGAGAGCCCCTCTTGATAGTATGGCTACCGATCCTATAACCCGGTCTCACAACAAACACCATGAGACTGGTAAGAAAGAAACCCTAACACTATCATACCTTTGCCTTGAGCATTCCACTTGAGGTGGATAATGACGATCTTGATCTTCTCAAGTTGGACCACCTTTCTTGATTGAGCTTGCCTGGTGAAGTCTTGCGGATTGCTCCCCCATACTCCACTATGGAAGAGACTCTCTTTAAGCATATCTTCACATATCCATGATCACAATATAGATGGCAAGCTTCAAGCATATGTTCTCTTATAGTTGCTCATCTTGAACTTGTGCTTTGACTTGATCAATCCTTGAGCCAATTCTTCTTACAACCTTGAATCCAACAAATGGTTCAAGCATTGTCTATGGACAAGTACTACACATATAACTCAATGAAACCATTAATCCATAGGGATTGTCATTAATTACCAAAACCACACATGGGGCTCGATATGATCTTTCACCTGCACACAACACAAACAAGTACTTTGCTCCCAACTTACGATGAGGTTGTCAATCTCACCGGTTTGCTGTAAACAAAGGATTGAGCATATCGAGTGGTAAAAGGATAATAGTATGCAAGCAAGTAAATAGTGCGAGTAAAATTAAAACGGTATAACAATGTAAAGGAAATTAGACCGGGGTCCACAGTTCACTAGTGGTGTCTCTCCATAAGATAAATAACAACATGCTGGGTAAACAAATTACAGTTGGGCAATTGATAGAATAAAGATAACGTACATATGTCATAAGGATCACTATGAGATTCACTCTGGGCATTACGACAAAATACATAGACCGTAATCCAACTGCATCTATGACTAATAATCCACTCGCGGGGAATCATCCGAGGACCCCTTGAGTATTAAGTTGCGAACAACATATAATTGCATTAAGAAAAGTGCATAAAGTAAACAAAGCAAATATCATTGGACACAAGAATGTTGTTTTATCCCTAGTGGCAACAACACATTTACAACCTTAGAGGTTTCTATCCCTCCCCTAGATTAAATAGAGGCATGAACCCAACTATCGAGTATAAATACTCCCTCTTGGAGTCACTAGCATCTACTCGGCCAAGATAGCTACTAGCAATGGAAAACATGCAAGATCATAAAAAACATAGAGATAACATAAGATATATAATCAGCATATCAACTTAACATAGTACCAATACTCATCGGATCCCAATAAACACAACATGTATGATTACATAAAGATGATCTTGATCATATAGGGCAGCTCACAAGATCTAATCATATGAAGCACATGGTGGAGGAGACAACCATCTAGCTACTTCTATGGACCCGTAGTCTAAGGTAGACTACTCACACGTCACTCCGGAGGCGACCATGGTGGTGTAGAAGGCCTCCGGCAGGGTGCCAGGAAGAGCTCCTGGATCCTCCCGATCTCACGACAACGACGGCGGCGGCTTGCAGTATGTTTCGTGGAAAAGAGATCCGTCCCTTAGGTTTTTCCCGTCGAGGGTACTTTATAGGCGAAAGGGCATCATCAGAGGTGGGGCCAGCTGGCCTCACCATGGGGTGGCGCGGCCAGGGACTGGTCCGCGCCCCCCTGTGGTGAGCCTGACTCCTGGCCCCCCTCCGTCTCATCTTCGGTCTTCGTGAAGCTTCGGTAAAAATAGGAGGTTCGGCTTTTGTTTCGTCCAATTCCAAGAATATTTCCTGTGTAACTTTTCTGAAACACAAAGACAGCAGAAAACAGGGAACTGGCACTGTGGCATCTTGTTAATAGGTTAGTTCTAAAAAATGCATAAAAACGCCACGAAGTATAACAAAACACAAAGCAAATGGTGTATAAACAAGCATGGAGCATCAAAAAGTATAGACACGTTTGAGACGTATCACTTCTCTAGCTGGGACGTCGTGTGTGTGCCACGTCGACATACTTTCTTGTTTTGCTGGGTTCTCCTGCTTTCTGGTTACAAACGGTGTTTCCTTACGCAGAGACGTGACAACGAGCTGCAATATTGATTGTCACAATGGGATAAGCGACTGGTTTGTCCAAGAATTATTACATGAAGGGGACTAGCGTCAATAGCACTGGCACCTCCTACTATAGTTCTACATAGAGGGGGCTTGCGTCAAGCATAGTACTCCCACCTCCTACCGAAGGTCTATCTCAATCTACTCAATTCCATATGGAATCTAGTGCTTTAGCTTCGACAATCTACGACCATAATTCCTAGTAACTTCCATTCTGAATACCTATCATGATCACTATTGCTCTTGGCGGCACAAGAGAAAGCAATGCTCTCCTATGGTTGTCTTCCCTTGATCGCCGGCCATCTTCAAACCCCAATGCATTTATCTAAGTAAAGGCAAGCTAAACATATATATAGGCAAACTTTGATCGAACAAGGAGGAAACCTTTGACTAGGGCAATGGTAGGTCAATTAACTCCATATTAATAATTCATCAACCGCCCAACAACTATTAAAGTTTGGCCTTCCAATTGTACTGGTTATATAGAATGGAAACACATTTAGATTCCCTATCCGCGTGAACACCACTATGTGAAATTCATCATTGGACAAAGAGTATTCATCAGACCTAAAGCCAAAATCCTCTCTTACTATGTACCAAAATACATGATGATCCCAGTCCCACTGATCTTCGGCCAACACACGTAATTGTAGTAATCATTCAGTTAACTAAACAAATAAATGTAGTCATGCCCAGGGGCGGATCTAGGCCCCAGGCCACCCAGGCCATGGCCCAGGACGCAGCGACGCCGCACAAGCTAAATTGTAGAACACTGTAGTACCATAGCACATTGTAGGTACCCTAGCACTGAAGATGGTCCAGGGCGCGCCTTGATCCTGCATCCGCCACTCGTCATGCCTGTCGAGCGGAAACTCTGAAAGAAGACCAAGTTCTAGGGAGCTCGTTTATTTCCAAAAATGTAGCCCCTTGAGCTTGTCTCCATTTGTGCACACTCGGGTGTCCATTAAACATCACGGGTCATGTTCACCCAAATTAGCCATTAAGCGTATCGATGGGAAAACTTGGAAAAGATCCATGTCAAATCTCAAAATAAAAAAATCTACCATATTTGGGACAAATCTATTACTAGAATAATAATGAGTTGGAAAAAGATGGCTGAGCATGGGAGCTTTCTAGTTGCTTGCTGCCTTGCTTTGACCGGTTCATGGGAAAATTATTACATGAACGTCCCTTGCTTTGACCGGTTCATGAGAGAATTATTACATGGAGGGGGCTAGCGTTAAGAATAGCACTAGCATCTTCTACTGCAGTTCTACGAAGACGTCGTTAGCGTCAAGCATAGTACTCACACCTCCTACCGAAGGTCTATCACTATCTACTCAATTTGATATGGAATCTACAGCTTAGCTACAACAATCTACGACCATAATTCCCAGTAACTTCCATTCCGAGTACCGATCATGATCACTACAGCTCTCCACGGCTTTAGAGAAAGCACTGCTCTCTCCGATGGGTGTCGTCTCTTGATCGCCGGCCCTCTTTCGGCAACCCCCAATGCATTTATCTAAGTAAAGGCAAGCGAAAACATATATATATATATATAGGCCAACGTTGATTGGACAGGGAGGAAAACTCCGACTAGGGCAATGGTACGATTAATTAACTCCATATATAGTAATAATTCATCAACCGCCCAACAACTATTAAACCTTGGCCTTCCAATTGTAGTGGTTATATATATAGAATGGAAACACATTTAGATCCCCTATCCGCGTGAACACCACCAAGTGAAATTCATCGTTGGACAAAGAGTATTCATCAGACCTAAAGCCAAAAATCTCTCTTATATATTTTGTACCAAACAACATGATAATCCTACGAATCTACGGCCAACAGACATAATTGTAGTAACCAGTCGGTTAATTAAACAAATAAATGTAGACCTCGTTTTGAATAAGTTATCTACTAGTTTTTCCAGGACGCATCGCAATGATCAGCCATATATATGCACAGTCTCGACTCTCGAACGCACGCGCGCGGTAGTGCGTGCCCGCCCGGAGTCAGATCAAAACCAGGGCAGAGCAGGGCAGGCATATGCCGGCGCAGATTCTCTAACTTGCTACAGACAAGTCAGAGGCAGCCTTGCGTGGGTGCGATGCCGTTCGTTTCATATCGCGTGACTCCTGCTTACTAGCCCCTCTCTCAACGCATTCAAGCCAACCAGGTCCAGCCCATTTAGCAATACAGCCCAGTTTAGGACGGAGGAGGGAAAACCTGGCGGGGCTTCCTGCAGTTTTTTCTTCTTCTCACTCTGCTTCCCCTATCCACTCCCACTGTGACACTGTCGTGCTCCCATGGAAGCTGTACCGTGGAGGCCGGTGGAGCTCCGTCCTCTCCTACCTCGAGAAGCTCGGCTTCACACGCGCGCGCCTGAGCTCGTCTGCGCGTACGCCGCCCGCCTCGTCGACCTCGCCCACGCGCGAGCGCCTGGCAGAGTTCGTCTGCGGCCGCCGCTGATGACCTCAAGAACCGGCCGCTCAGGACGCCGAGAATTCGTGACGGCCACCACTTCGACCTCACATCCTGGTATGAAGACTGCCCGGCCCTTTTCCCTTTGCTTCATCTACATCTGTTTAGCCCAATTCAAGATTATTTTGTGCATCTACCGGATCCATTATACTGTACTAGGTCGCGACATGTTCTTAATCTGATTTTGTTAGCTTGGGGTTGTGCCTCAAATATCCAAAATAACCTCCATCAAAAGCCAGTCTAGAGTTGCTGAATCGACACCAAAATATCTAAAATAAATCATCTTGCAGCCACAGCATGTTAGTAGTGAATGACACTCAGAACTGAGATGCAAGATACTTGGAAATTAAAATCAAACTCACGACCTTGGAAAGCATGTTAGTACTGAATCACTAAAAGAATTTCTGGAAGCTCCCTTTGTTGTTCGATTTCCTCAACTTAGATGCTGTGGTCGCTGTGCTTTTTATAATTTTAGAGAGGCTACTCAGGGAATTGGCTGGATTTCTATAACAAGTATTGGGTGTTTACGGGCATCGCTGTGCTTTTTATATTTTTGGTGGCAGCCTAAACAATGTGCGTATGGAACCAGCTCATCATATAGATAGCTTTAGTGCACACTGTCATCTGTCACTTTTATGAGTTAAGTGTAATCAGCTAAACGTAGTACAAAATTTGATTATCTGCAAAATCTGAGACAACTATCAAATCATTGTCTGCAAAACGTAGTACAAAATATATATTCTGTATTTGCCATAATACAGCTAAAAGTAGCCAGCCGTTCTGTTTCATTCAAAACTATGCATGCTAGTCAAGGGATCCATACGCATTCGGATATATGTAACATACTGCTAAATCAAAATCATGTTCCTTGTTACTTCACCTATAATATAATCACTCAATATGCATAGCTTGCATTTTTTTGCATCCAAGAGGACATGTTGTCTGCAGGCCCTAAAACAGGAACCTAAAGAAGACCTTGAACATACATATCATCAATTTCACTAGAACCCTGCAAAGATAGAGGAGAATTTGAAACATGGAATACAAGAATAGTTTATAGAAGTTGATTGAACAATATTTGAAGTACCGTTAGCAAGTCTGTGTAGCTAGTGAATGCATTGTTGTCATTGTTAGCATTTTCGGTTGGTACTTGAGTGTCTCCAGCACCATCCTCTTGCTGCTGCACATAGATACAAACCATGTTGTTAATCATGTAGTAATAAATAAGAACACTATTTTACAATGATTTTCAGCAACAATACTTGAGTTTCTCCACGGCCTTTCTCTTGTTGCTGCAAGCAAACAACCATGTTATTAAAAATAAGGTAATATATAAGAACATTACTTTTCAAGGGTTTTCAACAACATACTTTAGATTTTTTTGGCGCTTTCTTTTTGAACTTGCGTGTCTTCTCGAGCCAACCTCTATGTCTCTTTGAACTTTTTGGTTGGACATCCTTTTTCTTTAGTCGTGCAGAACTAAGCAAACCATCATCTTGCTGAACATTAGGTTGGACATTAGATGAATCACTCAAAATACTTGGAGATGCTCTCATTTTATCTTCTACTTGCTTAGCAATGCAATCCAATGCATTGTCCACCAACATGCTACATTCTGGATCGGTTGCGGCTTTAGATGCAAAATCATGAAATTTGTGAGAAAGGAACTTGTAGCGCAGCATTGCATCCAATTTTGGATTTTCAATGATATTTCTTCCTTTGATGTCTTTTATAGTTCCATGTCTCGCTTCCCTTGTCCATCGCTTTAGAAGATAATGATTCGGCAATAACTTGATATTCATCAAGTCAAGAACTTTCAAAGCATGTCCACACAAGACTCCGGTCCTTTTGAACTGAAAACAACTACAAGAAGACGTTTGCTCCAAAGGATCACCGACAACTATGCGCTCTATTTCAGAACTTAAATCACCATCAGCTCTCAGAACTGCAACAGCATAGGTATTATCTCCATCCAAAGCTCTAGTACATGCAGCCATGGATCTTTCATATTCACCTTGGAATGCTTCAAATATTATGGGTGTGTAAAGTTTGCTTGTTTGCAGCAACATAGGTGTCTTCATCCTTATTCTTGGTAGCTTTTTCCTAGCTTCAAATTCTGCATCTAGTTCCTTGTCTCTTTTTCCTTGCACCGCCCTTTCAAAATGTTTTAAGAACCGAATGATGTCGAAATCTGATTTCAGATGTTTTTTCAAGTCACTATTGAAACTCTCACTTAATTGTGTGCTTCTCATTCCCAACGAGAAAACATCCCTCATGTAACATTCAGTCCATTTTTCCTTTACCTTATAGATACTATCGAGCCATGATGCCTTCTTCTCCTCCACCTTATTTCTCATGATGCCAAATGCTTCTTCAAAGGCTGCCTTGTCCTCAATATTAAACATACATGCACTAAAATCTAAGAGAATGTGAGGTTCATCATCTTCCTCATTATTTGGGGAGTTTGATTCTTCACCTTTGCTATTGCACAAATGCTTCACAGCATTTTGCATTATGTGATAGGTACAAAGTCCATGCCATGCTTCTGTGAATACGTCCTCAACAGCCTTTCCCATAGCTGTGTCTTGATCAGTAAAAATTGTTCTAGGTTGCTTTCCATTGTGTGCAGCTAGAAAAGCCTCAAATAGCCATTTGAAAGAGGCACGTGTTTCATCAAACATAAGAGCAGCACCAAAAATAACAGTCTCTCTAAACTGATTGAATCCAATAAAAACACCAAAGGGCCTATACTCTTTGTTTGTGCCAAAAGTAGTGTCAAAGGTGACGACATCCCCAAAGTGTGCATAATCGATGCACATCTTAGCATCTGCCCAGAATATATTAGTTATTTGTTCTTCACAATCCAATTGCGGAGCATACTGGAAAGAAGGGTTCTCACTTATCTTGTCTTGAAAATACTTCAACATGCTTCCTGCCTGACCATATGCCAACTCCCTTTGACGCCTACTTTGCAAGTGATTTTTATGATCACGACAAGTGTAGCTAAGATTCATTCGTCCTCCAACTGTGCGACTAGCCAACTCATGTGCAGCTTTTGGCCTAATTCCGGAGTCATCAGCAGCCTCAATTTCAAATGCTTGCAAATCTGAGATCTTTCTTTGTGATGACATCAAATGGAAGGTTTCGGGCAAGTAAACACCATGATTATGATCAAGCACTACATCCACCACTTCATATTGTCCCGCCACTCGATCTAATGAAAGACACATATGAACATCACAATTTGTTCTTGTTTCAGCTCGAGGGTTCTTCGTGAGATGATCCCTTTTGTCTTGTGCTCGACGACCCTCCTTCGCACACACATATCTACATGAAGTTACCTTCCCATCCATTTTACTTGTCCAGCTAGACCTTTTTCTAACTTCAAAACCTGCATGACCTCCATAGTTTACCCAAAATAACCAAGCATCATCCAAGTTTCTAAATTTCTGACCAACTTTAGGTAAGCAAATAGGAATCACATTCTCCCTACATCAAAATAAATATGTACTTTAGGTAAGGAAATAGGAAACACATTGATGCAAACAAAGCAAAAATAATTTCAGAGTAAGACTATCTTACTTGTTAGGTTGTGCCATTGATCCCGGCGGCGCCACGGCGTTACTAGCCTGCTAGGTTGATGGACGGCAACAGTCGACGTTGTCGGCAACTCTTATCAGGTAATTTTCTGAGTTCTGACCTTGCTCGAAATTCATTCCTGTAAGCCAAATAATCAGACTGATCCGTACATACTGTACATCAGCTGCAACAGTGTGTACGTAGAAGATTTAATCATTGCACTGGTATTGATTTTTGCGTTGGTGTTAGAGAAAATAAGTACTCATGATAAATTCTGGGAACATGTCAAGATTTACAAGGAGGAACATTTTATTCTCTTGCACTACCGGTATATTCCTCGACTGTAGCAGTACAAGGCTAACTCGGATGGCATTGTCAGGAATTATTAAGTTGATGTTTCCTGATGCATATAGCTGCCAGATTTGTGGATTTCTTATGATTTAAATTTCTAGATGATTGCTTTTGTTGGCTACAGAGATTGTTAAGTTATGCCTTTGACTCAACAAAGAAAATTTCGTTGCCTACAGAGAAGAAACATCCCAAGAGGATGAAGCGAAAGATGGCCTGACCTCTAGTGCCTGCCGCCGATGATCGCCCCTCGATTGCCAGCGCCAGAGATCGGATCGAGGAGATAAGCGAGCGAACTGACTTCCCCGCCAAAATCCTGACCGCGCGCTGGATCCCCGCGAGGTTTTCCCTCCTCCGTCCTAAACTGGGCTGTATTGCTAAATGGGCTGGACCTGGCTGGCTTGGATGCGTTGAGAGAGGGGCTAGTAAGCAGGAGTCACGCGATCTGGAACGAACGGCATCGCGCGCATGCAAGGCTGCCTCTGACTTGTCTGTAGCAAGTTAGAGAATCTGCGACCGTCCGGCGAACCATCTCAATTTTCAAACGCAGCCCCCCTTCCCTCCTTTCTGGTGTGTGCGCCGCGAAATGCGGCGGCGCAAGCCTCCGCCTCCGCAGCCACAGCCGTCGGCGGGCGGTCCGATGACAAGGAGGAGGAAGCTGGCGGAAGCCAAACCTCCGCAGCCACAGCCGCCGGCCGGCGGTCCGATGACAAGGAGGAGGAAGCTGGCGGAAGCCAAACCTCCGCAGCCACAGCCGCCGGCCGGCGGTCCGATGACAAGGAGGAGGAAGCTGGCGGAAGCCAAACCTCCGCAGCCACAGCCGCCGGACGGCGGTCCGATGACAAGGAGGAGGAAGCTGGCGGAAGCCAAACCTCCGCAGCCACAGCCGCCGGCCGGCGGTCCGATCGCAAGGAGGAGGAAGCTGTCGGAATCCGAACCTCGGCCTGAAGACCTCCTCAGCGCCCCGCCTCAAGACCTCCTCAGCGCCCCGCCTGAAGCTGAAGACCGCCTGAGCGCCCTCCCGGACGGCGTCCTCGGCGAGATCATCTCCCTCCTCCCAACCAAGGACGGCGCCCGCACCCAGACCCTGGCCTCCCGGTGGCGCCACCTGTGGCACTCCTCCCCACTCAACATCGACTACCGCGACCTCACCGGCGCCGACAAGACCAACCGTAGTAGGGTCGCCGCCGAAGCCATATCCCGCATCTTCTCGGCCCATCAAATAAAAGCCACCCGTCGCCTCTCCATCAAGAATGATCGCGGGATTCGCGGCCTCATCTACTTCCCGTCCGATCCCCAGCAGGACGCCTGGCTCGACTCCCCCACCCTCAACGGCCTCCAGGAGATCGAGTTTTGGTTCTACAGCGAGTATTTGCCCCTGCCGCTATCCATCTACCGCTTCTCGGCCACCCTCCGCGTGGCCACCTTCGGCCACTGCCTCATCCCCGACGACGCCGTCCATGGCCTCTGCTTCCCCAAACTCAAGCAGCTCACGCTCGAGACGTTCACCATCTCGGAGCCCTCGCTGCACAGCCTCATCGCCGGGTGCCCTGAGCTGGAAGGTCTGCTGATCAGCAGAAACAGCGGCTTCCGTCGCCTCCGGATCGACTCCCTTACCCTTACAAGCATCTGCGTGCGCGAGGTCCAGCTTGAGGAGCTCGTCGTCCACAACGCCCCTCGTCTCGAAAGGCTCATCAGGCTCCCTCATTTCTTGGGTAGCCTGCGGGTGTCGGTGATCTCCGCGCCTAAGCTCCACACCTTGGGCTTCCTTACTGATATACATTGGAGCGAGAATACAACGCTACTTTTTGGCTCCTCGGTTATCCAGGTATTCACTCATCCTAGAGGCTTATAATTAACAACTCTTGGTTTCAAGAGCTTTCCAAATAATTTGTTGAAATTACATGTCATGCATATGCACTTGTATGCGGCCTAATTTCGTCTTCCATGCCTGATTCAGGGATTGCGGGTTCACAGCCTTGCGACGGCGGTGCACACTGTCAAGGTTTTAGCTCTCAATAAGATGATACTTTGTCTGGATACAGTTGTTGACTTAATGAGGTTCTTTCCCTGCTTGGAGAGGCTGCACGTGAAGGTGGCTATTATTTCTCTTTGATTCTAGTTACACGAGTGTTGGCTGGATCAGCTGCGTTTTTTTGTGTACTTGTGGTTGAATCCTTTCTGTCTTTATTTTCAGACTTTCCCACAAGAATATTGCTGCTTGGGGAGAAATTGCTGGCGCCTTAAGCACAAGAATATTGGCGACATCCGTCTGAAGAAACTAGTGTTGGATGGCTACATGGGCATCGATTCGCATGTTAACTTCGCCACGTTCTTTGTTCTCAACGCGAGACTACTCGAGCTCATGACGTTTCACATAGATGCCAAAGTTTACAGCGAGGAGTTTCTGGCAGATCAGCGCACCAAGCTCCAGTTGAAGGAAAGGGCTTCGAGAAAGGCTCAGTTTCATTTTACTACTCAAAGGTGCCTCCAAGCTGTTTCGAATGCCAAGCATCTCCGTGATTTCGATATCAATGATCCCTTCGCATGTAAATGTTGAAACTGGGTCTGGTCTACCGGAGCATTCTCCTCCTCTATCTGGTTTGTGTTTTGTGCAAACATGCTTATATCAACTTTAGTCCGTGGTTGGCTCATCTCATTATTCAGGAGTACTTGAAGGGTGCCTGTTTTATTCTTGAATGCTGATCAAACACCAATGTAAAATGAAAATAAAAACAGCTTCCTCTATAATTTAAAGAAATTTCTACGTTTTGTTCCATACGTTATCCAAGTATTCCCAATCTTAGCACGTCAAGGTATATTTGATTATTGAACTAGTACATTGCATCTATACCAGAAATTGTCAGTACAGAGTTATTCCTCATTGTGCAATCGTATATTTACAAGTACAGCAGTCTGGAGGTTGTAGATTGAAGTGTATCAGATGGTCTTTCACCTCGGTGCACTTTGCACAGGCATTTACTGTAGAAATTAACATTACACCCAGCAAGTACTTTGTGGGTTAGTGTTTTATTTGTTTCAGGAGAAATTTTGATCTTTGTGCTTCTGCATATGCTCTTAGCCTATTACCATTCATGATTTTGGTCCTGGTATTTTTAAAGGCGTACATGTTCTTGGCTTCAGTCTATTCTGTGACCTTGAATAATGCTTTGCTTCAGAGTATTGGTTTATGTCTCCTTCAGTTTTTCTCACGTTATTGTTATCTGAACCATTGTTTGCTGTCACAAACTCTGCACTGAATCATTCAGGTTTTTCGTGGAACAGACTACGGGTTCTTGAAAATTACTTAACTTTATGCTACCTATTGATATTCCTGAAAATTTTGAACACCGTTATTTATAAACATGATACAGATTCCCGGAGCACTGGACCCTTTTTCTTAAGAAAAAAAATGCAAAACTAATTTGTGGTTGTTTGTTGAGCTTGATGCCGGACTCGCCATTAGGGTTTCGAAGGAGCAAAACCTTAGATGAGAAAGATGGTCAAAGCGATACCAATGGATTCCCGTCGCCTGCCTTAAGAAACCTGAGTGCGATCGGGGCTGAATTGTACTCCACGCCGGAGAATACCGGTGGTGGAGGAGTAGAAACCCTAGTCGCCCCGGTAGTCGCCTAACTGGGGGCCCTAGGTCTGTTTTTTGCCCCGTTTTGCTCCGCTCAACCTACATATACACGAAATGTTATAATACACATCCACGGTGTATTTTGTGTGAAGAACCCTCTTTCTTGGGCTACTGACCTACTGTAATAGTTGTTGCTGTATACGTAGATAGCACACACGTGGGCTGTTTTTTACAGATCCCTTGCGTTCCAGATTGGATGCACCACAACACTGCCAACTGAACTGGTAAATCTATTCACCATACAGTTTATGTACATTGGACACACAACATTACCGAATCAAGGTGTAACTCTGAAATACCTATTGTCCTCAAGATATGTGATTTTGAATGGTGCACTTTCTCTAATGATTTCAGTTGAGGCTGAGAGATGGCGACAATTTCCACGCACACAATGTACAAACAAATCTGAATCCTCTTGTCTCCAGTAAGTTTATTTTACTATTGATCAACCAGGTTGCAAATTAGTGTGCACTACTGGTACAAGTATTTCATTTCATATAATCACAGACAGACGGACTACTGAAACATTTTTCGCAGCAGGTTCCTGTACTGTCGTCGTGGTGAAACAACATATGCCATAGGATGGCTTAAATGGGGGCCGACTAGATGCTGGAGGATTCGGGAGAGGGGAACGAGCTAAAGAGCACGACAGAAAGAGACACTGATCTACCCAGGTTCGGGGCTCTTCTAAGGAGATAACACCCCTACTCCTGCTCTACTGATTGTATATATGGATCGATGTAGTACACCACAATGGTGCTTCCAAGCTCTCTGCTAGAGAAGGAAGATGAACTGGTAAGTGTAAGAGTACAGAGTGACCAACCAACAACTATCAGCCAACGTTCAACCCTTTACCAGGGCTCCCTATGCCACCTTATATAGTGGTGGCCAGGGTTACAACGGTCATACAAGACCACAAGACAAGGGCTACACTCCAAACAGGAGCTGGTGGCGATGGCAGAGACCCTTGACTTCGCCCCTGATTGCTCTCGATGGGACGCCATATCCCTGTACCTTGTACCTCTTGAACTGTGGCCTTACCTCCGTGCGGTAAGCTCGTACTTGTGCACAGTGAGGGTAGGTAACCTCCACTGTGCACCCTGCCATCTTACTCTGCTACCATGCTTGGATGTTTTCTTCCTTGATTGTAGGGATGTGACACCTTGGTTGACTTAAGCATCCCGGATATGACCGTTGGCCATACCCAGGACTTATATGCCGGACCAACGACCTACGAGGGTCGGGTAATCCGGCCTCCCCTGCTCCTGCACAACACACCAAATAGTTAGGCCGGCATATCTGAGTATATGCCGGCACACATATATCAGTATTCCGGCTATGCCGGCATATCCAGACACCAGCCGGGATACACATTATATGCCGGCCTGGCCGATGCTCTTATATTCCGGCCAGGCCCTTCCTTGATAACCCGGCATAAAGTCAATCATAGACCTTGTGTCTCTCTAGTCTCTTGACCCTACCGGGGGTCATCCCCCCGACACTAGTCCCCGAAGCTGCCGAGGTTCCCCAGTCATAACTGTGGAGCCTTGACAGGTTCAACATACCTTTCTTCATTATGCCCCGGCGATCATATTATATGCCGGCACATCTGCACATATCCCGGCCTCTGTTCCTGTTCCAAAACTTATTCCGGCCGGTCCCGAGGGTATTCCGGACGGAACATATACATCGGGCAATAAATCCGACATATAGACGAGTCTTCCTCGAGAAGCCATGTCCGACAGCTTTGCATCGAAACTTGTAACTGCCCTGCCACCTCGAACGATCACCCACGATGTGACGGTTCACAGTGCAGCAGTTACTTCTCGCCGTCATGGCACGGTTACAGGAACCGCCGCCCCACTCTGTGCCGCCACGTGGCGCCTCGCCGCAGAAACGGTCGGGGGAGTGGAGCACTCCCACGATCCCCACGACCCTGCCTCTTCGCTATAAACAGGGCGGCGGGGGTAAACGTATCTTTTTACCCCCCACCACCATCGTCTTCCTCGCCTGCTACTCTGCCTCCTGCGCTCCACCGCCGGTCCGAAGAGCAGCATCGCCGCCGCAGCCGACCTGCTTCCCGCCGACGCCGACGCCCGACGACGCACGGCATCACCTTTGACGACGCCGCCGCCGCCGCCTCTTCTCTCTGCAGCATTGCAGGGAGATTGGATCTTCCTGCACGCTCGCCGCCGCTCCATCGTCGCCGGCCAAGCTCCGGTGAGACCTCCCTCTGTTCTTCCTCTTTCACGCCTTTTACAACTTCGCACCGGTAGCCCCACTTGCACAGATCTGCTTCAGTCTCAGAGCTAGTTTTCCTTTGATTCGACTAGCATTGCTAGGCAACGCTCGTAGGTGTTCATCTTTAGGAGTTTTACCTTTATTTGTTTCCTATTTTAACTGCCTCGGTAGATCTTCTATTCCTGCTAACATCTGTGAGAGTGGTATGCCGGAGAGACTAACCTCCCTCTTTTCTCCGGCCTTGATAGGAATAACACCACGGGACTCCGGCTCTCACGCCTTATCCCGGCCACTAAGATGGCATCTTCAAGCATGACGGCTACCTCGGCCTCTGAGGAAGATACCTCGGCCCGAGCTCAAGGACGCTCCGGCTGGGAGGGGTCGGAGGTTACTCCGGCCGACATATCCTGGGTCACCTCCACCAGGAGAGTCCCGGAGGGCGTAGCATGCCGGCTACCAGCAGGAGAAACTGTGCCGGCACCTGAACCCGGCGAACGCGTCGTCTTCATCGCCCACTTCGAGCGGGGCTTCGGTCTGCCGGCATCGGACTTCTTCCGGGACTTCCTCAACACCTACGAGCTACAACCTCATCATATCCCGGCCAATGCCGTGATGATCCTCTCCGCCTTCGCTGCTTTTTGCGAGGGCTATGCCGGCATAGAGGCCCTTACTCAAGGCTGGGCGAAGTACTTCCAACTGCGGAAGCAAGTCGTCCAAGAGCCGCCCCGAAGCAAGGATGACCCGCCGGAGACGGCCCAGGAAAAGAAGGACCGCCCTATGACCCTCTGCGGCGCGGCCACCATCATGTCCCGGAAGGGCTCGGACTTCCCCAAGGTGGAGCTCCTGGAATCTTGCAAGAAGTGGCAGAAAAGCTTCTTCTACGTCAAGAACACCACCGACGAGGATCTGCTCAACCTGCCGCCATTTGTGGACGAGCCACCCTTGGCTATGACGAACTGGACCTACAACCCGAAGAATTCGGTGATGCCGGTGAATGCGCTTCACCGGGTTAAGGGCGAGCTCCTGGATGCCGGTCTTACTCCTCAAGACCTGGTGGCCTGCTATATAAGCCGGCGCGTCTCCCCTCTGCAGCGCCGGTCGCATAAGATCTGCCAGATGAGCGGGCCAATGGACCCCACCCGGCACTCCACACACGAGCTGACTCCGGCCGACATTCTGCGCCGGATTAAGGATGTCTGCAAGTCCTCTCAGGCCACTTTTGCCTGGGGGCTAGAACCATACAGCCGGGATAGGCCCGCCCCAACGGTAAACCATCTTATCCGACACATAAAGTCCATGTCCGGCACATAGATACTTAAGCCGACACATGCCTGTTTGCCGACACATATCATATCGATCCGACATACCTCTTCCACCGGCATATTTCCTTGTCTGAATATTTGACTTTGCTGTTTATACAGAAATTCAGCTTCCAAACCATGGAGAACTCCCGGATCAAGATCGCGGCGGACCGCACCGTTGCGGATGTTGAAGATCCGGATCATTGGGATAAGCTTCCCAGGAGCACCCGTGCTGCAGCTGCCATGGGTAAGGGCTCTTCATCCCGGCATTATACTCAAGACCGGAGTGAGATTGATTCTGACGAGGAGGTCCTGCTGTACTATGACCCGATGCCACTTGCGTACGCCTTTCCAGAAACCCCTATTGCTTACGAGTTTCCAATGCCGTCCTCAGCTATCCCGGACGATGTGGTTATCGACGCCGCCCCTCTGAACCAGGGACCTCCTTCCACCGGCGGACGTGCCGGCCGGAAGCGAGGGGTGAAGCCCCAGTCCGACATACCTCAGAGGTCGAAAAGGCAGAAGGTCTGCGTGCCTAAACAGAAGAAACAGAGGCCTGTTGCCTCGGGGTAAATTTCCTTTTCTTTGCATTTCCTCCGACATATCTCTTGTTTATATTACTGACTTGGTGTTTTCTCTCTTTCAGTGCTCCTCTTGAGCCGGAACAAGCTTCTGGCTTGAGTGGCGACCCGAAGGTTACCAAGCCCGCTGCCCCTGCTACCTCCGACATTCCCTCTGCCAGTCAGACAACCTCACCGGCGCCGGCATCTTCGCCTGCGCCCGACAAGACCACCTCCCCGGCGAAGGACGTTCCTCCGCCGGAACAAGATATCTCTGCCCCCGACGTCCACATGGACTCGGGGGCTCAACAGGAAACCTCGGCTCCTGATGTCCACATGGACACAGGAGCCCACCAAGAAGCACCAGACTCCGGCGCGCCCACCAGCAACGCCGGCACAACTGACGACGCCGGCGCCAGCGACAAGAGCGCTGGCACAGACATCAAGGGCAAAGGCCCTTTAGTGCCGGAAGTCCGGACTTTTCCGGATCCTGCTCCCGCTGGCCAAGAAGCACCGGCCGCGCCGGAACAGCCCGCACCCGAGACTCCAGCACCGGCCAAGACCACTGCACCGGCCAAGTCCACTGCCCCGGCCCGGACCGGCACGTTGAAGATTCGGACGGCCAAGTCCGGCACACCATCTGCCGCAACTGCTCCTCCTAAGGCAGCGTCCCAGACCAGCTCTGCTCTGGCCCTGCATCTTGGCAGGGCAGCAGCCCGGCCGGGGTACCGGAAAAGCTTCTTCGACACCCCAGAACTCGAGGGCCTCGTCCCTCTTGCGACGAAAAGTGACGAGAGCCTCGGCTCTCTTAAGGAGCAGTGCATCAAGTGGAACGACGCCAGCAACATGGACACTGCGGACTCAAGGAGCAAGAAGCTGGCCGAAGCCAAGACCAGTGGCGACCCACGCGACTTCCTGGCAGCGAATCCCATACCGATCGCCAGCGAGCTCCTCAGCCTCCAGCAAAGACTTCACAAGTTGGCCGATGCCACCAACGTAAGTCCTCTCTATTTACACCCATATCCCCAGTCCCCGAAAATGTCGGCTGTCCGGGATATGGACATCCGGGATTTTCTCATAGTCCTTTAGCTAGCTTCTTTTGAATTAACTGCCGACATATGAGCTCGATCCGAGCTTCAAATCCTAGTCACCGAGGGCCGGGATAGGTGCGCAGCACCTGTGCCGGGTCTTTAACAATTTCACATCTCTATTATCTTTCAAATCCTCTTGACCGGGATATAAGCTCAATTCGAGCTTCAAATCCTAGTCACCGAGAGCCGGGATAGGTGCGCAGCACCTGTGCCGGGTCTTTAACAATTTCACATCTCTATTATCTTTCAAATCCTCTTGACCGGGATATAAGCTCGATCCGAGCTTCAAATCCTAGTCACCGAGGGCCGGGATAGGTGCGCAGCACCTGTGCCGGGTCTTTAAAAGAATGATCACTTGATAAAATCTTCACTTTAATTATCATGTCAAATTTCTCTGCTGACATTTCAAATCCCGGCATTTTTGCAGCTCATGAACAACACCCGGGCCAACATGTTCCATGACTTGGTGTGCGAGCATCGGAAGCTTTCCGACGCACACAGCAAGCTTCAGCTGGAGCTGTCCCTGAAAGGTAATCTTTGCCGACATACTGCTGTATGCCGGATATCTTTCCTCTCTTTACTTTGCAATGCTTACTCTTGCCGACACGTAACCTTGTGCCGACATTCTTCAGCTGGTGCCGAAGCGCAAGTCACCGAGCTTCTCAAGAGGGTGAAAGAGCTTACTGGTATGCCGGATCCTGCTGTTACCCGGATAGCTACTTTATACTTTAAATCCTTTACTCTTTGTCACTGTTTTCTTTCTTCAAATCCTTTTAACTTGAAATCTTTGCAGATGAGAAGGCTGCACTGGAGGCACGCCACCAGGATTGTGTGTCCTCGGTGGATGTGGCCAAGCAACTGGACGACCGGGATGCCGGTCACAAGGCCGAGGTTGAGCAGTTGAAGGGCCGGATCACCGAGCTGCTGGACGAAAAGGAACAGAGGGAGGGCCTACTGAAGAAAACCCAGACCCTGCTTGTTACCTCGGAGACTGATGCCTCCAACGCCCACGCTGAACTGGATAGCCTGAAGGAGCAGGCCACCAAATGGGAGGTTACAGTTGCGCAGCTGAATGCCGACCTTGCCCGCAAGCTTCAAATCCTTCCCCTTTTATCCTTTCCGACATAGTGTAATCTTTTTCGGCATAGCATCTATGCCGACATATTTTCCTTTTGCTAACATTGTTTCTATTCTGCAGGCATGTTTCCCGCTTCCGTCGCTGACGTTGAGAGGGCTTTGCAGTTGGACCGAGAAAACCGGGGTGTTCCGGTTGACTCGCCCAACTGGGACATGTCGGAGCAGCTGCTGGCCCTGCAGTCCCGGAAGGAGGCCATGACCCTTTACACTGAAGAGCTCTTCTACGGCGCCCAGGAGGCATTCTCTGCCCTCTGGCCGGGACAAAGGACTCCCACTGATCCGGTTGACCTCGGCAACGACCTGCAGCTTGCCAAGGTTCGCCTCCGGGAGTGGCGAGATTCCGGCGCGAGGGTTGGAGCCGACGAAGCCCTCAGCTACTTCTTGTCTTGGTATGAAAAGGCAGACTTGGAGACTTTGCGCACCGTGCGCGAAGGATCCATCTGGACCACGGATCCGGATCATATCCGTCGCCGCAGGGAGTTGGCCCATAGTTATGTGGACTATGCCGACACCGACAAATTCGTCCGGGACATCCGCGAGCCGGAGAAGAATGACGATGCCGGGACATCTGCTGCTGCTGAGGGTTCCGACTCCAGCCAAGATGAAGGTGAAGCTGAGGAAGCCGACACTGAAGCTCTGGAACAGGCATCTGCCCCGGGCGGAGGTGATGGCTCCATTCCATCTGCTGGGTCCGGCACACCTGAAGCCGCCACTTCGACTGCTACTGCTCCACCTGCTGGCGGCCCCGCGTCTGCCCCTTGAATCTTTGCATCAAAAACACTTTAAGCTTTATCAGATCCCCGGTATGCCGGGTGCAGTTGTAAGATATACGTTTACTTTCCTTTGGTTTGCTATCTGAACAAGTTTTATCTTGGTTTGCTTGTTACTAATGCCGGATCATCTTTTGGCTAAGTCACCGAGTTGTTTTCCTGTTTCCTCAATTTCACAACCTTGGCTACTTGTCTACCTTAATTGGCTTTCGACGTATGAGTCTCAAGGTTGCTTCCTCGAACATACAGTACTTTAACTTTGAGACTTAGACTTCAAATCATCCGACACTTTAAATTTTAACTTTAGCTTTAACGAAAATGTCGGTTCGCTTGCTTTGTATTTCCTTAGCCGTTTTCCATGTGTAGACAATCTCCGGCATCTACTCTTGCTAGCCATGAAGCCGGGTTTCGGACAGCAGCTGAGTCGAAGAGTGGCCTTTGATGCCGACACATTACTAGGCCGACATAGGAAACATTCAAATAAAGCCAGCCGGCATATAACAAAAAACTGTAAATAAACCACAAATATACCTCGGAGCTAGTTACCCGGCTTCTTCGGGATGCCGGTATTTCATTCATTAGTCTTGTGCCGGCACAACACGCCGGCATACAAAGGAAAATATGGAAATACATACATTGTGTTGCTCAGGAGTAAAAGGGGCGCAGTAGAGCTATGTTCCATGGCCTCTTGGTTTCTTCTCCGGACCTGTCCGCCTTATTCTTCTTGGGGTCCTGCGCATCTATAAGATAATAGGCATCATTGTGCAGAGCTCTGCTCACAATGAATGGCCCCTCCCATGGAGGAGTTAACTTATGCCGGCCTTCTGTTCCTTGTTTTAGCCGGAGTACTAGATCTCCCTCTTGAAATCTCCTTGGATTTACCTTCTGCGCATGATAGCGTCTGAGGTTCTGCTGATATACTGCTGTTCTTGACAGAGTTATTTCCCTTGCTTCCTCTAGCAGATCAACATCATTTTCTCTGGCTTCTTTAGCCTCTTCCTCAGTATATAGCACTATTCTTGGTGCATCATGTATTACATCTGTTGGAAGCACAGCTTCTGCTCCATACACCAGGAAAAATGGTGTGTAGCCTGTTGATCTATTCGGAGTTGTTCTTAAACTCCACAGCACTGCTGGCAGCTCATCTAGCCAACATCCCGGAGTTTTCTCCAGGGGCTCTATCAGCCGGGGTTTTATGCCGGATAATACTAGCCCATTCGATCTCTCTACTTGGCCATTGGCACAAGGGTGGGCAACCGACGCAACGTCCAGCCGGATTCCCACCTCCTCACAAAATCTGGCAAATGGCCCTTGGGCAAAGTTTGACCCATTGTCAGTGATGATGCTATGAGGAACACCATATCTCAAGATTATATCCTTTAAGAATTTCACTGCTGTGTGACCATCACACTTGCTTATGGGCTTCACTTCAATCCACTTGGTGAACTTGTCCACCATGACCAGGATATGGGTCATTTTCCCTCTGGCCGGCTTAAAAGCCCCGACCATATCCAGGCCCCAAACAGCAAAGGGCCAGGTTATTGGGATAGTTTTCAGGGCAGATGCCGGCTGATGAATCTGGTGGGCATATCTTTGACACCCATTACATTTCCGGACCAAGTTTTCTGCCTCTTGCAGTGCCGTTGGCCAATAGAAGCCATGCCGGAATACCTTTGCCACCAATGCCCTGGACGAAGCATGGTGACCACACTCCCCCTGGTGAATTTCCCGGAGCATCTCCAGACCCTCCGCAGATTCGACACATCTCTGCAATACTCCGGTGGTACTTCTCTTGTATATTTCTTTGTTGATGATGGTATACGCTTTGGATCTCCTTATAACCCGGCGGGCCTCGGTTTCATCCGCCGGCACTTGACCATCCACCATGAAGTTCATGATAGGACGTGCCCATGAGGGCACTTCCCTGACAGTGAACACTGCCTGATCTATTTCCATCATTTCGACCGACACATAATCGATCTCCATGGGCTGCGAAGTCCCCGGGACTGAAGAATCAGTCCCCGGGTATGCCGGAGCAGTCCCCGGGTATACCGGCACAACGTCTTGGCACATTTTACCCTTGCCTTTAGCTTTGCTCCGGAATACTGTACTAACAGCATATGCCGGCCCAGTCCCCGGGACTGAGGAAACAGTCCCCGGGTTATCCGTCTTGGCTCCGGCATCTATCTCCATTGGAACTGCTTCGTCTGGACCTGGCGGGACATAAATGGAGGATGACTCCGGCGAGGGTTTGATCGATGGCTTCCTCAGATGCTCCAGCGAAATGCCGGGTGGGATTGAATCTCGGGAAGACCCTAGCTTGGATAATGCATCGGCTGCATCGTTCTGAGCCCGGAGAACGTGCCGGAACTCACAACCTTCAAAGTAACCACTTAACTGCTGCACCAGGAAACGGTATGATGCCATGTTAGCATCATGCGCGTCCCATATGCCGGAACACTGCTGAATCACCAAGTCAGAATCCCCGAAGCACATAATCCGGCGAATTCCTATGTCCTTAGACACCTTCAGGCCATGCACAAGTGCCTCATATTCCGCCACATTATTTGATGCTGCAAAGTGAATCTGCAGGACATATCTCAGCTGGTCATTCTTTGGTGAACTGAGAACTATGCCGGCACCCAAGCCATGGATTGTCTTGGACCCATCGAAATGCATCCTCCAATAATTGGCATCTGGCAATGGTGGCTCATACTGTATCTCGGCCCAGTCAATAAAGAAATCAGCCAAGACCTGGGACTTGATTGTATCCCTCTTATCGTACTGCGGTGTATATGGTGAAAGCTCTATTGCCCATTTTGCTATCCGGCCGCTGGCATCTTTGTTGCCTATAATTTCCGAGATAGGGGCCTCAGCCACTACCCGGATTGGATGCTCTTGGAAGTAATGCTTGAGCTTCTTGGCCGCCATATAGACTCCATAAGTCATCTTCTGATAGTGTGGGGGACTCGTAGAGTCGCGCACAGGCTTCAACAAGAAATATACCAAAGTCCCAAACTCACATATTCACAAAAAAACTGATATGCTGGCCTGCATAGGCCTGATTCTATCTCATGCCATCATAGGCAATCTCCCGTTTGACATATACTCATATACGTGATATGCTAGCCTTCGCGGGCTATCTCAAAATACTATTGTGCCTTCTTTGGCTATATCGACACTTTGCCTCTTGGGCTATGTCTCATCGACATCGTCTGCTTCGACAATGTCGGCATACTGCTTTGCCTTCTTTGGCCATATCGATACTTTACCTCTTGAGCTATTTGCCTCTTGGGCTGCTCTGCCTCTTGGGCTACTTTTGCCTCTCGGGCTACTTTGCCTCTTGGGCTTTATATCGACACTTTGCCTCTCAGGCCATGTCTCATCGACATTGTCTGCTTTGACAATGCCGGTATACTGATATGCCTTTTAGGCTGCTTTTGCCTTTTGAGCTATTTGCCTCTTTGGGCTTTACATCGACGCTTTGCCTCTCAGGCTATGTCTCATCGACATTGTCTGCTTTGACAATGCCGGTATACTGATATGCCTCTTGGGCTGTGCCATCGCTGGGCACTTGTTAGTATGCAAAAATGATAAGACATGTTAATATGCTATACCGGGATACTCTATGAAACCGGATATGATAAAAGATATGATGCTTGTTAACTTTGAGATCGATGTCTCGATATATTACTGTGCCAGAATTGGCGATAACTGAAAGGATTATAGAATGCCGTGATATGCTGGCATGCCGAAATAAACGACGATATGAGTTATTGATAGATGCCTTGATATGCTGGCAAACCGAAATAAACGGTGGTTGGGGATTTTGGTCGATGCCATGATATGTCGACATGATATGTCGACATACTGAGATTTTGCTCTTGCCATGATATGTTGGCATACTGACATTTTGCCATGATATGCTGGCATACTAAAACTTTGCTCTTGCCACGACATGCCGGCATACTGAAACACATATGACTCAAGATATCACTTAATAACCTGATGTACTAACAAACTGAAATACCTGAGACCTGAGACTTTGAGATATGCTGGCTGGGACATAAAATATCCCGGCCAGGATACAAAATATAACATATGCCGGTATACTGAAATTTTGCTCTTTGCCATGATATGCCGGCATACTGAAATACCTGAGACACTGAGATATAAACTGAAGCCCTGGTGGTATAATAGCAATTTCTTCTTGTAATGGCAATATGGAGAGTCATAGCCGGTATATATGATGAAATATCCAACCTGTTCTGTAGTCATTCTAAAAGACATAGCGATGGTCATAGTATTTGGCATATTTGCAATCTAGCATATGGAGTTTGGCATATAGCCCATTGCACTCGGCATATAACTCTTGAAATAAAGCACTTGGCATATAGACTGAGATTGACATATAAGCTAACTTGGCAACTCATAGGAAAGATTAGGCACTCATGTGCCGGCATATAAATGTAGACATACTGCAACTGGCATATAAGCTAACTTGGCATCTCACAACAGATATTTGGCACTCATGTGCCGGCATATAAATGTAAGTATACTGTAACTGGCATATAAACAGACATACAGAAGGAAACTGGAAAGCTGATATGCTAGCATGCAAACTAATATATACTGGTACAGTACTTGAGAAGCAACTTGCTGGGCTTTAGCCTAGCCCCAGAGCTATTTTTCTATTACGGGAACATTAACTTTCAGATAAGCTGACCAGGATATGGAGTAAACCAGCATAAATACTTACTTGCATGCACCGTTGAGGAAGCATGATGTACCAGCAGATGCTCGAGGCGAAGGCTGAACAGTCCCCTGGTACGACTAACATAGAATGTGCCGTTCGGGACATAAGATATACTGGCCAGGACACAGGATATGCTGGCCAGAACGCAGGATATGCTGGCCAGGACACCGGATATGCTGGCCGGGACGCAGGATATGCTGACCAGAGGAAGCCGAGTGCCGGCCCGGAGATGCCGATGTAGATCCGGGACAGCCGTATGCTGGCCCGGGCGAGTTGAGGTCAGCCCGGGAGTTGAAGAAGACCTGCTATGCTCGGAGGCGTTGCTGATGTCGAGCCCCTGAGCAGATGAAGAAGATCCCCGTCGATGATGGGAAGAAGAACCTCACCCCTAGCCGGCACACCGGAAATGCCGGCCAGGTTCTCCGCACGCTCCAACGGAGGACGCGCCGACCTCTTGACCTTCGGCGGCTCCGGAGGAGAAGCTCCGGCCGCTGCTGCTTTGTCGGCATCTTCCGCTGGCGACACGGATGTGCCGGCCATCATCACCTCAGCCGACTCTACTGAGCGAGCGCTACGCCCAGCGTGAGCCAGCCGATGTGACGGAGGATCCGACGCCACCAGCACCTCCTTCCTGCAAATTCTCTCAGTTCCCACGTACACCTCGTGGGAACCGAAAGACATAATCCGGCCATCCCTGGGGAACGGCCGGCCACCGAGACAACCGGCGTTGTCACTGACGAAACTGAGCGAGCCTAGCCTCTGGACGAGGCCAGAGACCACGCGCACTCCCGAAGCTACTATCACAGACCCCGTCCGAATGAACACTCCGCCCAGCATATCGATCTGATGCCCCACGGTGGGCGCCAAATGTCGTCGTGGTGAAACAACATATGCCATAGGATGGCTTAAATGGGGGCCGACTAGATGCTGGAGGATTCGGGAGAGGGGAACGAGCTAAAGAGCACGACAGAAAGAGACACTGATCTACCCAGGTTCGGGGCTCTTCTAAGGAGATAACACCCCTACTCCTGCTCTACTGATTGTATATATGGATCGATGTAGTACACCACAATGGTGCTTCCAAGCTCTCTGCTAGAGAAGGAAGATGAACTGGTAAGTGTAAGAGTACAGAGTGACCAACCAACAACTATCAGCCAACGTTCAACCCTTTACCAGGGCTCCCTATGCCACCTTATATAGTGGTGGCCAGGGTTACAACGGTCATACAAGACCACAAGACAAGGGCTACACTCCAAACAGGAGCTGGTGGCGATGGCAGAGACCCTTGACTTCGCCCCTGATTGCTCTCGATGGGACGACATATCCCTGTACCTTGTACCTCTTGAACTGTGGCCTTACCTCCATGCGGTAAGCTCGTACTTGTGCACAGTGAGGGTAGGTAACCTCCACTGTGCACCCTGCCATCTTACTCTGCTACCATGCTTGGATGTTTTCTTCCTTGATTGTAGGGATGTGACACCTTGGTTGACTTTAGCATCCCGGATATGACCGTTGGCCATACCCAGGACTTATATGCCGGACCAACGACCTACGAGGGTCGGGTAATCCGGCCTCCCCTGCTCCTGCACAACACACCAAATAGTTAGGCCGGCATATCTGAGTATATGCCGGCACACATATATCAGTATTCCGGCTATGCCGGCATATCCAGACACCAGCCGGGATACACATTATATGCCGGCCTGGCCGATGCTCTTATATTCCGGCCAGGCCCTTCCTTGATAACCCGGCATAAAGTCAATCATAGACCTTGTGTCTCTCTAGTCTCTTGACCCTACCGGGGGTCATCCCCCCGACATGTACTATAGTCCTGGTTCGTCGACCACCTTGGGCTCGCATCACGGGCAACATGTGCGACAACTCCCTCGTCTGAGCATTCCTGCAGCACACCGCACAATACCAAAACAAAAATTGTTCATATCCACGACACAAGCAATCTCACTGTCTCAATATTGCATAAATAGCTTTTCAGAAGTTCAGAGTCAATATTCTTACCAGATGCGCCACCCGACCAGGTTCGATGAGGCCTTGTCGTACGAGCAGGCCAGCTCCAGGAACGTGTCCACGAGTTCAGCTGGTCCGCCAGGGACGGGCACCCTCCCGCCAGCTTCATCAGGGCCAAGATGACAACCTCCAGACAGTAAGCAACAGGACCTATGAGATCACACACCGAGTGATGATGCTAAAACAACTACAGTTCTTCCAGAGGTTTTTAGCTCAGTGGACGTCACCAAAAAAAACTTATTCGCTAAATGTGAATACATGATACCTTGGGATCTTGGACTACAAGAAGGGCTGCCATATCGCAAGTCAGCTCCGCAGCTCGCGGCCACTGGAACAGCTGTTCTACCAGGCCTAGCAACCATGCCTAAACCTGAAAAGAGTGTCATGAGCCCTCATGATATTAGTTTTTAACTTTTTATCCATCTTTAGTTTACAACCAACATTTCTACTCCTAGGTACTCCACTTATCTATTTGTTTTATTTCCAAAAAGAAAAAGAAAAGGCATACACTATTGTATGGCCATGCTTGTTCTAACATGTATGGACTTGCTACCACAAATATAAAGTGATTGGGTTGACAATAATCTACTTCTATGGCTGTCTAATAAGAGAAACTTCCAGAGCGTGCCTCTGAACCATCAATCTCATCCTTGATACAGGCTTACTCACTTTTATTTGACCTGCCGCAGCGAACAAAGAGCTCATCCTACAAAATGTAACATGTCAAAAGAACCAGTCATTTTCTAACTTTTTCAAGAATGGACAAACTAATACAACCCTAGAAAGTACATAACAATTGTAGCACAAAGTACAAGAATCTCTCTGTGCATGGCATTTCATCTGCTATATCTCCCAAACAAATTAAGGTGAAAACCTCTAAGTGACATTATTTACACCATTCTCCTCAGTTAAGCTCATCGCATCAGAATCATATGCCACTGTTACAATACAGCAGGATCAGTGTCTCCAACTCTGCGCAAAATATCACGTATTGGCATAGTTTAGAAACACACGGCCATCATATGACCCAATTACACCAAATTTAGGAGAATGACCACTACGGTAAGCCTGTACGAATGATCAAATCCATTACTGAATTTTCTAGTTACATGTTACAAAGTACAAACCGAAGCTATCTGAGACAAATACTACAAATGCAAGTACTTGACACAAATACATATAATTGGGATTTTGGCTAGACCTTGAACTTGGTGGGGCTGACAATATATTGAAGTCATCAATATGAATTGGTAAATGTACAGTCCAAAATAGCTGGTCAAAAGTTCTTGTCATACAAACAAAGTAAACTAAAATCCCGCATTTCGGGAATAGTGATTCCCTTAGTTGTTTGTAATTAAATAGGAATTCTGAAGCCTTACATACAGTAAGCCTGGTTTATCCTCAAAAAATGGTTAGCAGACTTAATTCCAACTACATAGATGCAAGAAAAAACACTAATAACATAAACTACATATAAGGAATACTAGTAACGAAAAACTCCTACAAGATGGTAGTGTACCTGATAGATGTGCCCTGATAAATTTTAGTTGTTTGTCGGCATATTCAGTGTGCATCCTTCATCGCGCATGGAAGCCTACCCTACCAATAATCTCCACAAGAACAAACTCCATCCTTGAAATGGTGGAACCTACTTGAATCTCTTACAATGATATCTCTGTTCACAATCTTCGACATCATCTTGATGGCAGCATGACAATCTAGGCAGGCAGATAGATTCTTCATTACTCTAATTGGCATTCCTGGTGGGGTGTTAATCAGCGCAAATGCAATGGCTAATCTCTCACTGTGGTATTTCAGTGACTCAAACTTTTGGTCATCGTCCACTTGATGCAAGGCACAGCTAGTGTCGGGCTTATATCCTTGTTTATCCATCTCTTTGTACAACCTCTCTAGCTCGTCTTTAATCTCGGCTATCATTGGATTGGTTTGGTCATTTGAAGAGAAGGTATAGATTTTTTGTTTGAATTCAACCCAACTGTAACCTGACTCTTTCCTAAGCCCTCGATCTCTCATGGCCTTCTTCACACGTGCAACATCTTCCCATTTACCATCTTTCGCATATATGTTGGACAGTATAACATATGGTGTAGCGTCTGTTGGCCCCATACTGAACAATTTTTCAGCTGCCACTCTAGCTAAATCCTGATTTCCATGGATCCTGCACGAGTGAAGAATAGAGCTCCAAATGATTGGATCATCTCCAAATGGCATCTCCCTCAGCATTGTCTGAACTTTATCGAAACGTCCCACCCGACCTAATGTATCGATAACGCACGAGTAGTGTTCCTTCCATGGTGATAGGCCATATTCATTTTCCATCAATTCAAAATATTTCATGCATTCTTCTGCAAGACCGTTGTGACTGCAGGCTGACAGCACACTCAAGAAGGTGACTGAATCTGGCTGAAATCCATGATGAAGCATACCTTCGAACATCTTGATGGCATTATGTGCCTGGCCATAATGCGCGTATGCTGAAATAACAGCGTTCCACGAGATGGAATTCCTCTCAGGCATCTCATCAAATGTTTGGAGCGCCTCATCCAAACAGCCGCACTTTCCGTACATGTCAAGAAGGGCACTTCCTGAGAACACACTGGACATGTGGCCGGATCTTATGAGGTAAGAATGCAATTGCCTTCCTAACCCGATCACTGCCAAGCTGGAGGAAGCCTTAATGATGCTTGAAAATGTCGCCCTGTCAGGGCTCAGACCAGCCCATCTCATTTCACAGAACAGCTGCAGTGCTTCTTCGTGCTGCCCATTCAGGACATGTCCAGTTATCATCGCAGTCCATGAAACGCCGGTCTTGTCATTTTTGTAAACAAAATTGTTCTTTGCAGCATCGAGCATGCCGCATTTCGAGTACATGTCGATCAGCGCGTTGCCCACAAGATCCTCTGAAGAAAGGCCAAGGAGGACCAGCTGAGCATGTATCTGTTTTCCAATCCTGATGTGAGACAGTGAACCAGCAACACTCAATAAAGTAGCATAAGGCAAGGCCTGCCTGTCGAAACCGAGCACCTGCATCTCCCTAAACATCCGCAGCACCGTGCCGGCACACCGGCTCCAAGCATAGCCCGCGATCATGACATTGTACGAGACGTTGTCATGCTCCGGCATCCCGTCGAACAGCTTCTCCATCTCGCCGATGCGGTCACATTTGGAGTAGAAGTCCAGCAGCGAGTTGTTGACAAACACGTTGTGTGCCGAGGTGGCTCTGGCGACGAGGCCGTGGATCTGTTGCCCAAGACGGAGATCGCCGACGCCAGTGGCCACGGTGAGCATGCTTGAGAAGGTGAACTGAGTGGCGCCGAGGCCTGCACGGCGCATATCAGCAAACAGGTCCAGCGCCTCGCCGTGCAGCCCCTCCTTGGAGCACCCCATCATCATGGCGTTGTAGGTGACGGCGTCCCTGTGCGGCATCTCCTGGAAAACCCTCCAGCCGGCGGCAAGGAGGCCGTGCTTGCAGTAGGCGTCGAGTAGCGTGTTGCAGACGACGACGCTGGCGTGAAGGAGGCCGAGCTTGACAGCGACGGGGTGGAGCGATGCGGTGGTGCCGGAGGCGGTGGCAGGCACGTTGAGCACGGTGGACATGGCGACGCGGTCCGGGGCGACGCCCTCCCTGAGCATGTCGCGGAAGAGGGACACGGCGTCTGCAGCGCGGCCGGGGGCGGCGGCGAGCGCGCCCATCATGACGGTCCAGGTGACGGCGTTGCGGAGGCGGGGCGGGGAGGAGAGGAAGAGGTGGTACGCTGCGGCGAGCTGGCCGGACCTGGAGTAGCCTGAGAGCATGCGGTTGAGGGAGAAGGCGTTGCTCCGGTGGGGAGCCATTTGGTCGAACAGCGCCCGGGCCTGCTCGAGGCGGCCGGAGGAGATGAGCGAGTGGAGGTGCAGGTTGAGCCGGTAGGTGGCCGGGTCGAAGCCCGTCTTGACCATCCGGGCGTCCAGCGGCGTGGCGGCGCCGCCGCCGCCGCCGGCGACATTGGTGACGGCGAGAGTGGGTCTGAACGGGTGGCGCATTGCGGGCGCCATCTAGGTTCTGTCTCTCTTGCTCAAGTCCCAACTCGGACAGACTAATGGCGCCGCCGCCCGCCGGCAGGGTGTAGGGTTTAGGCGAGCGGCCGTCTCGTCGTACCCCACGTCGGCGGCAAATCATCGCATGTGGCAGGCTCCATGCCCGTGAACAGCAAGCTGGCTGCGCCGCCGCACTCGTGGTCTTCACTGTCTCGCGTAGGTAGAAGAGTGGCTTTGAGAAATGAGGATGGTCCTGCAATGGGCCGGGCTTCTTGTGCTGCTCCTTTGAGCCGGGCATGGATAATTGTTGCTGATATATTTCGTGTCAATGCACCATAACATTCATCATGTGAGGTTTGTCTCAAAAAACAATTCATCATGTGAGGAGACGAATATCATCATGAACAAAATGCCATGTCCAGTTGACCAGTTCAATGGTGTATTTCGTGTGAAGTACTCCCTCCGTTTAGAAATTATAAGATGTTTTAGCTTTATAAAGTAAGTGTATCTAGATATGTTTTAGTGTATAGGTTCGTTCGAATCTATACACTAAAAGATGTCTAAATACACTCACTTCACAAAGCTAAAACATCTTATATTTCTAAACGGAGGGAGTACTGTTTACCTCAAAACAGGCTTTCGCCCTGCTTTATAAATAAAGGAACCACACCCATACAACGAGTTTAAGAGTACGAAGAACAAACGAAACACCGTCTGCTGGGGCAACAACATAAACATGCCCAAAAGAAAAAACATATACAGCTCTAGCATAAAGCGACAGAGCACATCAACAGCCGGGCTGCAAAGATATATGACGAACCACCATAAGAAGATCCTCCAGCATGCTGTCCAGCCGCTCCCTGTCCCGCTGCCTACAGAGCGGGTACCACTGCTGCATAAAAGCCAAGAATTTGAAGATAGAGTCAGAGGCCCGTCGTAGGAAGATACGCTCAATAACCATTTTATTACGAATAGTCCATAAAGTCCAGGTCATTGATGCAAACACTAACCAGAAGAGACGCCTCCTCTTACCGGAACGGTTTGCATGCACCTCCAGGAACTCCCCAAGGTCTAAGACCTGCCACTCAAGTCCTAGAGCCTCAGCAACAAAGCTCCAAAGGAAGCGGGCAGCGGGACAAGCAAACATAATATGGTGTGTCATCTCGGGGACAACACACAAAGGGCATAGGCCATTACCTGGCCCATAGCGTTTAAGTACCTCTACCCCCGAAGGTAGACGATCCCGTAGAAGCTGCCACACAAAGATCTTGGTCTTTAGGGGGATTGGGGCCTTCCACAACGGGGACGTCCAAGGCAGGAAGGGCCCTCTACATAGGGCCCGGTAGGCGGATCTAACTGTGAAGACTTCTAAAGAGCAAAGACGCCACGAGATACTATCTGGTGAAGTAGACATGGAGCTAGGAAGACGAGCTCGGAGGGCCTCCCAAGCAACAATGTCGTCCGGACCAAAAGACCGGCAAACGTGATATCCCACAATCGGTGGCCCGCCGTAGCGACCAAAAGCATCGGGTCGGTACAGATAGCAAACAATTGAGGAAAGTCCAACCTAAGAGGTCGATCCCCTAGCCAAGGGTCGAGCCAGAATAGGGTACCTGCTCCATCGCCTATGGAATAGGCGACCCCCGCCCTGATCTCATGCTTGATGTCCTGGATGGACCTCCAAAACTGAGATCCCTCCCGGCGTTGGCACGACATAATGGGTCGGCCTCTTAAGTATTTGGCCTTAATCAATTGAAGCCAAAGACCACATCCCCCTTGAGGATCCGCCAAACCCATCTAAGCAACAGGGCCACATTCATAGTCCTAGAAGCCAGAATACCTATGCCCCCACACTCCTTGGGGGCGCACATATCGGCCCATTTGACCATATGGTACTTCTGGCGGCCATTACGCTCCTGCCAGAAAAAGCGCGATAGCTCCTTATCAAAGTTGCCATGCACTCCCTCTGGTATAACCCCATAATGTATAGGGGAAGACTCGACAGGCAAGAGTTGATGAGGATAGTCTTACTCCCCTTGGAAGTGAACTTCCCTCGCCAAGGCTCCGCCTTCGATTTGACTCTCCCTACTAACGGGTCTAGGTCCTTGATGAGGATCCTAGAGTCCTGAACTGGCATCCCCAGGTAGCTAACCGGGAAGGATGTCAAGCGACATTTGAAGTTGTCAGCTATCCGTTGTTGATCCTCAGGGTTGTACCCCATGACCACAATCTCGCTCTTATCGAAGTTGATTTTGAGACCCGACATGGTCTCAAAACATAAGAGGAGAAACTTGAGATTAGCAATATAAAGCTCCAACCCTTCTACCATAATCATGGTGTCATCCGCATACTGGAGGTGGGTAACACCTCCTCCAGGGATAAGATGTCCTACCACACCAAATATGTGGCCGGAAATCTTAGCCTTCTTTAATGCTGCAGTGGATCAACTTGATTCAGCAAGTAAAAGATTCAGCAATTCATTTATCCCTGGTCCATGTTGTGTACATTGGACACACGACAGTCACCACATGTAAAACTAACACTGAACTCGGTTCCACTGAACTGGACTGAACTCCGCAAAACCTTGCCACCGGGAAAGCAAGATAACAGATGGCACTGTCGCCAAAAAGAGAAATGAGAGAGATATGAAAAACAAAATAGATGACTTGTAGAGTCGTCTACAGAACAAAGAAGACATGCTTTGTCACCTAAACCTCAAAGGTTCTCAACATCTGCTCAAAGACATTTGCTACGGTGTTATTTACTCAATCTGGGTAACTTGATGGCTAAAGGTTATGTAGCCAACATTCCCCCAAAAAAATCAACATGCAAAATGGAAGATAAAGCAGTACTCCCTCCGATTGGAAAAGAGTGTCGGAGGATTTAGTACAACTTAGTATGGAGTAGAATCTGAGATTATGTAATACTGACACTGAAAATTAAGTGCACAGTACAGGCAGAACCAAGCTTGGATAAAAACAGGGTAGCATGAAACGAATTCAGTTCGAACTTTCAGTTACTAGGTAGGATAGCGCGGCTTGCCACGCGCTTGCCCGCCTAACGGCGAGCAAGCAAGCATAAAAAGCGCAATTTTTAAAAGAAAGAAATAAAATAGAGTTTCATGATATTATAAAGGATCTGTAATGAGGGCGATGAGAAAGTTCGTGAAGAAGCTAAAGAAAGTGCTGCGAAAGCAACTATCTTGTATTTGGAGAACACAATATCAATATGTGTGGTAGATCTGAATTACAATAAAAGATCATGCTTATAGATATAGCCCGCTGGCAAGCAAATATGAATAAATAGTATGAAAATAGTTAAACATTCTGATAAGACAATAGGAATACACGGCTTACACACAAAGATAATACATAATATGTGGTTTTGTGAAGTAGAAACATTCTGAAAAACTATTTAACCAGCACAACATATAAATAGCTAGTAACACAAACTTGCATTGTGTCATAAGTGGCAACTAAAATATAGCATACAATTACATTACATAGGTCATATTATTGATGTGCGTTAAATATAGATAACAAACATTGCCACGTAGTATGATGGTATGGTTAGTTGATTATTACACTCTTCTTAGACCAGAGGCTGCAAGATATACGTAAAGAAGTAAATACAATCTCAGATGCAACAGCAGGGGTTTCGCTTGCGTTGTATGAATTCTTGGTCCTAGTCACCGCCTTGCCGGGAAGTGTCCTACAAACCATGGTCTAAAATGTCAATAAAAAAACACTAACAAGAAAAGGCCAAAAGATTTTGTAAAAAAACGTCCATATACCATCCCAAAATCCAAATAAAAGATCCAGATATTATACTAAATAAGAAATTAATATTATCACTTATCAATGATGGTAGTTAACATAAATTTCAAAAACTACACTGTTTCAATCAGTCATAACCAATTAAAAAATTATCCCTTCCCTAATTTTCAGGTTTGGTAAAAAAGATTCTCCAACTCAAATGCTCCGAAAGCCACCCTGGATACATGATATAATAGGGTATGACATACATAACTATGAACCACATGAATTTATTGTCTATAATATGTGGAAGGTAACATAGACTAAAATGATACCAACCATCTGATCATGGTCACAATTTATACATAAAGTCTTCTCTAATTATTACACTGCATGCACATATGGGTGCTTGGCAAAGTTAGAACCATGTTTACTCTATAATTTATATAGATGATGAACTGACTTGCTAGTGCCCTATGAAGAAACCAGTGACAATTGAACTATGTGTAAATGATTTTCTGTTTGTTTACTATATGACCACCGGTTGTTTGAAAGTCTAACAATTCATAAAATACAACTAACCTCAAGTTCCACAACTGATGGTGAGACAAGAAATCACACGTTTAGGGTTGCACAAGAGATGAAGACTACACTGCATGCGAAAGCATCTAATTTGTACATAGGACCAACAAAAAGAGAAAGGGCATATGACCATACCAGAAGAGATGAAGACTGCAACTGCATCAAAATCCTTTATTATACATCAAGATCCTAAGCCCTTCGGTGCCGCACTCTGAGCTGAATTTGAATATTGCCCTTAGATATGGGGAACCACATTCATCACAGAACTTTGCATGCTGCTTGGCTGAAACACAAAAAATTGCCATCAAGAGAAGGAAATTAAATAACAATAACTAATGTTTTTACTCTTATAAAATAGCAGTTGGTTGCATACATGTATTGTTGTTTTTGTTCAGTTGTTGAAAGATTATGGTGCATGATGGAAGTTGACTTATCTTTCTGGAACATCATGAAAGATTGGATGCTATATTTCATATGTAACATGCCAAATATTAAAAATGAAGATCACTCACAAGTATATTTGTGAGTCCTATGAGATGGCGGTGTACTCCAGCTTTTAGGGAAGCTATGTGGGGGCCAATAAGACTGGTGCTATGGGGGTTATCTGACAAATGCGAGGTCGATGCGCATGGATAGATGGGTATGAACTGAGAACTATGCTGGTTTTGCTGGATGATTTCATGCTCTGCTTGATCGAGGAAGTGCATGTGAGGTTTGGCTTTCTATATGTTCAATTCGTCGCTTAAATGAGGACTACTCTTAGTTTTGCATCTAGAAGAGAGCAAGCTATATTAGTGGCTACCAACTGAAAAGGTAGATGAACAAAAAATAATTAATTTAACAAACAAACTACAAGGTCACACAAGTCTCTGTGAACTGGGAGTATGTCATTAGTCATGCACAAGTATCAAACGATAGAGATATCCCATCCTTGGCAAGACTTGGACAAATACAAATAATCGAATTGATTTGGTTGCATTGTTACATCCCTAGAATCTAGTCTACACTTACGGATATACAGAATGTCAAATACTGGCAGCAGGGTACGTCCATACCTTGTCCTTATTGCATTGGATGTGGTACACCATAATTTGAACTGTGCAAAGAAAATTAGAACATTCAGAAGCAATGCCCTCTTACAGCCAAATGGTGCATTAGCTAACATTTTCACAAAAGGTTCTTAATTCAGCCTAAATGCAAAGCTCTACTTGTTATTCACCACTGAAAGTTACTCGCTCCATATCTTGTCAACAGTTCAAAGAAACTGGTATTTAAATGAGAGACTGATTTTACCTCATATGAAGAATCCTTGACAACGGGCAATCACCTGATATATTTTTCTAGCCCTTAACAATAGCTTCCATTTCTTCTCCTCGCATTAACTTGTGCCTGGGCAGGCACAGGCCTGATGGCATCCCCAACTAAGGCATGCAACACCACCATACCTCTTGACCTGTTGCCCAGGTCGCAATGAGGAGGAATACTGTAAATACAGAAAATGACAGATTATGATAGATATTATTACCCAAACTTATCACCCGACATGGTCCATTATACATCTTGGCTATAGAATAGGATATGGAACCACTGAAAAAGGATAGCAGATTTTCTAACTTCATATACGAATCCAAATTAACTACGAAGCAAATACTATGAGTTACTATTGCTTCTGAGTTTTATCTCTCCAAGTGGGTCCAATATTCAGACAGCTGTGAGAGGACACACACAAACATGCATCATTGCCTTGAAATTGTAGTGCACATGGTAGGCATGCAGAATTATTTCCAGTCATGGTATTAGACGAAGGACTATATCGTGTTCATAAACTAATTAGCAATTGCAGTGATCAGCGTATTTCACGGAGTAGCATGCTCAGTCATGGAACAAAGTCAAGCTATTTCATCCAGTATAGTGTTATGAACAGAGAAGAAAATACAACAATACAATCATCGGTCTTTCTACAGATCAACCTAACAAACAAAGTGTGTGGGATGTTAAGATTACAATTTATTAACACAATTCTCAAAATCAAAGAGGTGGTGGCCTTTAGTGGCGACCTCTATTTGTAAGTTGGGCAAGATTTTAGGAATTACTTATACGCTAAATAGAGAAAAGACTCCAACAAATAAAGTCTCATGATCAGAGACCAGTAGCAACCATGGCACTACTTTGTGCGACAATTATATATTATAGTTAAGTACACATATTGAATACCCAAGTTCTTGGTAGTCGCAGTAACTTATTTCATGTCTAATGAATATTCAGATGTGTTCGGAAGGCCCAGACGACTTAAAAAAGGGCACTCTCTAGATAAGAAATACACAAAAAATACCCTAAGAATACATAAGCTGAGCCTATTCTGACAGGACAAGGATCCTAACCCTCCAAGGCAAAGACAATATACATGGTGATCTGACTAATAAGACTACCATAGCTTGTAGAAAATTCAAAGGGCCAGTCACATCATAATAACCTGACCTAAGAAAATCATCGGAATATAGGCACAATAGGTTGCCTTGGAATATCCACTTCGACTGGTAGCATCTAGTATGATCTTTGCAGGAACATAGATAGCCATGTTGGTGACAACCTGTTAGTTGTTACAAGAAAAGGGTTAGGCAACATAGATATAGCTAACGACATTGGGTTAATCTTGTGTATGGAGAACTGGAGCTATGCGGCACGAATTGCATGAAATTTGTTTTGTCGGTAAAAGGGTATATAGTTCCGAGCTTCATTGCTGAACAAACAAGACAAAAAAGCTAGTTCAGGTAGCAAGATACCGATGGCGATCGCTCAACACAACCCCAAACATGGTTGCTAGAAGGCTAAACCTCTACAGTTACTAACCCACACCTAAAAGGAGAAATTTTGACATGTCATAGGCCACACACACCTCAGAGGCAACCAAAATTCAGCACAGACAGACAAATACTCTTTTCTCAACGATGTTTTCTTTCCATTCCAGCAACAAAAACAAAACAATAAAAGTATAGCATGGCATCTACAGTACAGAAATCAAAAGTGAAAGTAAGTCTGGATGAGCATTGCTAACTTTCTAGAAGTGCACGTAGTAAAATGGTTAGTAGAAAAACACATGGTTAGTAGTTCCAGGCTGACGGGGGTTGAAAATTTTAAATTGTATAGATGATAAAATAAATACAAGAAGCTCTAGGAAGCAAACTATATCAAGTGGGCAAAACTGCCGTTGCTATTTTCTGCATTGTATAGGTAGAACAAATAAGGTTTGAACATAGCTCTTATTGGTGTACATCTCAAGCCTTTATCTACTTACTATTTATATTTAACTATGAATCCCTGGCACGGCGGCACACCCTACCTGTAGGGTGATCGTGAGGTGATCAATAAAAAAATTACTAATATTTTTCTCGAATAGAAGGAGGTGACCAAATGAAGTATTTTTTCGAAGTTATTGTGAAAAAAGATAGTAGTATTCCCTAGGATAATCGTGTGGCGATCAACAAAAGGTAGTACTACCTCTGTCCTGAAATAAGTGAAATAGGTTCATTTAGATTTATATGTATTTAGACATGTTTTAGTACATAGATACATACAAATCTAGACGAATTCACATCACTTATTTTTAGACGGAGGGAGTAATATTTTCCCTAGGGTGATCATGAGACGATCAATGAAAGAACGTAGTAATAAATTTTCCGAAGTAAAAGAGGCAACAAATAATGAAGCATTTTTTGAAGTTAATTTATTCTCATAGGTTGATCATTAAGTGATCAGTTGTGTTTTTCTTAAATAAAAGAAGGGCCAGACAACCGAGTATTTTTTGTCCAAAATTACTGTAAAGAAACCCAAAACTATTGGCAAAAAATACAGTCCCCGTTGAAGAACTGGTCCTGAAGAATTATGAATTATCATTCATGCACCATTAAAAGATTAATGTAGTTAACTTAGCACAAATGTGATTTGCGACAGCTTCAAATTTTGTTGTCTATATTTTCCTACGGCACATCCTACCCACTACAGTTTCCTTTTCCTCTTAAATTGCTGGAGGCTAAAACGATACGAAAACAAGTGATGACAGAGCTTGCGGTTAGTCTGTTACCACTCACCACCGGCGACCAAAGCAACCAGAGACTCGAAGAAAAGGAGCACCGAATGATAGGTTGTAGATGGGAAGGAGCGGTACTCAATTTTGCTGGCGTCTAGAGCGATGGGGATCTACCGAGATCCGGCCGCTCGGCGTCACCAATCTTGTCGGCAAGCTGCTAGGCCAAGGACAGAGATCCGCAACAGATGGATGGAAGAGTACCCTCCAAGATCCGATTGCTCAGTGTCACTAAGCTTGTCTGTGCAAGCTCATAAGCAAAGAGGACGGCTTGGTGCTGGCAGGCGGCAGGGGATGGAGAGCTGCAGGAGACGAACTGAGGATAAATAGTCCGCATGTCTGCCCAAGGGTATGCGTACCTAGTGCCTGGTATGCCATTTTTTCCTTGTGTATCTACTACGAAGTGATATACGTTGGAACTTGTATTCGAAGCTACATAGTATCAGTCATGTTGACTCACCAAAAATTTGTTTTTAGTGACCAGACCAGTAGAAAAACTGGAAAGACTGAAGAAGTGCTAATTATACAGATAATTCAGGTCATTGCTAAGCAAATTTATTTAAACAATGAGGCAGTATAAAGATATGAGATACAAAGGATAATGTTCAGTACATTGACTCACTACAACTATTTACAGCAACCCGAAGTACGGAAGGCAGAACACTGACTATAGCATAGCATGAAAATAAGTACTAATGGAAGAAACATATAACGTAGCCGTAGCGCTATCTAGACTGAGTACATTGTGTCTGCAAGCAAACCATCTCCTATGAGTAGTTTATAAGCACTAAATGTGGGCAGCCAGCAATCTCAAGTTGCTTGCTTGAACATTATCTTGGTCCTATAACTGATTCCAAATGATCAATTCCGAGTTTGTGCATACCAATGAAAATTATTTCATAACAAAGTTTACAGAAACTTACCACAGTACCACTTAAATAGGAAACGGTCCATCTAGGATGGCATCAGCTCAGCAAAAACTACTTGCAATACTTGGGCCTCAGTGTGAGCTATCTTGAGAACTCAAAGGTGAGAATGGACAGGAAACTTGGTGCCTTTTTGGTGGAGAGGACCTTGGAAAAAAGAAGAGTTTAAAACGACATTAATTAACTGAATATACAAGATGGCTGTATAAAAAAATGCAAGAGCATAAGAGGACAAACATCCGTATAAAGAAGCTCTATTTGTTGTGATGTGAAAGTCTCAAGGCTTGGAAAGAGAACACCATATTTCACAAATTTGCGGGGAGAAGAAAAAGCAATTATGCAAATAACAGAGCCTATTTTAACATTCGCAAAAAAAAAACAGAGCCTATTTTAAAATAATGGTATCATTTAACGCAAATAGTTCTTCTTGGATGAATTATCTTGTAATTTTATAAGCTATTCTTGTAGGAGTAATGGGGAAAGCAGTGCCATCCTTAAAATCTGGAAGTAGTAATAAAATACAGGCAGAAAGGAAACAAAGAGAATAGATACATAACTTAACTCAATTTAACTCTAAGGATTAATACTTCTAGCTCTGTAACTACCATAGAAATAGTGGCTTGACGCGTAGGTAGCAACACAACCTACATGTATTCAGATTTTCCCTCACTAATAGGATATGAAGTTAAATAAGCTTCCACTTAATCAAACTATCTTTTTAGATATCATTATCTAACCACTTGGCATAAGGACTGACTCAATAATCATGCACTTCTCACTCAACTAATTTTTACAAAGAGATCACATTCTGTTAATTTGTCCACAGTTATATTCACCTGAGATGAATGGCTTATCATCAGCTTAAGAAACCAAGGCACAAAGTCCAGGGGAGGGTAGAGAGAATTGCCAACAACCTAATCAAGGCACTCATGTTGTACAGATCCAACAACCTAATCGTTTGACAGAATACCCAATGCTGATCAGGTGCGCACCATACAATTAATCTTCATGTTATATATGATGATACACAACAATAGCTAGTAGCCAAATGAATATAAAGATCATCATGCCTTAGTTACCTTAGAAACAGAGTGTTGATTTTTCATAATTATCATTACCCAGACTCTAGATTGCACAATATCTAGAGTGCAAACAGCAAGGACAAAGACCCAAACACAAGGAACACGGTTGCAAAAAGTGCAACACTAGCCAGACCTCCAATTTGTAGGGAATAAAATGTGTAATTAGCATAAATTTAGAGCTAAGAGGAGAAACTTCTTCACTCATGATTGAGAATAATGTCGTAACCTGCAGAACTCTGTACAAAACGGTGCAGACTTGAATACAGTTCCATTTTACGTATTCACTTGCAAAAAGAGCTTGCATTATATGAAATAATTCAAATACACATATGAAGATATCAGGCCAGACACTGAAGGTCAGTTCCTATAAATGTACAGACCTAACCAGCAAGAGAGGAGAAGTTGTTAACCATACTTGCAAGCTTACCTCGTAGCCGACTAGTGGAATATGCCCTTGCCTTGCAGCTAGTGATGTTGACATCCAGTCATCCACAATGGCAAGATTATTGTGATGGTTCTGCCAATTAACAGTGTACCTGGAGAATTGCTCTAGTTTAAGTGACTATCATATAGGGACGTTGCAGCGACAGAGAGATGCCTAGGGTAAACTACATGTCTTCACTTTAGATTCAGCATGCCTCTACATTAAAGAAGATGATATTTATTTGATGGAACAAGTTCCTTATAATCTTAGTACCAGAACACAAAAATGAGGCAATATGTTCTAACCAAATGAGCGCTCCATTTAAAGAAAATATGAGGCCTCAACTGAAGAGGCAAGCAGCATCCGTTTGAAGAAATGATATTTCTGAAGTGTGTCACTGTGCCAATTACCAAGAAATTCTCAGCTATATGATGGTATCTTTGATTACTGGGGGCCATCAGTGGCATCTCTATTCCTGAAGAACCTCAGATGATATGTCACACAGTTTGGTACCTGATATGTATAGTTTCAGAAGTGAATAAACACATTTGCATACCTACTTATTGATGAAAGGTGAGGGCAAGAGCACCAATTTCGAAACAATAATTAAATGGCCATTATATCAGAATAGCAGAGATAGAAATGCTATAGCATGAACTACAGTCAGCTATTTCATCCTTCACAAATAGCCTAAAAGAAAGACATAGTCTCAAACGCTTTGTACTACATTACATACAAAGGAAAGAATCCCGCCAAACCTTCTGGCCTTAGACCAATGGATTCTGTTTTGATCTTATTATTTTCTTTCAATAAGATGCGGGAGATAAGCCTTCATGTGGTTCAGAAAAGAAAATAGTGCCCCAGAATAGTATGAATCTTAACTCACAAACCTTTATGCCCAAAAAGCTACGGGATCTGCAGTTCTATATCTCAGATCACTAAGTAACCTAGCATTCCAGAGTTTAGGGTGTTCAAATCAAAGTTGCATTAAACCACTGGAAAACTAGGTTAATATTCATGTCAACTTCCAACGAATCTGAGCAGACATAAAAACAAGCTAAGGGAGATTAATATCAATTAACACAGTAGCAAAAACATACTTTTGGAGCAATCAAGAGTACATTAAAAAGTATCATGCTAGTATCCTAGTGTGCAATTATTTGTATTACTCACCAGAAAATGCATTGGCATACCTCTCAGAGCAATCTTATCTCCCCCAATCAAATGTTCATAATCAGTACAGATAGGAGTCCAAGGTAAGTGAAATAGAAATTAACAAGCCACATTTCTTGGCGATGACCTCCAACAAAGGAATAAAGGAAGAGCAGAGAGGTACATGCCTGTGGATGTGGATTACGAAAAGTTTACCAAAAAGAACCGACCATCCTGAAATAAGGAAAAATAAAATAATATCAAGCACTAACATAGCCAGCCCGCAAAAGAAAGCTTTCATGATATGATCATTGGTCAAAGCATAATGAATCATTTGCTTTTTTAGCCCATGACACCACAGATAGGAACAAACAGGAAGCTAAAGCTAGGTACGTGCGACACAAGATTTTGCAAAGATACCGACATTAGCATATTCCAAAGTATTGCAATTTTATGCAAGGAAATAGGAAGATCTATTTCAAATAGTCAAGTTACTGGAGTGTGTGTGCACCTTGGCTCTTTTGATCCCTTGTTGCAACTCCTCTCTATTCAGTGCAGAGAACAAGTAAGCACCTAAGTAAAGCAAGTTTAAACATAATTTTTCAGATTCAGTTACTCAAAGAAGTGATACAAGGCATCATTGAAAATGTGGATTAAATTTTGCTCACCCGCCCTGCATCACACTGGCTCATGCTGATTCCTCCACACACACATACACCGTGGCTCTCTCTACATCATATTCCTCCTGGCCCTCACCAACTGCCAGCTGAGTACCATGAACGAGAGCCCAATGGAAAGGATTTCTGAACACACCTAAGCCCAAAAAATCTATTCAGCTCCAGATCTTGCAATCACAGACAACAACAAAAGGGATTAATCCAGTTGTGGCTTCAGATCTTGCAATCATAGACAATAACTCCAAAGAAGCACAACGGAGGGAACCTCAAATCCAGAGAGAGAGAGAGAGAGAGACCTCATGACCGAGACAACAGAGCAGTGGCTGTTGACGACCGAATCGGCGACGCCTCGCCATGAAGGAGGAAGGGGCGTGGGGTGGAGGAGGAGGCAGCCACCAGGGAGACGAAGGACGAGGGACAAGACGACGACGGCGGGTCACGTTCCTCTGCGTCAGCTCCTCCTCAAAGGAGCAAACGCCACACCTTGTGGCCACTGAAGTGACCTGCAGCTGCAAGAAGACAATCAGATGAAGAAAGGGACGCACTCGTGTGGGTGGAGAAGGGGCCTTACCTGTGGAGAAGGAGAACCAGGGCAGAGCTAGTCCTCTCGCCGCTGTGCCGGATCGTTCCGCTCAGAGGGGGCCGTCGCGTCCCGCAGCAGTGACGGCGACGGGGAGAGACCACCATGGCAGCGGCTAGGATTTTGAGGAGGGGAAGAAAAAAGGGAGAGATGATGACGCTGGAGTGGTTGGCCATGCCGATCCTGCCTCTCTCTCCATCCCCAATCTAGGGGACCGTCGATGACCGCCGCCACGCCATGGGAGAGAAAGGGAGGAGAGGAACGGGAGAGGATAGGGTTTGGGGGAACGTGAGCGGGGTGTGCGGGGAGAGATGCGGGCCTCGCTACCCATGGCGACGCGGCGCTGTAGCGAGCGTACCCGGCGGCGCGTCGCCGGTCGCCACGGGCGTACGACCTGGGAGGAGAAGGACGAATGGGGATATGAAAAGTCTATTTTGCCCCTGGCGGGCAAGCAAAACCACAGTGGAACCACCGCGCCACTCCATCCGCTGCACTCATCACCAGATTACCACGTAGCCTAGGTCGCTGACTACCGGGCCCCGCTCGATGCAGGTCCACAAATCAGTGAAACACGCTGGGCTGAGAGGGCTGTCCAGAAATGGACGGTTCGGACCACGTGAGCAGGAGCGAGATGCCGATCGGACGGCTGACATCGCGAGATCTGAAAAACGGATGGCCAGCAATCGGCCACGTCAGTATAATGGACGGCCAGGATTCTCATAGGGTGGATGGACCCAGATTCCCCCAAGAATGTTTCTTTTAGATGGTGCCAAGGTGAGCACAAAATGTCAGGAACAGAAGTCTTGATCTAAAATACCTCTGTTCTTAAAGTATCTCATGCTATCTAGCATGGATACTGAATGAGATGGGCTGATAGCCAAGAAAAGCTCCAATACTGGCCAAGCCCAGCTTGACCACCAACAGCCAAACGGATCAGTTAAATCTCCAACAATGGGCACATTTATAAAAAATATGATTGTCCATTTAAATCTATGTTCGTCAAACTTTTTGATACTGAACTGTAATTACTGAGAAATTTATCATCAGTTGTCATCAGCAAATTGATTTACTAGTATCTACCAAGGAAAAAAATAGCGCGCTATTTAAAATAGCGCGGCCCTTCTGAAAATGCTATGCAAGTTATAGTGTGCTAATAGCACGCAATTTTTCAAAATAGCGTTTTGAAAAATTGACATGATATACCTTGTATATTAAGGATTTTAGCAGCTAAAATTATTTCCAGAATAATACATACATAACAAATTGTTATATTGAGGTCAAATGACGCAATCCACATCACAATGGTCACGGAATTCAAAATGATAAAGAGCCCAAATCACAAAAGGTCATCACATAAATCCATAAACTAACTACAAAGCTAAGAATAAAGGACAAACATCTTTAAGACAGTCTAACATCAACAGCCAACGATCAACAAGCAAGTAATTATTCGGATGAAGAACTAGATGAAGGAGAATGCATGAGGACTGAGGAGCTCAACCGAACGACGGCCTGCCGGAGCTGGAGGAGATGCGCTACAGCAGCGGCGCCACCATCGCGTGAGGACTGAGGAATTAGGGATTGGGGGGAATGGGAAGGTAGGTTACAACCTGGGGTGGGGTTAGACATTGGAGTAGTGTTGGACTCGTACTGCTATTGTGGGCTTAATTGTAGAATGGGCTGAATGGTTGTTATCGCCACCGCTATTTGTCTTTTTCGTTTAAGCACGCTATAGCGTTACCTAAAATAGCGCGTTTAGCGCGCTAAAAACGCTTGTAGCGTCATAGCGTGCTAAATTCGCATAACGTAGCGTTCGTCTCCCAGATATGCTATAGCGGCGCTATAGCGACGTTTTAGCGCGCTATTTTTTTCCTTGGTATCTACGCTTATATGAATGATAATGATTTTTATTTAAAGTAACATGTTTTCACCCAAAATATATGGTTAAAGCATGTCACATTAGAGACCCCGTGGATGCCCGAAAGGAGAAGTATTTGCAATGTTTGTTTAACTTGTAATACAGTTGAAGCTCCCAGTCCTTTGTCATCAGGACTTGTACTCTGAATTACCTACTGTCCTGAAGATATCTAATTCTGAACGGTGCACTCTACATTGTGACGGTTGAAGTATTTTGAAAGCTGCGAAGGTTGGTACTTTTGCCTTTCTAGCCACATACTTTTGCCTTTCTAGACACATGAACTTTACACATGCAGAATTGCAGACTAGTATAAATTAATTTACCAACAAATAAAAATTACCACCATCAATTTAAATCACCACTCAACACAATTTTTAAATAAATTAGAATACGGAAGAAAAAACATCAGTACTACAAGAAGAGATCAAGTGGTAACTGGCAAGGATTTCCTGGTCAGACGAGCAGAGTTTCTAGGCCGCAGATTCCTTGCCGACCTTGGCCACTGCCTGAAAGCAATGATCAGTAGGGCAATAACCCAATAAATCCAGGGTAAACCATCTCAAACAAATCTTGCAACTGGGAAAGCAAAAAATAGATGTCCGATATACTAATGTACAGCAAAGAACAAGAGAAATCATTTGTATCCTAAAGGCTTTACTAGTGTATTTTTCTTGTTTAAGATAAATCTCATGTATTTCCAACATGCCACCGTTTGATCTACTGATGTGGTATTATCCTATCTGGAGAACTTGATGGCTCAAGGTATATTATGCAGCCAAATATCCTCCCAAAAACTGCAATGTGCAAAATATAATATAAAACAGAACTTAAGCTTATCTATGCATTGATAGAAATTAGTTGTACAGTACTATAAAAACTGAAGCTATGTGAAAAATAGAGCCACATGAATAATTGACAAACAAGGAAGCTATGTGTTATAATTTTGAGTTATGATACTCATCCTGGCAGCAATCAATGCCAAGATAAGGAAATTGATCTCAAAATACATATTTGTAGTGGAAAACTCCTCGGCTCTTAAAGTATATCATACTAGTACAGATGGACAGCCATCCCCTTCAACTATTGCTACACAACTTCACTGAAGATTGTACACGGCTACAAATTCCATAGTTATCAAACAGTCTATCACAAAACTGAGAGCAGAGCTAATCTTGTTTAAATATCACAGACTTCGAGGATAATACAGACAACAAAGAGAACTACAGGCACAAGAACTAATCAAGTTCGGAGAAACTACATCATGAGATAGGAAAGACAGCAAGAATAAAAGCTGAGAAGATGAAACCCAGTTTCAACTGAGATGGCTAAAATAGCTACAAAGAACCAAATCAAGTTTTACTGTTTTAGCGTCCGTATGAAGGGGTCAGTTAAATCCTGGAGATGCTTGATATCCCAGGAATTACTAAGATATCTATCAGTTCTAAAATGAATCTGAGCACCTCTTGAAGCCCTATTGTCTAGCTGAAGCTTCCTCCGAAGTTCTGCAATAAACTCCTCAGTACTGCCTAAAACCGTAAGTGTCATTGACTCTAGCACTTTCGCGTTCAAAATAAAGAATGTAGCGAAGTTAACTTCAGACTCAAGGCCCCGATAATGTTCCAACACTATTGTCTTGAGACGGATGTCCAGGCATCTGATAAGATCACGGTATTTATGGCGCCACAAATTTTTTCCCTTTGTTGAACGTGACTGAAAAAGAACATGGACAAATGAAAAATCAACCATTTTTCAGAGTAGATCAAAGAGAAGTTGAAAAGTATGAAGTATCGAGGAAGAAACGCCACCTGAAAGTCCATCTCGTCCACCTGAATGTATAGCTTCTCTAAGCAGGGAAAGCATCTCATCAAGTCAATAACCAAATCCAAACTAAGAGGATTCATCTTGAATGCTAAAGTCTTCACTGTGCTCACCACCGTTGTCAAGCTATCAACACGTAATCCCTTCATCAAGCATTGAAGACAACATTAAATCATGTACATGTGCAGATGGTATATAAATATATATCACACACACAGAAATGCAGCATATAAGCCTCACTGAGGCAGCAAAAAAGTACCAAGGCCATATTAAGCTACCTGAATAACTGTGGAGCCAAAATCAAGTCTGTGGTGATCCCGATCAGGAATCCAGCCTAAGGTCTGCAGCTTAGGCGCGAAGATCACTGATATATGCTGGTTATCTAATCGATTATAACCAAGCAACCTTTCAAGACAAGGGGCATTCTCGATGATGAGTTCTCTGAGCTGGAGCTCCTCATTAGGCGCAGGATAACTTACAGACGAGCTAATGCTTCTAAGTGTCAGGGAGTTGATCCGGGCACGACTGAAGCCGACGCTCTGACGAATCAGCAGGAACTCTAGGGCCGGGGACCCGGCAATCAGGACGTGCAGCGAGCACTCTGAAATCTTAACCTGCTCAAGTGCCAGCTCCTTAAGCCGAGGGAGGTGAAGTGACTGCGTGATGTTGTCGGTGACATGGCATCTTCCGAGGGTGAGAGCATGGAGGGTGGGCGAGAAGCGGAAGGTTGACGCGGGCAGCTGCAAGATCCCGGAGAACAAGCTTCGGGCGCACCATAAAACAAGCTCATGGAGATTGTCGACGGCGGCGGATCGGAGCCAGGAGTCCAAGGCAGCGTTTAGATCACGAGGCCCGAGGTAGATCGCTTCCAGGTAGAATCGGTGGCAGGGGCCCGCGTGGGAGGAAAGGATGCATGATATGACGGCGGCAAGTTCATCCCCACGGACGGCGAGGCCACGACAATCGAGGTTGAGGGGGGCGGTGCGCCAGAGGTGGCGCCACTTGGAAGAGAGGATTTGGGTGCGGGCGCCGTCCTTGATGGGGAGGAGGGAGATGATCTCGCCGAGGACGGCGTCGGGGAGGTCGCTGATGCGGTCGGCGCCTCCTCCGTATGCACGCACTGCGGGAGGCGGTGACACTTTCTCCTTGGGCGCTGCGAGCTTCCTTCTCTTTCTCTTGGAACTGAGATCCGTCGCGTCCATGGCCGACGGCGTGCCTAGGGCACACGAGGGCGGTCTGAGGTGGAAGAAGATATTGTGTGAAAGAGGGCCGAGTCAGCGCAACAGGCCGTTTTCTTCCCTAGGACCTCGTTGGCCCATGTATTGAATTTGAATTCATCCAGTTGGATTCCAAATCGTATTCAAACCAATTCCAGTCCACAATTTTCATGTCTGGCTATATTTTTGTGGTTTTTTTGCAATAAATCTTCTATATATATTTCTGCAAAATATTTATATCTTTTGTAAACTCTCAAATACTGATTTTGATTTTTTGAAATTTCGGACTACAGGTAGCCTCGTGCGCATATGTCAGATATCATAATTGGTTGACTATATTTACAAAAAAGAGAAACATAGATAACAAATTTGCATCACTCTGTTGGAGTAATTACAAGTATAGCTAGTGGAGAACTAGCAATTATACATCACAATCTTATCTTTACTATTGGTTCTCAGTTGGTGAAGACACTTTGCCTCTACATCATTTGATTGCCCATTTTACCCCATGACATCTTTACCCATGGCACATACGGGGACAACAGTACCAAAACAATCTCCCGAGCAATATCAGGAATTAATTACCAATGATGCACAATTACCCCTGACATCTTTGTCCGGAAACCACATAGGGTTCATCGAGTCTCCAACATAACGCCCATAAGAACGTCCGCCCTGCGAGGCGCCGGCACCGGCGGCACATCACCCATCTCTACCCTCGACCTCGGTGCCAGGCAGGCGACCGGCTACCACGTCTCTTGAGGTTAAGGAGAAGGGGCCCAATGGCCAATGGCCACATGACGTCAAGTCAGGCCTGCTCAGAGTCGGTGGCCATGAGTGGCGTATCAAGTGCTAGCGGCCAACGAGCGGAACTAACAACAAACATGGATATTTCTCCCTCTTCGTAATGCTTGTACAGAGCCATGCTAGCAAGACAGGCGATGCCACTGGCGAGATGCAAGATCAGTATACTTGACATGGCCTGGAAGCCATCGTGAGCAACGGTTGCGGCACGGGAAATGCTTCACGGGTAGGGTGGTGGTGGAGTAGTCGAGCATAAATGACTGCCTTAGTTGGACAAGAGTGATGCAGCCTGGTACGACGGGCACAAGCTCTGATGTTACCATTGCCATGAGCATACTCATGGAAAGTATATGCAGACACCGAGTAGAATTTTATCCGTATGAAGAGGTGAAGCAAGGTGAGTAGCATAAGCCATTCGATTGTTCAGCCTAACTGCAACACCAATCAAAAATAATAGGTACATCACAGTCCCTACTTCACGTGAAATATCATTGTATAGCTCTGACACTAGCAAGGGGGGCAGATGTGTGTTCTTTTCTCAAACAAGTGTGTGTTCGTTAATTGCAGGAAACATGTGTGCTAGCAAGGTGGAATAATCCACTTGCAGAAAAATTATTACTACCTCCATTCTAATTGATGTGAGCCAATTTGATCTATAATTCTATATACGGAGGTATATAGGCACGTTCTAATGTATATCTACACAAAGTTGTGCCAATTTATTTGCAAGGGACGGAATGTTAAACACAATGCTGATAATTTTTAAGCTAGGCCACACTATGATAAAGTTTTAGTCTCAAGCTACATAGGTCAAGTCAAAATTAATCTGATCAGATAAGATGTCATTCATAATTAGAGCTCAGTACAATGCTGACTGACTCATAATGCCAATAATAAATTATCCGTAATAAAATAATATTGTATGTCCGTGGCAATGCACGGGCATTAAACTAGAGATATGTGGCTTATCTTTAATTGTCTGAGATCGGATCTGGCCGTTTAATCACAATTAATCACAATTAATAACGAAAGCAAATAGCATGGAAGGTCCCTGGCCAGCGGTGGCTGAACCGCATAGCCTCTCTCTCTTCTTTCATCTGCTCTCTGCGCATGGAATGAGAGAAGGTTCCGTTGAGTCGCCGCTTTGTCGCGTGCTGTCTATGCCACGGTGATGTCGCCTTCCTCCTCGCGTCCCTCGACGCCGGATCCCACACGTTCCTCTCCCACGACGCACCCTCTAGCACTGCATCTGCCCATACGATCCTGTGCACACGCGATGGGCTGACATGTATCTGCAGACTGTTCTATCCAGACGTTGACAACCAGCGAAAGGTGATCAGACTCAGCCTCCATCTCGATTGTAAGTTTCTCCTTTTCATGTCACCTAGATTTTTTTCTACCGATTTGTAATGTCTGGTGCCACGTGCTGTCGCAGAAGGAGAACCTGGGGAGCGCCCGGCGGGGGGTGGGGCTCAAGGCGCCGCCGCGCCGCAATGTGCTCTCGGCAATAAACAACGGCGGGGTAAACGGCTCACCGGCGCCGTCGGAGGGCGGTCGGGCGGGTCCATGACGGCGGCGCCCATGGTCGAGTTCAGCGGGAGGGAGGATGTGGAGCACCTGCTTGCCGAGAAGATGAAGGGCAAGTCCAACAACGACTACAAGGTGGGTTCTCGGATTTCTTGGTCTTAAATCTTGTGAGTCAAAACAAGTTCTGATGAACTTTTCTTGAATTGGTTTAGATTTGCTCAGGGGAGGACTGAGCAGATGAGCGAGTACATCAAGAGGCTCAGAGCCTATGACAGGTGGTACGTGGAGCTGGAGGAGGGCTACTTGGCCGAGCTGGAGAAGCTTCAGCGGCAAATTGAAGCAGAGAATATCCGGCACACAGAGTTTGGTAAATGATCCTAGCGCCCCTTTTAGTATTGGTTTGATCTGTTTTTTTGAACGGGTTGGTTTGATCATCAAAGGTGAGCTGCAGCTTTAGGATGACGATGTTGATGCTTTCATCTAAAGCAAAGCCATCTAGCACTTGCAGTATTTACTGTTTAGACTTCAGACTTCAATCTTCCAACTTATTTCATGATGCGGTAGAATTAATGTTGTTATTTCATTGAATAAGACATGTGATGTACTATCTGCAGCATACTCAAGGATACATGCCTTTTGTGTTTGATAAAAGATGTACTCATATTTACATATCTCATGCTTTAAACTCCTTAATTTTATTCAAAGCTCTCCTGGCCTGCTCAAACTAAAATATTGTTCTAGCTGTTACAATGTCAAAGAATGTACTCCTTGAGGAAGTTAACAATAATTTCCTGATTTGAGACCCAGTCATGGTGACTTCTCACTGATCCACCATAGCAAAAACTTGTAATAGCAGTAGAAGTTAACTGAATTGCAGTTGATAAACTTGCATTGTCACATGCTCTCACGTCCTGCATCTTGGTAATCTACTGCATCTTGCTCTTGGTGGAGATTTTGTTCGTCCATTTCTTCTTGTCCAGGAGTAGTTCAGTTAGTGCATCCTACTGAATTTTCTTGCATTTTCTGGTGTCAATGGTTGCAAATCACAGGCTGCGAGGACAAGCTGGGTATCAGCTGCTGCTACTTGGGAGCCAATGAGAAGGAGCCGGCGAGTAGAAGTCTGGGTGCGCGAGTTCTTGCTAGCCTTCTCCCCAGGCCGGCGCTCTGCTCCTGCTGGGTGGGGGCGGGCGGCCAGCGGCTGGCTTTCGGGAGGTGCAGCTGGGCGACGTGCAACTGTTGGCGACGCACGAGTATTCTACTAGGCGACGCCTGCGGATAGATTCTGGCGAGGGCCCGGGCGCGGATGGATTCCGATTAGTTGGGCGATGCCTATGAATGGACCTGGAGGTGCTGGCCGCCGAGCTGGGTGGGGGATTGATCCCGTGCTAAGCGAGGTGGATGAGGCCTTGTTCGGTTGTCAGGGCTTCATTCCCCACAGGGATCTAACCCACACAGGCCTTGTTCGGTTAACCCCTTCCCCGCCGGGTTTGGTGCCCAATCCCCGCCGATTCCCGTGGTTCCGCCCCGACCGGGTTTTGTTCCCGGACTGATTGATATGCGTGTTCGGTTAAACCCGGTCCGGGATTACACCCCGTCCAAACCCACCCAAACCCTGTGAAAACCGTCGGGAACCGACCCACGCCTCCCACTTCGGGTATTCTTCCCCGAGCGAGGCGACCGAAAGCGAAACAGTAATGTGCTCCTCTCGCCCCGACCCTCCTCCCTCTCGAGATAAAAGATTGACACGGCGGCAGCGCCACCATCGCCAGCGAGGACGGAGTGGCAGCGCAACCGGCGGAGACCGCTGCGGCGTGCTTCCTCCTGACGTTCCCTCTCCCATCCGTCCAGCTGGAGGCGCCAGATTCGACCACATCGGTGAGAACTGAGCTGCGCTCAGGTCGCCAGATTCATCCATCGCTGGACCCTGCTGCGGCGATGCGCTTCTTCCTGGCATCTTCCCGCCATAAGGCCAGCAAGCTGCTTCTCCTCCCCTTCCTTCCCCGGTGGAGATGGTTTGAGTTGCAAGATTTGGCACACGAGGGGATTTGGGTGGACGATTGGGGGTCACCCAATTCCTCGACGGAATTAATCCACTAGTGGATAAAATACACCTCAACCGAACAAGCCCACAGGGATTGGATTAACCCCGTCATGTCACCCGAACCCCACCTATCCCTTTCCCACCAATCCCCACGATCTCCTGCATATAAAACTCTGTTCGGTTACTCCCTCCCATCAGCCAACAGCACAGGATAATAAGCAGCTGGTTTTTTTCACAGAAACAAATACACGGTCCAACATGCATGGATCAAAGACGCAACAAGAACAAGCAAAACTTAAGTCCCAATGATCACACTTTGTGCTTCTAGTTACTGGACCTGTCGGGTGAGTACTATGCTCGAGAGTCATCATCACCAGATACAAATCAAATTAAAATGGCCAGGAACAAATGACACATAATATACATCAAAGCTCTAAGGTTTTCATGTGAGTGCTCGCCGGCTTCTCCTGCACGCATACATATGGGCATCCCTCACCATCAATTTACACCCTCCCTCGCCATCGCATACGTAAGGGCCGCCGTGATTGTCCAAAGCACCGTTGCAGCATAGTGCTTTGGCCAACGCCCATCAAACCGTGACGCCGAACACCTGCGATACACCATGTCGGCAACAACCTACATGGAACAAACATCAAACAAGTGTTAACTCGAAGGTCACCACTTGGGGCTCCAAACTCAAAGCGACATATTCTGGTACAAAGCTTACAAGTGTAAGCTAATGATTATTTTCAATACAGATAAATATTGGCAGAGGCATGAATCAAATGGTAAATAAATCGGCAACAAGTAATAATTTACAGATACAGTTTTCAGTCAACCAATACTAAGATTTCCAAGAGAGAAAAATACTTGGATATTCTGATAGGTCTAGACCCAGAAACTCTAGAACTATCAAACAATATACTGCTACTGCTATCTGCTAGTACTGCTACAGGCATAACCACATAAGATACAACAATACTGCTCCACTTTATCTTACATGAAGGTCTAAAACAAATTCCTGATATAATTATCTAGCAGTTAGGAAACAATAACTAGCTTCATTATGCCCGTTTGGACTGAAAAAATAATAATCAAAACAGGGAAACTAACCTTTTTTGAAAGAAGGTAGACAAGATGTCAATTTGGACATGTATGCACAAGGGTATTAAATGCTACAACAGTTTACACATTGCGTATATGCCGTCTGTTTCATGTACAAATATTCAGAGCAAGCATAATGTCCCAGATCATTATCTAATTTTTGGTATACACATGCACATAAGAGCACCGAAAACCAATTTCTCATCTAAAATCAACTTCCAAATAAATAGTTGTACTCAAGTACGATAGAATCAGGTGCAGCACAAGAAGTAGAATTCAGGAAACTATCTTCAGGTTGTGTATTACAGATCATTTTAAATTGAAATTATGAATGTTCAGTCCAAAGATCTTGAAAAATCATGGTGATGGCTGATGACTACTTCCATATAGTTGAACCAAGAAATATATGGATTATGCTATAGATGCAAAATAGAAATATATCTTTAGGACCTATGATAAACTCTAGTCAATACAAACACATGGACAGTAAAGTAAAATGTAATCCTAGAATTGCATTAGCATTTTAGCCAAGATCAATTTCACATTAGGATTGTGACAATCTTAAGTGTAAGCACCAGAGCAGCTACAATGGGTAGGCCTTCGTCAAATTCACGATAACCAACGTGGTGAGCGGGCTGCACTACACCCTGCACAGTTGCAGATGGAAGCAATTGGTCAACAGCTACAAGACCATCCAAATTGATGCGGCAAATATCCAGATATGTGTGCTAAACGGTATCAATCTTTGGTATCCCCATGATCTAGTCTAGTAGATCGTAAGCATGGCGTGTGTTTCTTTGATGCAGTGTGTGTTCTTGCAGGGAAGAGGGCGCTGGTGAGACACTCCACCCGTTCCACGTTCGTGTGCCACACCGACGAGTTCCTCCCAGCCGTCTTCTGGCCACCGCGCGACGGCGCCACCAAATCGTGCTCCACCGGCCGGGTCCTGGCACCTCAGATCTGTGTTCCTCCGCCCGTCCAGCAGCCGCTGGCGGTGGCACCGGCATAGCAACCAACCAAACGCATAACCATCAAGAATCTAAACATGGTAGAGGGAGACCAACCTGAGGCTTCTTCATCTTCTCCGGCGTGAAGCGGCGGGGGAGATGGGACCTAGCGTAGGCTAGGGTTTCGACCCAGGCTCCATGGCGGCGTGGGCAGCGAGGCTGGGTTTGCCGCGGACGTCCAGCCCGTCCTCGGCACCATCCTCCGTCCCCGCAGCGCCATCCCTCCGTAGCCGCAGCGCCGTCCCTCCGTCTCCGCCGGCGTCGCCCCAGAATCGCGCGAGATAGAAAGGGGTCAATTCTTATTTTTCGCCGTACCGATTCGGGATGACAACGCGGGGAATAGTTCCACGGGGTGGGACTAGATGTTTTTATCCCCGCGAAATGGACGGGATTGAGGGGATTTAGACCGGGGTGGGATCACGACCGGGTTTAACCGAACAATTTTTTTTTGCGTGGTACGGGATTAATTCCCGGCGAGGCAGATCCCGTCCGACCCATGGGGATTGGGCCTCAATCCCGGCCGGGCCGAGATTAACCGAACAAGGCCTGAGGGGGATCGATCCCGTTCGCGTGGACACGGGGCGAATCCTATTTGACGCTCGTTGTGTTAGCTACGGACTGACGCGCACCCTTATAATGCTAGTGTTTGAAACGGGCCGGCCCAATAATACGTTGGTTTATACCGGTTTTGGGAACCTTCTGGAGACTTTCTGGCTGATTTTCTTTGGTTTTTCGGTTCTGCGTTTCAGTTGGTCGAATTTCTGGCTTTTTGCGTTTTTTTTGGGTTGGTTTTTCTGAAACTTTTTAAAAATGTTTTTTTAAATTTTTTTGAACAAATTTCGAATGAGAACATTTTTCAAAAAAAATTTAACTTTTTACAAAATATTTTAAAAATATGAATGTTGTTAGATTTGAAACAATTTTAAACTGAACAATTTTGAAAATGAACAATTTTGAAAATGAACAGTTTTAAAATGGAACAATTTTGAAATGGAACAATTTTAAATCTGAACAATTTCGAAATATGAACAGTTTTAAAATTGAACAGTTTCGAAAGTAAACAATTTAGAAATCTGAACAGATTATCTGAAAAAATTTAAATATATTTTTATTGGAAATCTGAACATTTTTTCAAATCAATGATTATTAAACAAAACCGAACAGGAAAAATCTGGAGCGACTGAGCTAGTGGGCTGGCCCATGCGCGGTTCCTTTAGGCGTCGATGTGTTCGCTGACACTAAATGTGTCAAATAGGAGCTCCCTGGACACGGACGAGCGAGCTAGGTGGGATTGATCCCGATCTGAGGTGATCCCGTGGCGAGCTAGGTGGATCGATCCCCATTTGGGCCCTGTTCGGTTAGCCCCAGCCCGGTGGGAAATGTGGCCCGATCCCTGTCAACCCACGTGGATCGGTACGGACGAGTTTTAATCCCGGCCCATCCGTAACCGCGCGTTCGGTTATACCCGACGCGGAATTGAGCCCGGCCCAAACCCCTCCGTCCCCGTCCGTTCCGCGGTGGATAGAAACACCGTCTCTTAGAGCATCTCCACTCATGAGCCCGACGAGGCCCCCGGTGCCCTTATTTTTCATCCGGACGGCGAAAAACGGCCCAGTCGCGCCCCCGGATCCTCGATTTCGCCCGGATCTGGGCCTTCATCCATCCGGCGAGCCCAGGCCATCCCCGTCCTTTCGGGACGCGCTCGGGGACTCCGGACGAAACAAACTGGCGCGAAACCGCCGAGAATATTCGCGCGCGTTCCCGCGGGTCGTGTGGCCCCGACCTGTCGGCGAGAGTGGGCGGTCGTCGTCGTCATCGTCTCGTCTTCTGCGCATCGTCTTCCCCGCACACATCGTCTTCCGCGCGCTGTAAAGGCTGCCGCCCGGAGGTTGGCACCTGAGCGCCGGCGGTATCCCCATCCCGCCGCCGCCGACCGGAGCGGCTCTCGACGCCGCCATCGACGAGGTGCTCGAGACGATGTCTGACGAGCAGCGCGCCGAGCCGCGCTTCTTCCCGGACAACCGGGAGGCGTGGACGGCGTTCTTCCGCCGCCGATACGAGCGGGAGCTGGCGGCCTACGACGGGCCGCCCCCTCCTCCGGCGCGGAACAACGCCGCCGGACGCCGCCGCTGGTGGAGCGCGCCCGGCAGGACGCTCGAGTTCATCCTCGAGCACATCGAGAACGGGAACGACCCCGTTCTCGAGATGCCGCCGGCGCCGCGGCCGACGATCTCCCGCCGCCGCGGGAGCAGCTGGATGCCGCGCCGGATGGCGACGTCCGGTTCGTCCGGGACGGCGTCGTCCGGGTCGGCGACGAGATCCGGCTCGCTGTCCTCGGCATCGACGCCGAAGCCGCGACCCTTCCTCGCCGCGGCGCGCCGCCCGTCGTCAAGCTGGAGGAGTCCAGCGACGACGAGCTGTACCGCCCAACGCCGCCTCGTTTCGGCGACGCTGGGCAGGGCTCCAGCCGCCAGGCGGCGCCGCCGCAGGACGACGACTCCTCCGACGACGACGGCGGCGACTACACCCGTTTCTACCGCCATTTCGGCATGTAGAACGGGTGTTCTAGTTTAGGTTTCGGCCGAATTCGAATATATTACGAATTCGGCCTATATATGTAAAATTCCTATATATTTCGCCTTATTAATATAAATATCTATCAATTTCGTCAAATTTCGCCGAACTTGATCGTTTTTCGTCGTACTGCGTTTGAATTCAAAAAAATCCCCTGAACTCGCGGCTGGAAAGATGGGCCTCCCCAGGCCGAAAGTTACATCCATCCGGCGCTAAATAGCGCCGGATTTCAGCGTGGGGCCTCAAACAGCCTGGGATGCTCTTACCTCGTGGAAGAAAACCCCAGGCCGAGCGACGCGTCGAAGGACTCGGGCGGCGGCGCGACTAGGAAGGCGAACTTGGCAGCGCTGGACGGCGCCCGCCCATCTCCGGCGTCCGCCCATCTCCGGCGTCCCTCGCCCACGACAGCATGCTCTTGCCCGTACGTAAGCTCCTGTTCGTCGCACCTCCTGTCCCCCCCTGTCTAGGTTTAGGGTTCTTGCGGTAGTTGCATAACTGCCGGCGGCGGAGAGCAGGCGGGGTGGGACGTCGAGGACGTCCTATTGTTGGGCGCTGAGTGGCTGCAGGCGGCGCGGGTAGCAGGCGACGCGAGTAGCGGCTGACCAGATCTGTAATAGCTTTGCAATAAGTCAAATCCCGATTGGTTCTTTCTTTGTCCAGTTTTGCCATTTTCTTACGTCTAGCTCTGTCCGTACATTCTAAATTTTGTATCCTTCTTAGCCTCGTTGCCCTGTCAAGTTGCTCTGAAATTTTTCTTCCAAGATGCAAAGTGACTCACATGTGTCAGCACAAGCTGGTTAATTTGTTGGCAAACAATCGAATGGTTGCAGTAGTAGCACTAGTATTAGCAATTTTATCAAATTAGCTTCCACTATAATCATTAGCTGGTTAATTTGTTGGAAAACAACTATTTTAACAAATTTACAAGAGACTCACATTAGCTACTGTCCACTGTAATCATCTATGGTTGCAACTTTAATTCCAGAATCTTTTGTGTGGTATGAAACTCAAAGTATTACTAAGGAATCACAAACGTTCCATCAAATATAAACAAGAGAATGCTTGGTCTAGGGATGTACTTTTTACTGAAGTTAATTATTTCTAATAGAATTTCGTGTGACAGTTGCATTGATGTGATGGTAAATAGTTAGAGAATTGTCTTCTTTACCTGATTAGCTTGTTCTCACATTCAGTTATGCACTACAAAACTGAAAGGGCAGTCTCATTTCCATATTCTGCAGATTCTTGATTTTTCAATGGATAATTGTTTTTTCTATTTCAAGTCATTTGGTTGGTTATACATTTCCTGCTCTTTGATTGCTGCATGTTAATCGCACAGATCTGTCATGGTTATGCCTTTTCAGTATGATATTTTGTCATGAGTGTCCCTTCCCAAGCAAGAATAAAAGAGTATGGGATCCTTAGTCTGACCATTTCATGCATTTGTTGTTAGTACCCTGGATAAATAAATGTTGTTATCATCTGTTGAGTTGCAATCCTTGCTAATATCGATTTGCTTGATCATTTCATGCATTTGTTGTTAGTACCTTGGATAAATTATTATTTTTGTTTCAAGTCATCTGGTTGTTTAACTTGCAAACTAAAAGAGTATGTATTATTTCTTAGTTTTGCAATGGCTATGACGATAAGGGATCGCATTAGAAAGAGGAGGGATGAGGACGATGATGATATGATGATGTTTATTTTGCCTGCACTATTTATGTTGGGTTCTAAGGGAGGAAGGGAAAAGAAAAAATGCCATACATCAGTGCTAACAGGAGAGGAAAAGGTCCGAGAGCTACTTGAAGGGCATGTGAAGAATTGTAGGACAACATTCAGAATGGAACCAAGAATCTTCATATCATTGGCCAATTACCTTAGAAGGGAACGGTTGGTCCCCGACACAAGAATTAAGGTTGAGGAGAAGCTGGCCTTTTTCTTGTATATGCTTAGTCATAATGCATCATTTGAGGATCTGCAAGTACAGTTTGGACATAGCAATGATAGTTATCATCGGCACATGAAGCATTTCTTCAATTTAGTAGTCCCTTTTCTCAGCAACAGATTTCTGAAGCTTCCCAATCCTAATCAAGTGCACTATAAAATTCAGAGTGATTCTAGGTTTTATCCTTACTTCAAGGTGCTTATCTTAAAACTTCAATCAATACTTGTTCTTAAAATATTTGATTACAAAATCACATCTAGATTTATTTTTCTACAGAATTGCATTGGTGCGATAGATGGCACTCACATACCTGTTTCTGTATCTCCGGATGAAGCGGCTCCATTTAGAAATAGGAAAGGCACACTTAGCCAAAATGTAATGATGGCTTGCGATTTTGATCTGAATTTCACTTTCGTATCTGCTGGATGGGAGGGATCGGCAACTGATGCTAGGGTCCTTAGATCAGCAATGAATGGTGGTTTCCATGTGGCTAAGTAGCTTGTCTTCATTCGTTGACTGTCAAGTAGTCTATTGTGTCATGATACATCTTTGGTAATTTCTTTAACTTCTGAGTACTTGCATAATATTGTTGAGTAACACTGGCACTGTTTATGACTACTTCTTTCTTTAACTTATGTGTGTTTATTTATAGTGGCCACAATGTATCTCTTGTGCTGGAAGCTTTTCCATACAGTTTAGCTAGTCACTGCTTTGTAGTTAATTTCAGCTTGGTTGTTTCTTTGTCCGGTTCTGCCATTTTTTTGCCTGCAATAACGTCCGTGGACTTAATTTTTTTTGCCATGAGGCATGCAACACATGTAGTCTGCTTGGTTATACATTTCCTGCTCTTTTCTGTCCTAGTAATGACTACTTCTTTCTTTAACTTATGTGTGTTTATTTATAGTGGACTAACTATTCTGCTACCAAAACTTAATGTTATTACCATTTTGTGCTCAGTTGGCAAATGAAAAAAGAAATTAAATATCTTGCATTGCTCATTTTCTTGTCCCTGTTTTTGAATAATTATGCTAGTGATGTTGTAGCCGTTAAAATACTAGTTGTCATTTGGTAATCTGGGCTTTAACCATGCTTGGTTGTGATAATCTCAACTATGTCAGGAAGGTCTGATTAATACTGTCTATACTATGTCCCTGTACGCCCTAGTTAGCTCAGGTTGAATACTTTTAGCGAGTGAGAAAACTAGATGCTATCTGTAGTGTTATTATGATTTTTAAAATCCTAGACATGTTGTGAGTAGCTTCTTTTCAGTCTGCTTGGTTATACATTTCCTGCTCTTTTCTGTCCTAGTAATGACATGTTGAAATTTAGTATTCAAACACCAGAACCAAGATCTTATGTGGATAATAAATTCTTGTACTTCATGAAGAGAGAGCTCATGCAAATTTAATTGTTTGAAGACCATTGTATGATAAGATATTCTGACTCTTCGTTATCAATTCAGGTTAAGTTTCTATTGATGCACTAGGAGGCTGTAGAAGGAACAACTTGTCAAGTTCGTCAAGGACTTCTAAGTTGTCGAGATCTTAGTGTTTCCGTAGATGAACTTTGTTTTATTTAATGTTGTTCATGTCGTCCGGTGCATGCCAACTATGGAAGCTTTCATTCTGGTAATTACAGGATATTGAATGTAACTGCAATCCAAGAAATTGCTATTGTTATCTTCATGGTGTCCTGCTTACTTATTTAGATAATATTATTGCAATGTATTCCTAATATTCTGGTAATATGAGGTCTGTAATATCTGGAGTTATTTTCCTTGTGATTATCATCTGTATCTGTTTTGCGAATTATTATCATCCATATTTCTTGATGTTCTTTTGTCAAATATTATGTTCTGGCGTTATTGTTGTTCTGCAATTTTCAAACCGCAGCAACCCTGTGGTGACTAGTTCCCTGTTGTGTTGAAACGAACGGCCAGACTGGTGGAAGGGATTCGGTACAGAGAGGGTTTAAACCTGTCAGGGATTAGAGTGACGCACTAATTCCACTCCAACCCCATGGTGACCAGTTCCCTGCCGGGAACCAAACTCTGACAACCGAACAGGGCCTTGAGAGGTGTGTGTGCGCGTGCGTGCATGCGTGTGTGTGTGTGAGTTAAAATAATTCCATTCACTAAATAAAACTACACATATCAGGAAGATAAGACTGATTGTTGAGAGAGAGAGACACGGGTAAGATGTTTGTTATGACAGAATTTTGTTTATCGTGACGTTATGCTTGCCCATATCATGTTTGATTCATGAGAATTAAGCCTAGCCTTTGATCGAATTATCTGTTTATGTTAGCATGTTTGCCGTAGCAACGCACGGGCATTCAACTAGTATAACCAAAATCTGCAGAATCAGTAATTTATAAGCATGTCTAATCTGTGTCTATTAAACTGACAATTGACAGTTTTTACTATTAGTTTTTAAACTAGTGAGAACCTCTTTGTTCAGAGAAAAGGTGCTCTAGAAAAAGCTAGGAGTCACACAATTTCTTACAATTCCAACAAGAACAAAAGAAGAATTCCAGCTTCTTTATTCTTTTGCAAATAAAATGAGAATCATGTGTGAGAGTGTAGATGTAAACACGAATATTCTAAGAAACTGGTCAACAAGAATATGACAGCAGCCATAGTACAAGGTTCCATGTGTACAGAAGTAAACATAGATATTAGGAAACTAGTCACCTTGAGGGAACCAAAACTTGTTGAAACATAGATATGACTCCGGATGGCACCCGTCGGGTTCGGGGCCGGGTCCAGCCCCTCCATACCTGCCCTGCCGACCTCTCCCTGGCATCGCCACCTGCCTCCATACCCGCAACCGGGTCCGTTCCCCCACCAGACCCGCGACCCGCCGGGTTTGTGGGACCCAACGAGGACCCGCTAGAGAGAAGGACGGGGCGAGCAGTAGTGCTTGGCGGCGGTCGGTGGAGGCGCATCGAAGACGATGCCATGCAGGATGCACGTCGTGGCGCCGTGCAGGTATGCAGGAGGTCGATGAAGCCGTGCAGGAGGTCGTCGTCTCGCTGGTGGGATGCGGGCGTCATCGCCGCTAGTGACCCATAGCGGAGGTGGCCTCGGCTGCGAGGGCGAGGTGGGATGGGGGCGCGGGCGCGGGTGGCTTGAGCTATGATGGGGCGGCGCCGGGTGCGTCGCACGCGGGTGGCGGGCGGCCGGAGTTGGCGATGACGACGGCGTGTCACGTGCTGGTGGCTAGAGCCCAAAGCTAGGGATGGGGGGCACGCGGGTGCGCGGTGCGGCTAGGGATGGGAGAATGAGTGGATGAGGGATCGACACGTCACTGGCTAACTTATTGTTGCTAGCGTAGATGACATGTGGGGTCCAGTGTCCCAGCGGGTACGCGGGTCTGTGGGTACGGGTTTGGCACCCCCATACCCATGTTCGCTAGACCCGGTGGGTATGATTTTTTACCGCTAAGATGCTTCGCGGGTTTTTTTCAACCAAACCCTCCCCATTTAAAACGGGTACCCATCGGGTTAGCGGGTATCGGGTACCCATTGCCATCCGTAGATATGACAACAACAGTAACAATATCAACTAAAGCAGTAACAGTATGCAGTTGTCTAAACTCCATGAACAAGCGAATGTAAATGTCGATAGCATAAAAAAAACTATTGCAATTTGGAGTTATTTATTCAGATGAAAAAACAATGATTTATATCGCATAAGATGCTACTACAAGGCACAACAGCAATGTGTACTGCAAAGGAACCTAGCAGAAGGATCATGGAACTCAAGTAATTTATGACAATTTTTAAAATATATGCAATTGCAGCTAGCTCAAATTTGTTACTCGGTGATAGAAGTACAAAAGAGGGGCAATTTACACATGTGGAAGACATTAGCGTTAGCTGCTTCCAGGTAAGCCCCTCATCCAACATGGGGCATATGCAAAAGACACTTCTATCTCGGTACAGGGGTGGCTCATCTTGCCTAAGTATCGGACCTTTGAGCTACCAAAATTGTAGGCTATTGTTTTTTTTTTTGGATAAAAAGCACTTTATTATTTAAAGTTTAAGTATTACACCCGGCCTCTGCATAACTAAGATACACACAACCCAAACCAAAGTCAATATCTGATAAAAAGCGAAATTACATATCATGATGAGCAATTGCAATCTCGCCTAAACTGAGGGACCGAAATGAAGACTATGTGGCCATCCATGTTGGGAAAAAGTATCACTCGCCGTAGCCTCCAATCGCGCACAGATCTCCGTAAAGAGGTCTCTGTCCTCCACCCTCTGAAGAGAGGACCATAAACGAAGCCTGCCGATACCTCGGTAAATAACCTGCAACATGGAAGATTGTTTGTCATTAAACACTTTATCATTTCTACATAGCCATAGCGACCAAATGAAGGCAATCGCTCCCACCTTAATATGCTTTTTGAACCTATGGTCTATACCGTTAAGCCAATTACCAAAAATATTGGCAATACTGCGTGGCGGATATAAGGTTGAAGCTACTTAAATGAATGACCATACAGAACGTGTGAAACGACACTGGAAGAAAAGGTGTTTAATTGTTTCATCTTGAGGACAAAAAACACATTTTCTACAGCCAGGCCAATTCCGTTTTGCAAGGTTATCTTTGGTTAAGATGACTCCTTTACGTAGGCACCATCCAAATACCTTTATTCGTGAATCTTCAGTTTTCAAAGCCTGTTATTACTAACTTTGTCAAATAGAATATCAGGTTGGATCAGAGCATTGTACTCCCAAACACTCTAAAGAAGAAGCAAAACGGTCGCTGCCTCGAGGCAAGTCTGCAGTGGCAACAACATTTTCATCGTTAGAGTCCCATTCAAAACCATCTTTCGGTAATGCATCCGTGTTGTCTTCAGCGAGTTTAAGGGTAATGTCATCCGTTGACAACCACGCCTTCGGGTCATGCGGTTGTTGGATCCATAGTCCGTCACCGCTTTGTACACTTAGATATTTTGCGTGTATGGGCTGAAGATCGATTTTGTTCCTCAACACCCAATCCATATGACCACGTGATTCATCAAGGAACCAAATTTCACACATACGACGCTCATGGAGCAATGCACGATACACCCCTTGCTTTTATACGAAAAGGGCTCCTGTCCCGGTTCCATTCAAATCGAAAGGAACCACCTACACCCCTTGCTTTGATTTTCCTAAACGTGGTATTCCTTTGTTTCCTTTGGGTAACTTGATTACTTGATACTTGTCATCAGACAATCTTATTCTACAAAAAACAAATCACACTTAAAACATTAATGAAAAATATCATGATGGTAAGAGAAAATAAACGACAAAGTGTGGATAAGATGCGTGTAATATATACCTGAAAACAAAACCGTATTCACATCGAGCGTAGAGTGCCCCTTTCCAATTGGCAGAGTAGTAGTACAAAAAATCGAGGGACAAGGAAGTTACTTGCATATTGGATACCGTTCCGACCGCATCCCCTTCCCGGATAAGCGACCTCTCCTTCCAGCGCCCGGTCTTTGACAAGAAGGAGTGAATGATATACGATGACGGTGAAATGTGTCCCAACGGAAGCAGACTTGGAATTTGAGGAACCGAGAACACCTCGTAGTGCGGCGACACGACACGGCGGAGTCATAAACGAGATAGTGGTTCTGGTTATAGCCGCACGTCGTGCAGTCCATCGCCACGCACGAGGCAGGCCGCATGGGCAAGCGCACCCACTCGCGGGTGGTCGTCGATGGTGGTGCGCCACGGCTTGCAGACGCAGCGGGAGGCGGCGGAAGATTTCCGCCAGCAAGTCCGCGATCTCCATGTCCATGTGGTCTCTCGATGTGATGTGTGTTACCTCCGCCGGCATACGTTAGATCGCATTGGGAGATCAAGCATATGATCGGAGAGTGCGGTTAATTTTGACAGGATCCGATCAGCGGCCGTCGCAGCTCGCTCGTTAGGAACACAAACTATATATATGCCATATCCGACTGCTACACGACTAGGCGTAGAGCAAATTGATTAAGGCTTCCCACACTAACGCGGATTTTCTCCGGACGCTATGGCGCCCGGACGCTAGCTATCACTAGCCGCCGAAAACTGTCAGATGCATCAAGATTGGTGAGACCGTTTTACAAAAAAGTACCTAACATTTTTCGAATTTTTATTAGGAGGTCCTCTAGGTTCTTAGTCGTACGTTGCATTCTGTGAAAAGTTCCTCTTATGTATTCATAAATAACATAGAACTGTATAAAAAGATCTATAGAAATCCATACTAAATATTGTATGAATCAGAAAGTTCTGCATACCATAATCAAAAAGAACCACAGATTCGTGCATAGAGATCCATAGAAGTGCTTCAAAATCATTCAAACTAGAAAAGTTCTTCAAATTCGTTCAAACAATACCCCAGGTACATATGAAAAGAACTGGGCAGATCCGCGGCGAGGCGTCTCCGTCCGGGGTTCCGCGGTGAGGCGGCCGGCGTCGGGGTGGAGCGGCCCCGCGGCCACGTCGGGGTGCAGCAGGAGCGGCGAGGCGGCGGTGGTGTCGGGGTGGAGCGGCGAGGCCCCGGCGGCGTCGGGCTGGATCTTGCGAGGCGGCGGCGGGGTGGATCTGGCGTCGAGAGGAGACTGAAGCGGGCTAGGGTTTCAGGAGGCCGTCCGGCTTTTATATTCTGGCCAGATTGAACTGCGGGTTGAATTCTGTAAAGAGTGGGGACTTTTTTGCAAAAGTGCTCAGTCCGAATCTCCAACAACAGCGTGCGGCCACAGATAGGGTCCGGACGCCCTAAGGTCCGGACTTCCTCCTTTTCGTTCCCACACGGAACGGAACTGGACTGTGCTACCTTACTTCCACCCAGAAGACTGAATTAGATCGACTGGAACAAAGGTAACCAGTGTAGTACAGATCCATCATCACCACTAGGACTTGTATGTCCAGCTGCCTGAATCTCTCAACCCTCGCAGGCGGCGCCATGACTCTGTCCGAGTTGGAACTTGGAAGCAGAACCCAGATGGACCAGGCTTTAATGCTCCCTAAACCGTTAGTACTACTTATGACAAACCAAGCCCATATGTCGCCCGCTATGCACCTCCCATTCAGAATCAGAACCACTATCGCCGGCGAAATCCCACACGCTACAAAACAAAATCAGACGCGTGACCTAGCCGCTGCCGCTGAAGAAAAACAGTCCGCGCGCCTCCACCTCATACTCCACCATAGATTGGTTCCTCCTCCGGCCGGCCTCGCCGGCGTAAGGAGGGGTGGGGAACCAATCTATGTGTAGAGGTTTCAGTAAAATTAGTATTTTCTAGTAGATTAAGTTAGGGTTTGGTAGCCATCTTTTTTTGATCTCCATGTCAATAGAGATGGCATCGTCTACAATAATGGATCTTCGGTTCTTCCTTCGACGACGAGATCTTCGTCCTGGCATCAATGGCAGTATTGGAAGATTAAAGTTCTCTAGGTATGGTTCTTCGGATCTTGATTCGCCAGATCGATCTTGGATCTTTTCTCATAGTCGCCGCGAGGAGTATTATCCTCGCAATAATTTTCCCCGCTGCTACGTCCTGGACAATGGTGATTTGTACTCTCGACTTTCCAGTGACGTCGACCAAGTTGTTCGGTTATTTTGCCCTGACATGCTGATATTGGTACTCTTGCCGATGTTAATTGATTACTTTAATGGCTACGCGCGTGCACGTAGCCTTGACACTGCGGCTCAAATTAAAATTATGGGAGAACCTTCGTTGGTATTTACAGGTTTATAGTTTGGTTTTATTTGGCTGCCTTCTAAAAAATACAAGATTATGTCATGGAAGAAGAAAGAGTTTGAAGACTTCGAAGATTTGCTCGTTTCTTTTAGACTTTATTTTATAATTGCTGGAGACAGCTTATGTATATAAATATATATGGTATTATTTGTCAAAAAAGAACCACTATCGCCGGCGGCCGCTGGACGCCCGGATGATCAAGACGGGCTTCGACCCGGCCACCTACCGGCTTAACCTGCACCTGCACTCGCTCATCTCCTCCGACCACCTCGAGCAGGCCCGGGCGCTCTTCGACCAAATGGCTCCCCACCGGAGCAACGCCTTCCCCCTCAACCGCATGCTCTCAGGCTACTCCAGGTCCGGCCAGCTCGCCGCAGCGCACCACCTCTTCCTCTCCTCCTCGCCCCGCCTCCGCAACGCCGTCACCTGGACCGTCATGATGGGCGCGCTCGCCGCCGTCCCCGGCCGCGCCGCCGACGCCGTGTCCCTCTTCCGCGACATGCTCAGGGAGGGCGTCGCCCCGGACCGCGTCGCCATGTCCACCGTGCTCAACGTGCCTGCCGCCGCCTCGCTCCACCCCTTTGCTGTCAAGCTCGGCCTCCTCCACTCTAGCGTCGTCGTCTGCAACAACGCTGCTCGACGCCTACTGCAAGCACGGCCTCCTCGCCGCTGGCCGGAAGGTGTTCCAGGAGATGCCGCACAGGGACGCCGTCACCTACAATGCCATGATGATGGGGTGCTCCAAGGAAGGGCTGCACGGTGAGGCGCTGGACCTGTTTGCCAACATGTGCCGCAGTGTCTGCATTATGTACAGTTCACCTTCTCTAGCATGCTCCGTGTGGCCACTGGCGTCGGCAATCTCCGTCTTGGGCAACAGATCCTCGGCCTCGTCGCCAGAGCCACCTCGGTGCACAACGTGTTCATCAACAACTCGCTGCTGGATTTCTACTCCAAATGTGACTGCATTGGCGAGATGGAGAAGCTGTTCGATGGGATGCCGGAGTGCGACAACGTCTCGTACAATGTCATGTTCACGGGCTATGCTTGGAGACGATGCGCCGGCACGGTGCTGCCTGCTGCGGCTGTTCAGGGAGATGCAGACGCTAGGTTTCGACAGGCAGGCCTTGCCTTATGCTACTTTGTTGAGTGTTGCTGGCTCACTGGCTCACGTCAGGATCGACATGTACTCGAAATATGGCATGCTCGATTCTGCAAAATCCAATTTTATTCACAAAAATGACAAGACCGGCGTTTCATGGACAGCGATGATAACTGGACATGTCCAGAATGGAAAGCACAAAGAAGCACTGCACCAGCTGTACTATGAAATGAGAAGGGCTGGTCTGAGCCCTAATAGGGCGACATTTTCAAGCATCATTAAGGCTTCCTCTAACCTGGCAATGATCGGGTTAGGAAGGCAATTGCATTCTTACCTCATAAGATCTGGCCACATGTCCAGTGTGTTCTCCAGAAGTGCCCTTCTTGACATGTACGGAAAGTGCAGCTGTTTGGATGAGGCGCTCCAAACATTTGATGAGATGTCCAAGAGGAATTCCATCTCGTGGAACGCTGTTATTTCAGCCTACGCGCATTATGGCCAGGCACAGAATGCCATCAAGATGTTCGAAGGTATGCCTCGTTATGGATTTAAGCCAGATTCAGTTACCTTCTTGAGTGTGCTGTCAGCCTGCAGTGATAACGGTCTTGCAAAAGAATGCATGAAATATTTGGAATTGATGGAAAATGAATATGGCATATCACCCTGGAAGGAACACAATCTTGTGTTATCGATACATTAGGTCGGGTGGGAAGTTTCGATGAAGTTCAGAAAATGCTAAACGAGATGCCATTTGGAGATGATCCAATCATTTGGAGCTCTATTCTTCACTCGTGCAGAATCCATGGAAACCAGGATTTAGCTAGAGTGGCAGCTGAAAAAATTGTTCAGTATGGGGCCAACAGACGCTACACCATATGTTATGCTGTCCAACATATATGCGAAAGATAGTAAATGGGAAGATGTTGCACGTGTGAAGAAGGCCATGAGAGTTCAAGGGCTTAGGAAAGAGTCGGGTTACAGTTGGTTTGAATTCAAACAAAAAATCTATAGCTTCTCTTCAAATGACCAAACCAATCCAATGATAGCCGAGATTAAATACGAGCTAGAGAGGTTGTACAAAGAGATGGATAAACAAAGATATAAGCCCGAGACTAGCTGTGCCTCGCATCAAGTGGACGATGACCTAAAGTTTGAGTCACTGAAATACCACAGTGAGAGATTAGCCATTGCATTTGCGCTGATTAACACCCACCGGGAATGGCATTTAGAGTAATGAAGAATCATCTGCCTGCCTGGACTGCCATGCTGCCATCAAGATGATGTCAAAGATTGTGAACAGAGATATCATTGTAAGAGATTCAAGCCGGTTCCACCATTTCAAGGACGGAGTTTGTTCTTGTGGAGATTATTGGTAGGGATTAGGCTTTTATGCGTGAGTTTATCAGTACACATCTAACATTTGTCAGTACACATCTATCAGGTACAACTAACATCTTGCTGGAGTTTTTCGTTACTAGTATTCCTTACATGTAGTTTTTGCTATTAGTGTTTTTTTTTGCATCTATGTAGTTGGAAGTAAGTCTGCTAACCATTTTTTGAGGATAAACCAGGCTTACTGTATGTAATGCTTCAGACTTCCCCATTTATTTACAAACAACTAAGGGAATCACTATTCCCGAAATGCGGGGTATTAGTTTACTTTGTTCGCATGACAAGTTTTGCCAGCTATTTTGCACTATACATCATATTGAAGACTTCAATATGTTGTCTTCCCCACCAAGTTCAAGGTCTAGCCAAAATCCCAATTATATGTATGTGTGCCAAGTACTTGCATTTGTAGTATTTGTGTCAAATAGCTTCGGTTTGTACCTTGTAACATATAACTAGAAAATTTAGTAATGAATTTGATCATTCTTACAGGTTTACCGCAGTGGTCATTCTCCTAAATTTTGTGTAATTGGGTCATATAATGGCCGTTTGTTTTTAAACTATGCCTAAATACGTGATATTTTGCGCAGAGTTGGAGATACTGATACTTGCTGTATGGTAACCGTGGCATATGATTCTGATGCGATGAGCTTAACTGAGGAGAATGGTAAATAATATTGTGTAGAGGTTTTCACCTTAATTTGTTTGGGAGATATAGCAGATAAAATGCCATGCACAAAGAGAACCGGGCAGTAGCCTGGTGGTATGGGAGCAAGTCTTGCTCTCAGCCAATCGTAAGTTCGAGTCCCGAGGGGGATGGATTTAGGTATCTCACGGAGTCTTCTTCTATAAAAAACGCCATCGGGTGCTAGTGCCTAGGATGGTCTCATTTTTTTTTTTAGTTTGTCCATTACTTAAAAAGTTAAAAAATGACTGGTTCTTTTGACATGTTACATTTTGTAGGATGAGCGCGTTGTTCCCTGTGGCGGGTAAAATAAAAGTGAGTAAGGTTGTATCAAGGATGAGATTGATGGTTCAGAGGCACGCTCTGGAAATTTCTCTTATTAGACAGCCATAAGAGTAGATTGTTGTCAACCCAATCCCTTTATATTCGTGGTAGCTGTTAGACATGTATAGTCTGCTTCTTGTATTTCTCCGTAGTATAAGGGGCTCTTTGCATATTACCCACACCTGTACATGTATTGGCCTTTGGCCCCCTGTGAATGATAGTTGCTCATTCCTAACATGGTATCAGAGCTCTAGGTTTAGCTCCCGCACTGCACGCTGCAACTCCGTGCCTCTGGCCGACAATCATCCCGGCTACCACCCTATTTTTCTCCTGATCCGCTGCAGGCTGCTGCTGCCCCGATCACAATCGGTCGATTCCGATCGTTTCTGACAAATTCCGGCCGTCGTTGGTGGATCCCGACTTGATTCCAGCCGCCTGTCGCCGGATCCCCTCACTCCCGAGCCGATTTCTGCTGCCGGTCGCCGAAGCTCGCTGGCCCGGATTGATTCCAGCTGCAGGCCGCCAGATCTGAGCGTTCTGCGCCGGTTCCTGCCGCTCCTGGCCGATTTCTGCTTGCTGAAGCGTGCGTGAGGTCGGGCCCTGAAGCACGCAGCCTTCCAGACACAAGTGAGTCTATGTCTGTTCCTGAGCGTTAGCCAAAAAAGAGAGAGAGAGAGAGAGAGAGAGAGAGAGAGATTGGTTGCAGCATGGCGTCGTCTTCGTCTGGCTATGTTGCTGTTCCCCGCTGTCCGCTGACTTTTGATGGTACGAACTATGCGGATTTTGCTGCTCACATGCGTGTCCACATGCGCGGTCTTCGGCTTTGGGGTGTTCTTTGTGGCGAGGTCCCCTGTCCGCCGCGCCCCTTGCTCCAGTGGCGCCTATGCCACCGACGCCACCAGTTATTGCCGCTAATGCTTCTGGGGCGGATAGGGTTGTCGCCAAAACTGCCGATGATGCTGCGGTTGATGCTTATGATCAGCAGGTAGCGGATTTCTCTCAGGCTCTCTCCACTTATCGTGATGCTCAGACTGCTTATACTCAGTGGTGTGATGAGGATGCTCGTGTTGCAGATGTTCTCACTGCTAGTGTTCTACCACAGTTTGCCTCTGAGTTTATGACTCTTCCTACTGCTTCTGAGATATGGGATCATCTTCACCAGCGGTATCAGCCCTCTGGTGATTCTCTCTACTTGTCTATTGTCCGTCAGGAACTTGCTCCCCAGCAGGGTGATTCCAGTATTGAGGAGTTCTACACACAGAGTTCGGCTATTTGGTGTCAGCTTGATTCTCTTCGCTCTGCTGTCTGTGGTACCTGTCCTTGTTGCAGGACTGTGAGGTCTGATCTGGAGTTTCAGAGAGTCTATGAGTTCCTGTCTTGACTTCGTCCAGAGTTTGAGCAACTCGTGCTTAGTTGATTGCTCGTGGCCGTGTTCCTCTGTCGGTGGTGATTTCTGAGCTCCGTGCTAAGGAGACCCGCCTCCGTGGTGTTGGCCTGCTTGGTGTTCCCTCTGTGCTTGCTTATCGAGCTCCTACTATGCTGGCTGCTGCTCCAGGGCCCTCTCGTTCCGGTGCCCCCCACTGCTGGCTACTCTTCCTGATGGTATGGGTCGCTCATCGTCTGGCAGTGGAGGTCGCCCCTTTCGTGGTGGAGGTCGCTCTCGCCCTCCTCGCATTCAGTGTGGCTATTGTCAGAAGCCAGGGCACCCCAAGACTGATTGCTACAAGAAGATGCTAGATATGGGCCGTGCTTCTTCGACCGGGACTCGACCTCCTTCTTCAGGTCCGTCCCTCTCTACGCAGGATATTGCAACGCTGAGGCGCATATTGGCTACCTCGGGCTCTTCTTCCTCGACAGACACTGCTGGTTCTATGACTGCAGTTTCCCACACTGAGCGGCCACCGTCTCCACAGTCAGGTACTTCCTCGTGGGTCTTGGATTTTGGAGCTTCTTTCCATATGACTTCTGACTCTTCTACATTATCCTCGCTTCGTTCTCTTGATTTTCCTCTTTCTGTTCTTACTGCTGATGGCACTTCTCTTCCTGTCACCAGCCGTGGCACTCTCTCTACTCCCTCCTTCTCTGTTCCTGATGTTTCTCTTGTTCCTCGCCTCACTATGAATCTGCTTTCTGTTGCTCAAACTGCTGACTCTGGTTGTCGTGTTCTCTTTGATGCTGATTCTGTTTCTGTCTAGGATCGTCACACCCAGCTTCTAGTTGGAGCTGGCCCTCGGCACCGTGACTCCCCAGGGCTTTGGGATCTTGATTGGCTTCGTCTTCCCTCTGCCGACACCAGCACCACCACTTCCTCACATGCTCTTGCTACTTCCGCTTCCGCTTCATTTCAGCAATGGCATCATCGACTTGGTCATCTTTGTGGTTCTCGCCTCTCGTCCTTAGTTCATCGCGGTCTTCTGGGGCCTGTCTCAGGAGATGTTTCGCTTCAGTGTCAGGGTTGTAGATTTGGCAAATAGACTCAGTTACCCTATCCTACTAGTACCTCCGTGTCGGAGCATCCTTTTGATTTGATACATTCTGATGTATGGGGTCCGGCTCCCTTCACTTCGAAGGGGGGCCATCGCTACTATGTTATATTTATCAATGATTTCTCTCGCTATGCCTGGCTTTACTTCATGACTTCTCGTAGCGAGGTTCTCTCTATTTATAAGTGATTTGCTGCCATGGTTCACACCCAGTTCTCCATGCCTATTCGTGTTTTTTGAGCTAATTCTGCTGGAGAGTATGTCTCCCAGATGTTGCGTGGTTTTCTCGCTGAGCAGGGGACTCTCGCTCAGTTCTCATGTCCCGGCGCTCATGCTCAAAATGGCGTGGCTGAACGCAAGCATCGCCGTATGCTTGAGACGGCCCGTGCGCTGATGATTACTGCCTCTCTTCCGCCTCACTTTTGGGCTGAGGCCATTTCTACCTCCACCTATCTCATTAACCTTCAGCCCTCGACTGCCTTACAAGGTGATATTCCTCTAGAGCATTTATTTGCTCGCTCCCCTGATTATTCAGCTCTCCGCTCGTTTGGTTGTGTCTGCTATGTTCTTCTGGCCCCTCGCGAGCGCACCAAACTGACCGCTCAGTCTGTTGAGTGTGTCTTTCTTGGCTACAGTGATGAGCACAAGGGCTATCGATTTTGGGACCCCGTTGGCCGTCGGATGCGCATTTCTCGTGATGTCAAGTTTGATGAGTCGCGATCCTTCTACCCACGTCCCTCCTCCTCGGCCTTCTCGGTGGAGGACATATCTTTTCTTTTGTTTCCCAACACACCACCCTCTGTGCCGATTGATCCTTCTCTGCGTCCCATCCTTGTCGATGCTCCATCTTCCCCACTGCTACCCTCCTCCCCACCGAGTCCTTCTTCTTTCTCTTCCGATCCTCCACTCACCTCTACGTTGTCTCCTTTTCCTTTCCACTATTCTCATCATTCTCATGTTAAGTTGATGTGCTGAATCATATATCTTATGTTATCTATATGTTGCTTATGATCTTGCATGCTTTCCGTTGCTAGTAGATATCTTCGCCGAGTAGATGCTAGTGACTGATACGTCTCCAACGTATCTATAATTTTTGATGCTCCATGCTTGTTTTTACACCATTTACCCGATGTTTCTTTACACTTCGTGGCACTTTTATGCATTTTCCGGAACTAACCTATTAACAAGTCGCCACAGTGCCAGTTCCCTGTTTTCTGCTGTTTTTGTGTTTCAGAAAAGCTACACAGGAAATATTCTCAGAATTGGACGAAACAAAAGCCAGAAGTCTTATTTTTCCCGGAAGCTTCCCGAAGACCGAAAGAGAGCCGGAGGGGGGCCAGAGACCGCCCTCACACATAGGTGGCGCGGCCCAGGCCCTGGCCGCGCCACCCTGGTGTGAGGAGCCCCTGGCTGCCCCCTGACGACGCCCCTTCGCCTATAAGAAGCCTCGGGACGGAAAACCCTAGGAGAGTCGGCGAAATTTCCAGAACAGTTCCGCAGCGCCGCCGCCGTCGAAGCCAAATTTCGGGGGACAAAAGTCTCTATTCCGGCACCCTGCCGGGACGGGGAAGTGCCCCTGGAGCCATCTCCATTGGTCTCCATCGCTGTCTCCGCCGTCTCCATCGACCTCACCGCCATCTCCATCAACCTTGCTGTCTCCTATGATGAGGAGGGAGTAGTTCATCCCCGGGGCTGAGGGCTCTACCGGTAGCTATGTGGTTCACCTCTCCCTCCCATGATGTGATCTTTATGTGATCGTGAGCTTTGTATCATGTTGAATAAGTAGATGTTACTCTTCTTCATTATGTGTACTCTAGTGTGTTATTAAAGTTATCTATTCCTCCTGCCATGGTGTAACGGTGACAGTGTGTGCATCATGGTGGTACTTGGTCTAGGCTACGATTGTGATCTTTTATGGATTATGAGAATAATTATCGCTATGATAGTATTGAAGTGATCTTTTCCTCCTTTCATGGTGTAATGTTGACAGTGTGTGCACCGTGTTAGTACTTGGTCTAAGTTGCAATAATATCTATCTTGAGTTGTGCTTTGATTTGGATAACTCTATGAGTGGTGTTTGTCAAGTACTTGATGAACTTTAAGGGGTGCTTCTGTAGCCACTACGCAATGATTAGTGATGTTCAATAGGAGAGTAATTCAGAGTACCATAGTGAAGAGAAGTTGTTTATTTGTTCAATTATGTTATATTTGTTGGGAGTGTGTCCACTAGTGAAAGTATGATCCCTAGGCCTTGTTTCCAAGCTTTGCACACCGTTTACTTGCTGTTTTGTTACATGTTTGCTCGCAGCGATACTTATTTCATATCACAGTTATTACTTATAATCATCTATACCACATGTATTTCACTATCTCTTCGCCGAACTAGTGCACCTATACATCTGACAAGTGTATTGGGTGTGTTGGGGATACAAGAGACTTTCTGTATCGTAATTGCAGGGTTGTTTGAGAGGGATAGCTTTGACCTCTTCCTCCCTGAGTTCGATAAACCTTGGGTGATCCACTTAAGGGAAACTTGCTGCTGCTCTACAAACCTCTGCACTTGGAGGCCCAACACTGTCTACAAGAACAGAAGCGTGTGTAGACATCAAGCTCTTTTCTGGCGCCGTTGCCGGGGAGGTAAGGTAAAAGGTACTCGCATCCTCCTGTGTGGGTGCTCGGAGTTATTTCCTTTAGATTCTGCAATTACATCTTTTTGTTTCTTGTTTTTATTTTCACTAGTTAGGCTTAATGGAAAACAAAGAGTTCTGTAGTCTTTTTCCTGAGTTTAGATATGAAGTGTTTGAAGAGAAAATTGAAAAACCTTTGGAGCTTTATTCGCATGCTAATAGTGTTGTTAGTATGAAAGCTTTGAACACCGTTGTTGCTAATGCTATAGAAAAGTCTAAGCTTGGGGAAGCTGGTTTTGTTAAGCATGATATTTTTAGTTCCCCAGCTTTAGTGGAGAAAGTTTGTTCTGATAATATTTTATCTCCCCTATGTGATGTTCCTTCTTATGATGATATGTTTGAAGAATATGCTTTGCGAAATACTTGCTCTCTAGCTTGTGATGATACTAAACCTCTAGTTTATTATGGCTATGATGATGAGTATAATATTTTCAGTTCACCTACTATTGAGGATAAAATTAGTTATGATTACAATATGCCTCCTATTTATGATGATTATGGTGATGAGAATAATTATTCTATTGAATCTGCTCCTACTACTATTGTTCCTGTGGTGAGTATTAATTCTTTTATGCATGTGGCTCATGATAGGGATGCTTTATGTGATAGTTATATTGTTAGTTATATTCATGATGCTACTGAAAGTTATTATGAGAGAGGGAAACATGGTTTGATGGATCTCAACAATATTGAGTTTCCCCTCTTTATGTTGCAATTCTTGAAGTTGTACTTGTTTTGCCTCCCTATGCTTTTTGCTTTGCGCTTTCATGACTTGTCTCTTTACAAGACTATTTTTCATAGGAAGTGGTTTAGATTTAAATGTGTTCCATACTTGCTTTTTGATGCTCTCTATTGCTTTAAGTTCCTATATGGCGCCTTTGCCTCAAGCTCTTATATGGCGCCCACATGAGCATCTTTGCAAATTACTGCGCCTAGCTCAAAGGCGTTAAAGAAAAACACTCTTGGGAGATAACCCATTGTGTTACTTTCAGTAATTTTTATTTTATTTGAGTCTTGGAAGTTATTACTACTGTAATGACCTCTCCTTATCCTTTTTATTTCGTTTTTGTGCCAAGAGAAGCCTCTAATTCGAGTGAGGTAAGATTTGGGGATGTTGCTGTCCTGAAACAGTTTTCGGTGCTGCACCGTAAAAATTTGTGAAAATTCTCTGTATATCTTTTGGATCTGCGATTTCGTGTGCATTTGGCCCAGGTTATATCCAAACTTTCATTAGTTTAACACTTTTTGATTTGAGCAACAAAAAACCCCTAAAAAATTCGACCTTTGTCAGCTGTTCTGTTTTGACAGATTTCTGCCAATATTTGTGTTTGCCGCTTTATCGCTTTCTTTTTTAGTTCTTTTGATCACGGAACTTTTGGGGAAGTTGCTACAGTAGTATATACTTAATATGTGGTGGTTTTGAATTGAAACCTGAAGCAAAAAGGGTTGATTCTATGCTATGCTTACACTAATGTTGCTAATAGAATTGTGTTTAGTTTTGTATGAAGGAAGTTTTCAAGTGTAGGGATTGGAGAATGATGAGATGAGATGAAGAATGGACAAAAGCTCAAGCTTGGGGATGCCCATGCAACCCCCAAGAAATATCCAAGAGGTACAAGCGTCAAAGCTTGGGGATGCCCCCGAGGCACCCCTTCTTCATCGGCAAAAATCATGTCACCTTTCAAGACACTATATTTTTATTGCTTTATGCACTATGCATTTTTCTTGGAGCGTCAGTTGTTTTAGTTTTCATTTTTAGTTTTGTTTTGTTTTCTGCAATAAATGGTTAGATCACATCATGTTTCTTTTGGAGGAGATGAACTCGTTTTTCATTGCCAAGAACACTCTAGTTTTTACTCTTATCGTTCAATAAGTGTTCTCTTTTTCTGCTACTGCGTTTAGCTTGCATTTTTCGCCTTGATTTTTGTTCAGATCTTGTTTTATCTTTGCATCAAGGTGTATTTGGACCTCTGGTATATGTTGGTTTTCCTCAAAAGAGGTGTTTATAAAAGGTTTTAATGCTGTTGGAAAAGAGAAAAAGCTTTATGCAAAATAGTGGTACAAGAAGGAGCTTGTGTAGACTGCGGCTTAGGCTTTTTCATGTCATGCTTGATGTCTTTTTGATAGTATGCTTAGTGGTTTTGCTGTAGCATGACTTGTCTCAAATAATTGAGATTGCTTAATGAGCCTTTGAAAAAATCATGCGTTGTTTATATTATTTGGAAGCATTATTTTGGTTTTCTCCTTGATGCTTTATTTGGGTTGACTTGGCGCATGCTTACACATGTTAGACTCATAAAAAGTCGCCAATAGCCTCTATGATCATTTAGTTTTTGACTTTTGATGCCATCTTATGCTTCTTTTAATGTCGCTTTGTCGCTTTGCATGATTATGGCCGTTATTGCTCTCTTAGTTGGACGCTCCCAGTCTTTTGCTAGCCCTCATTTTGTACTGAGTATGAGCTCTACTCGTGCATCCAACTTCCAAAAACCAAGTTTGCTATTGTGTCCACTATAAATTCCTATGCATGGTATTTGCAAGCCATTTCAAGTAAATTTCATGTGCTACCTTTCAAAAAAAACCTTCAAAACACTTCTCGTTTTGTGACACTGTTTTCAGCTCATGGGGACGTAGTGGTTGGATTTGCTATCTTCCATATTGCTTATTCCAAAAAGGAAAAAAAGGGAAAAAAGAAAAGAAAAAAGGCACTGCTCCATGGAATGTGAATGTTGGTGGGCACCCGATGGAATCGGTTAGCCATGGTTTGAGAAAGGAAAAAAGGTGGGGAGGAGTGCCAAGCTTTATAAAAGAGCACAAAAGTGCCAATCTCTCTCTCAAAAACTTGCTTCATTTTTGTATGGAAGATAGTAAGAACCCCATTGCCAGTCGTTGACAAAGACAACCACCTCTCAAAAACCAATTTTTATCTATCTGTTTTACAAATGAAAAGCTCTAGCACATGTTAAATCACTGCTTACCTCTGCGAAGGGCCTTTCTTTTACTTTTATGTTGAGTCACCACCTTCTACCTTTATGCACCATTAAGAGAGCATAGTTGTCATTCTGAGTTTAATGTGCATTGTCCCAAAGTTTTCATTGATTGATTCATGATCATGGTTTCACTTGTTCTTAAATTATTTGTATCTAGTCGCCCTCTTAAACTTGAAGGTGTCCTATGCATTTATGTTTTGCTCTCTATGAAGGACAAGCTGTGTCGTCGTGGTGAAACAACATATGCCATAGGATGGCTTAAATGGGGGCCGAACTAGCCGCTGGAGGATTCGGGAGAGGGGAACGAGCTAAAAAGCACGACAGAAAGAGGCACTGATCTACCCAGGTTCGGGGCTCTCGTAAGGAGATAACACCCCTACTCCTGCTCTACTGATTGTATATTTGGGTCGATGTAGTACACAACAATGGTGCTTCCAAGCTCTCTGCTAGAGAAGGAAGATGAACTGCTAAGTGTAGGAACACAGAGTGACCAACCCTTTACCAGGGCTCCCTATGCCACCTTATATAGTGGTGGCCAGGGTTACAACGGTCATACAAGACCACAAGACACGGGCTACACTCCAAACAGGAGCTGGTGACGATGGCAGAGACCCTTGACTTCGCCCCTGATTGCTCTCGATGGGACGCCATATCCCTGTACCTTGTACCTCTTGAACTGTGGCCTTACCTCTGTGCGGTAAGCTCGTACTTGTGCACAGTGAGGGTAGGTAACCTCCACTGTGCACCCTGCCATCTTACTCTGCTACCATGCTTGGATGTTTTCTTCCTTGATTGTAGGGATGTGACACCTTGGTTGACTTAAGTATCCCGGATATGACCGTTGGCCATACCCAGGACTTATATGCCGGACCAACGACCTACGAGGGTCGGGTAATCCGGCCTCCCCTGCTCCTGCACAACACACCAAATGGTTAGGCCGGCATATCTAAGTATATGCCGGCACACATATACCAGTATTCCGGCTATACCGGCATATCCAAGTATTAGCCGGGATACACACATATGCCGGCCTGGCCGATGCTCTCATATTCCGGCCAGGCCCTTTCTTGATAACTCGGCACAAGTCAACCATAGACTTTGTGTCTTTCTAGTCTCTTGACCCTACCGGGGGTTATCCCCCCGACACTAGTCCCCGAAGCTGCCGAGGTTCCCCAGTCATAGCTGTGGAGCCTCGACAGGTTCAACATACCTTTCTTCATTATGTCCCGCCGGTCCCGAGGGTATTCCGGACGGAACATATACATCGGGCAGTTAATCCGACATATAGACGAGTCTTCCTCGAGAAGCCATGCCTGATAGCTTTGCATCGAAACTTGTAACTGTCCTGCCACCTCGAACGGTCACCCACGATGTGACAGTTCACAGTGCAGTTACTCCTTGCCATCATTGCGTCATGGCACGGTTACCGGAACCGCCGCCCCACTCTGTGCCGCCACGTGGCGACTCTCTGCAGGAACGGTCGGGGGAGTGGAACACTACCCACGATCCCCACGACCCTGCCTCTTCGGTATAAATATGGGGTGGGGGTAAACTTGCTCTTTTTACCCCCGCCACAGTGCCTTCTTCCTCTTCTGCTCTCCTGCCCCTTGCGCTTCGCCGCCGGACCAAGGGACAGAGAAGGAGCGCCGCCGACGACCCGCTCTACTCCGGCGCCGACGCCCGACGACGCACGGCATCACCATTGACGACGCCGCCGCCGCCGCCTCTTCTCTCTGCAGCGTTGCAGGGAGATTGGATCTTCTTCTGTACGCTCGCCGTCGTCGTTCTTTCGCCGTCGGCCAAACTCCGGTGAGTTCCTCTCTCCCTCTGTTCTTCCTCTTTGATGCTTCTTCATAGCTTCTCATTGGTAGCCATATCCGCATAGATCTAGTGCAGTTCCTCTCTGGATTCGACTAGCATTGCTAACAGCGCTCACAGGTGTTCTTCCTTAGAATTGTTACCCTTATTTGTTTCCTGTTTTAACTGGCTCGGTAGATCTTTGATTTCTGCTAACCTTGGGGAGAGTGGTATGCCGGAGAGACTAACCTCCCTCTTTTCTCCGGCCTTGATAGGAATATCATCACGGGACTCCGGCTCTCACGCCTTGTCCCGGCCACTAAGATGGCATCTTCAAGCATGACGGGCACCTCGGCCTCTGAGGAAGATACCTCGGCCCGAGCCCAAGGACGCTCCGGCTGGGAGGGGTCGGAGGTTACTCCGGCCGACATATCCTGGGTCACCTCCACCAGGAGAGTCCCGGAGGGCGTAGCATGCCGGCTACCAGCAGGAGAAACTGTGCCGGCACCTGAACCTGGCGAACGCGTCGTCTTCATCGCCCACTTCGAGCGTGGCTTCGGCCTGCCGGCATCGGACTTCTTCCGGGACTTCCTCAACACCTACGACCTACAACCTCATCATATCCCGGCCAATGCCGTGATGATCCTCTCCGCCTTCGCTGCTTTTTGCGAGGGCTATGCCGGCATAGAGCCCCTTACTCAAGGCTGGGCGAAGTACTTCCAACTGCGGAAGCAAGTCGTCCAAGAGCCGCCCCGGAGCAAGGACGACCCGCCGGAGATGGCCCAGGAAAAGAAGGACCGCCCCATGACCCTCTGCGGCGCGGCCACCATCATGTCCCGAAAGGGCTCGGACTTCCCCAAGGTGGAACTCCTGGAATCTTGCAAGAAGTGGCAGAAAAGCTTCTTCTACGTCAAGAACACCACCGACGAGGATCTGCTCAACCTGCCGCCATTTGTGGACGAGCCACCCTTGGCTATGACGAACTGGACCTACAACCCGAAGAACTCGGTGATGCCGGTGAATGCGCTTCACCGGGTTAAGGGCGAGCTCCTGGATGCCGGTCTTACTCCTCAAGACCTGGTGGCCTGCTATATAAGCCGGCGCGTCTCCCCTCTGCAGCGCCGGTCGCACAAGATCTGCCAGATGAGCGGGCCAATGGACCCCAACCGGCACTCCACACACGAGCTGACTCCGGCCGACATTCTGCGCCGGATTAAGGATGTCTGCAAGTCCTCTCAGGCCACTTTTGCCTGGGGGCTAGAACCATACAGCCGGGATAGGCCCGCCCCAACGGTAAACCATCTTATCCGATACATAAAGTCCATGTCCGGCACATAGATACTTAAGCCGACACATGTCTGTTTGCCGACACATATCATATTGATCCGACATACCTCTTCCACCGGCATATTTCCTTGTCTGAATACTTGACTTTGCTGTTTATACAGAAATTCAGCTTCCAAGCCATGGAGAACTCCCGGATCAAGATCCAGCTTTCCGACGCACACATCAAGCTCCAGCTGGAACTGTCCCAGAAAGGTAATTTCAGCCGACATACCTTGCCCTTCTCAATAGTCCTCTGGCCGGTACATCTTAATATGCCGACACCTAATCTTTGTCTGACATTTGGCAGCTGGTGCCGAAGCACAAGTCACCGAGCTTACCAAGAGAGTGAAGGAACTTACTGGTATGCCGGATCCTCTTAACCTTGAACTAATCCTTCTGTACTTCAAATCCTTTAATCTTTTCACTGTTTTCTTTCTTCAAATCCTTGTTTTGACTTCAAATCTTTTCAGACGAGAAAGCTGCACTGGAGGCACGCCACCAGGACTGTGTGTCCTCAGTGGATGTAGCCAAGCAACTGGACGTCCGGGATGCCGGTCACAAGGCCGAGGTTGAGCAGCTGAAGGGCCGGATCACCGAGCTTCTGGACGAAAAGGAACAGAGGGAGGGCCTACTGAAGAAAACCCAGTCCCTGCTTGTCACCTCCGAGACTGATGCCTCCAACGCCCACGCTGAACTGGATAGCCTGAAGGAGCAGGCCACCAAATGGGAGGTTACAGTTGCACAGCTGAATGCCGACCTTGCCAGTAAGCTTCAAATCCTTTCCCTTTATCCTTCCCGACATAGTGTAATTCTCTCCGGCATATTCTCCTTTTGCTAACATTGTTTCTATTCCTCAGACATGTTTCCCGCTTCCGTCAAAGACGTTGAGAGGGCTTTGCAGTTGGATCGAGAAAACCGGGGTGTTCCGGTTGACTCGCCCAACTGGGACATGTCGGAGCAGCTGTTGGCTCTGCAGTCCCGAAAGAACGCCATGACGCTCTACACTGAAGAACTCTTCTATGGCGCCCAGGAGGCATTCTCTGCCCTCTGGCCGGGACAAAGGACTCCCACTGACCCCGTCGACCTCGGCAACGATCTGCAGCTGGCCAAGGTTCGCCTCCGGGAGTGGCGAGATTCCGGCGCGAGGGTTGGAGCTGACGAAGCTCTCAGCTACTTCTTGTCCTGGTATGAAAAGGCTGACTTGGAGACTTTGCGCACTGTGCGCGAAGGATCCATCTGGACCACGGATCCGGAACATATCCGGCGCCGGCGAGAGTTGGCCCACAGCTATGTGGACTATGCCGACACCGACGCCTTCGTTCGGGATATCCGTGAGCCGGAGAAGAAGTACGATGCCGGGACATCCGCCGCTGCTGAGGGCTCCGACTCCAGCCAGGATGAAGATGAAGCTGAAGAGGCCGACACTGATGTCCCGGAACAGGCATCTGCCCCGGGCGGAGGTGATGGCTCCATTCCATCTGCTGGGTCCGGCACTCCTGAAGCCGACATCTCCACCGCCACTGCTCCACCAGCCGGCGCCTCTGCTTCTGCCGCTGCTCCTTGACTTTGCAGCACAAACACTTTAAGTTTTATCAGATCCCCGGTATGCCGGGTGCAGATGTAATATAGACATTTAATTTCCTTTGGTTTGCTTCCTGAACAAGTTTTATCTTGGTTTGCTTGTTACTAATGCCGGATCATCTTTTGGCTAAGTCACCGAGTTGTTTTCCTGTTTCCTCAATTTCACAACCTTGGCTGCTTGTCTACCTCAATTGGCTTTCGACGTATGAGTCTCAAGGTTGCTTCCTCAAACATACAGTACTTTAACTTTGAGACTTAGACTTCAAATCATCCGACACTTTAAATTTTAACTTTAGCTTTAACGAAAATGTCGGTTCGCTTGCTTTGTATTTCCTTAGCCGTTTTCCATGTGTAGACAATCTCCGGCATCTACTCTTGCTAGCCATGAAGCCGGGTTTCGGACAGCAGCTGAGTCGAAGAGTGGCCTTTGGTGCCGACACATTACTAGGCCGACATAGGAAACATTCAAATAAAGCCAGCCGGCATATAACAAAAAACTGTAAATAAACATCAAATATACCTCGGAGCTAGTTACCCGGCTTCTTCGGGATGCCGGTATTTCATTCATCAGTCTTGTGCCGGCACAACACGCCGGCATACAAAGGAAAATATGGAAATACATACATTGTGTTGCTCAGGAGTAAAAGGGGCGCAGTAGAGCTATGTTCCATGGCCTCTTGGTTTCTTCTCCGGACCTGTCCGCCTTATTCTTCTTGGGGTCCTGCGCATCTATAAGATAATAGGCATCATTGTGCAGAGCTCTGCTCACAATGAATGGCCCCGCCCATGGAGGAGTTAACTTATGCCGGCCTTCTGTTCCTTGCTTTAGCCGGAGTACTAGATCTCCCTCTTGAAATCTCCTTGGATTTACCTTCTGCGCATGATAGCGTCTGAGGTTCTGCTGATATACTGCTGTTCTTGACAGAGTTATTTCCCTTGCTTCCTCTAGCAGATCAACATCATTTTCTCTGGCTTCTTTAGCCTCTTCCTCAGTATATAGCACTATTCTTGGTGCATCATGTATTACATCTGTTGGAAGCACAGCTTCTGCTCCATACACCAGGAAAAATGGTGTGTAGCCTGTTGATCTATTCGGAGTTGTTCTTAAACTCCACAGCACTGCTGGCAGCTCATCTAGCCAACATCCCGGAGTTTTCTCCAGGGGCTCTATCAGCCGGGGTTTTATGCCGGATAATACTAGCCCATTCGATCTCTCTACTTGGCCATTGGCACAAGGGTGGGCAACCGACGCAACGTCCAGCCGGATTCCCACTTCCTCACAAAATCTGGCAAATGGCCCTTGGGCAAAATTTGACCCATTGTCAGTGATGATGCTATGAGGAACACCATATCTCAAGATTATATCCTTTAAGAATTTCACTGCTGTGTGACCATCACACTTGCTTATGGGCTTCACTTCAATCCACTTGGTGAACTTGTCCACCATGACCAGGATATGGGTCATTTTCCCTCTGGCCGGCTTAAAAGCCCCGACCATATCCAGGCCCCAAACAGCAAAGGGCCAGGTTATTGGGATAGTTTTCAGGGCAGATGCCGGCTGATGAATCTGGTGGGCATATCTTTGACACCCATTACATTTCCGGACCAAGTTTTCTGCCTCTTGCAGTGCCGTTGGCCAATAGAAGCCATGCCGGAATACCTTTGCCACCAATGCCCTGGACGAAGCATGGTGACCACACTCCCCCTGGTGAATTTCCCGGAGCATCTCCAGACCCTCCGCAGATTCGACACATCTCTGCAATACTCCGGTGGTACTTCTCTTGTATATTTCTTTGTTGATGATGGTATACGCTTTGGATCTCCTTATAACCCGGCGGGCCTCGGTTTCATCCGCCGGCACTTGACCATCCACCATGAAGTTCATGATAGGACGTGCCCATGAGGGCACTTCCCTGACAGTGAACACTGCCTGATCTATTTCCATCATTTCGACCGACACATAATCGATCTCCATGGGCTGCGAAGTCCCCGGGACTGAAGAATCAGTCCCCGGGTATGCCGGAGCAGTCCCCGGGTATACCGGCACAACCTCTTGGCACATTTTACCCTTGCCTTTAGTTTTGCTCCGGAATACTGTACTAACAGCATATGCCGGCCCAGTCCCCGGGACTGAGGAAACAGTCCCCGGGTTATCCGTCCTGGCTCCGGCATCTATCTCCATTGGAACTGCTTCGTCTGGACCTGGCGGGACATAAATGGAGGATGACTCCGGCGAAGGTTTGATCGATGGCTTCCTCAGATGCTCCAGCGAAATGCCGGGCGGGATTGAATCTCGGGAAGACCCCAGCTTGGATAATGCATCGGCTGCATCGTTCTGAGCCCGGAGAACGTGCCGGAACTCACAACCTTCAAAGTAACCACTTAACTGCTGCACTAGGAAACGGTATGATGCCATGTTAGCATCATGCGCGTCCCATATGCCGGAACACTGCTGAATCACTAAGTCAGAATCCCCGAAGCACATAATCCGGCGAATTCCTATGTCCTTAGACACCTTCAGGCCATGCACAAGTGCCTCATATTCCGCCACATTATTTGATGCTGCAAAGTGAATCTGCAGGACGTATCTCAGCTGGTCATTCTTTGGTGAACTGAGAACTATGCCGGCACCCAAGCCATGGATTGTCTTGGACCCATCGAAATGCATCCTCCAATAATTGGCATCTGGCAATGGTGGCTCATACTGTATCTCGGCCCAGTCAATAAAGAAATCAGCCAAGACCTGGGACTTGATTGTATCCCTCTTATCGTACTGCGGTGTATATGGTGAAAGCTCTATTGCCCACTTTGCTATCCGGCCGCTGGCATCTTTGTTGCCTATAATTTCCGAGATAGGGGCCTCGGCCACTACCCGGATTGGATGCTCTTGGAAGTAATGCTTGAGCTTCTTGGCCGCCATATAGACACCATAGGTCATCTTCTGATAGTGGGGGTAATTTTGCTTTGAGGTGGAGAGGACTTCACTCAGATAATATACCGGCCGCTGCACGGTTTTGCCTCCTTCCTCTCGCTCTACTACCACCACAGCACTGACAACTCGGTTGGTTGCCGCTATATAGAGCAACATTGGCTCCCGGGGCATCGGAGACGCTAATACCGGCGCTGTTGACAACCACCTCGAACATGAGGTTTTCCACCCTGCAGTTATCCTGGCTGCCAAACATCACATCCATCCGGATCTTGCCCATCGGCGCACACGAAAGTCCCGGCACAATGCCGTGGAACGTGGTCTTGCTCGGTTCCAGCATATTTTCCTTGATTCCCAGCTTCTCCATCGTATCCCGATACATGATGTTGATGCTGCTTCCATTATCAATGAGGACCTTGCTGAATCTTACGTTATTAGCCGGCCCGACGAATGTCGGATCCATCACCAGAGCATATCCGCCGGGATTTGGCATAATCCGGGGATGATCTGCCCTGTCCCAACCAACAGCCTGGTCAGACCAGTACATCAGCTTTGGCACAGCCGACATAACGGCATTCACCTCCAGACACCGCCGGTACAAGCTCTGCTTGTCTGTTCTCTCGGTCTCGAAGACCATATAGCTCTGATCATACTCCTTGTACTCATTCCGGCCCGCTCCTGGGCCTCCGGCGTTATATTCCGGATTATAGCTCTGGTCAACTTGATTTACGCCGGCATTTCCGGCGTTGCTCTGATTCCCAGGATTAACCGGCCTAGGTGGGACTGCAATCGTATTGGCACCTGTCAACAGCGATGGAGCTGCCGGGACAGAGGGTCTAGCCGGTCCCCAGGGACCTGCACGACCTGCTAATATGTCGTCCAGCCACGAACAGTTCCTTGTCAAATGGTTTGCCGGCTTTCCCGGCTGGAATGTGTGGAACACACAAGGCTTGTCCATGGCAAGACCCACAGTATACTTCGGCCACTGCTTCTTCTGGCCGGCGGCTCCGCCGGCATTCTTGTTGGTCCAGACATTCTTCTTCTGGAACGGCTGTGCTTGCTGCTGCGGCTGCTGCTGAGGCTGCTGATAGTCCTCATATCTTGGACGCTGGCTACTGCCGGCGCCCCCTTGCTCTTCCTCCACAGCTGCAACTTGTGCTGCCCCATACCGGTGATCCGGCCTTTCATCTCTTCTCTTGTTCCGGTTATCAGTGCGATAATATTGCCCTGATCTCCCGGCATTGCTGGTGTTCCCCTGGGTTTGCCCCTGTCCTTGTGAATCGAGACTGGGCTGCATGGGATCTCCCAGAGCATAACTATCAGCGATCTTGATTGTTTCGGCCAGCGTGGCCGGCATTTGCCTCTGAAGCTTTTGCCACAGCATGGTGCCATGCCGGCACCCATGAGCGAACCACATGATGGCCTGCTGCTCATTGATTCCTTCGCAGGAATTGCGCAACGTGCACCACCTGGTCAGATAGTCACGGTCAGTCTCATTCACTCCTTGCCGGCAGTTAGCCAGCTGCTGCGGACGGTTGGGCCTCTTGTATGTACTGGTAAAGTTCGACACAAACTGCTCTTCGAAATCAATCCAGCCGTTGATACTCCCGGCCGGCAAATTATTCAGCCATATCCTGGCTGGTCCTTCCAACATCTGCGGCACATATCGTACCGCCCATCTGAGGTTTCCTCCGGCGATGTTCACCGCTGTGGAGTAATCCTCCAACCAATCTTCCGGCTTCGTACTGCCATTATATGTCCTCGCGCCACGCGCGAGCTGGAAGAAGTAAGGCACCGGCTCTCCCATAATCCGGGGTCCGAAACACATAGGGCCCGGAGCTCCTTGTCTCTCCACCAACTCTGATTGGTGGATCTTGTCCAGCTTGAAACGTGCACCATTGGCTTCCAAGGACTGAGGTCCAAGCCGGGATGCTATTGGGCCTGCGATCATCTGCTGCTGCTGCTCCGGCTGATGCTGCTCACTATGCCGGCCTTGCTGGTGCTGCTGCTGATATCCCGCCCTGGCAAGGGCGGAATTGCCGTCATCCTCTCGATGTCCCGGATGGCCTGCACCCTGCTGCTGCGCTGCACCTCCGGCGCCCTGTTGCTGACGCCGGGCTGCACTGTTACTCCGGCCACCACCGGCCGCGCCTGCTTCATGCCCGGCCGGCACACTCTGGCCGGGCTTCTTGCTGCCGACATACTTGTCAGCTTGGCCGACATTCTTCTGCACCATCGCCTGCTTTCCGGCGACAGCCGGATCGTACACCTGGATCTGCTTGTCCCGGCGGCCAGAGGTCACACTTCCGGCACGCCGGGCGCTAGGATGCGGGGACGAGGCTTGGCCCCTCGACCTCGCGCCGGCACCTCCCGCCGACACAATGTACTGAGACGCCCCGGCACCCGGGTTTGCCTTCTTAAAGGCCTCCTGCTGCTTTGTAGCTTCAGACAAAAGTTGGTTAAGCCGGGCTTGCTGCTCACGCAGTGCTTCGCCGGATAAACAAGATAAATCCTTAGCTACCTCGGCCGCCGCTCTAAGGTTCTTTACTGGCGAACTATAGATTACCTTAGGCACAGTACTAGTTGCGGTATGACTCTTATCTCTAGCATCTTTTCCTATCTCAGCATTAAGATTTCTGCCTCTAGTTCTAACCTCTTCTATCCGGCTAGGCCGGATTACTACAGGAGTAAAACCATGGGCTGCCTCATACTCACGGAGTTGCCGGTTAAACCGTTCGCACTCCTGGTTCATGGCCAGGGCCTCGTCGATGAGGGCCTGACGAGATCCCTCCAGGACCTCCCTTGTCTGCTCCGGATCAACGCCGGATCGCACCGGCTCGAGAAGCCGGTCGATGATGGGAAGAAGAACCTCGCCCCTAGCCGGCACACCGGAAGTGCCGGCCAGGTTCTCCGCACGCTCCAACGGAGGACGCGCCGACCTCTTGACCTTCGGCGGCTCCGGAGGAGAAGCTCCGGCCGCTGCTGCTTTGCCGGCATCTTCCGCCGGCGGCACGGATGTGCCGGCCATCATCACCTCAGCCGGCTCTACTGAGCGAGCGCTACGCCCAGCGTGAGCCAGCCGATGTGACGGAGGATCCGACGCCACCAGCACCTCCTTCCTGCAAATTCTCTCAGTCCCCACGTACACCTCGTGGGAACCGAAAGACATAATCCGGCCATCCCTGGGGAACGGCCGGCCACCGAGACAACCGGCGTTGTCACTGACGAAACTGAGCGAGCCTAGCCTCTGGACGAGGCCAGAGACCACGCGCACTCCCGAAGCTGCTATCACAGACCCCGTCCGAATGAACACTCCGCCCAGCATATCGATCTGCCCCACGGTGGGCGCCAAATGTCGTCGTGGTGAAACAACATATGCCATAGGATGGCTTAAATGGGGGCCGAACTAGCTGCTGGAGGATTCGGGAGAGGGGAACGAGCTAAAAAGCACGACAGAAAGAGGCACTGATCTACCCAGGTTCGGGGCTCTCGTAAGGAGATAACACCCCTACTCCTGCTCTACTGATTGTATATTTGGGTCGATGTAGTACACAACAATGGTGCTTCCAAGCTCTCTGCTAGAGAAGGAAGATGAACTGCTAAGTGTAGGAACACAGAGTGACCAACCCTTTACCAGGGCTCCCTATGCCACCTTATATAGTGGTGGCCAGGGTTACAATGGTCATACAAGACCACAAGACACGGGCTACACTCCAAACAGGAGCTGGTGACGATGGCAGAGACCCTTGACTTCGCCCCTGATTGCTCTCGATGGGACGCCATATCCCTGTACCTTGTACCTCTTGAACTGTGGCCTTACCTCTGTGCGGTAAGCTCGTACTTGTGCACAGTGAGGGTAGGTAACCTCCACTGTGCACCCTGCCATCTTACTCTGCTACCATGCTTGGATGTTTTCTTCCTTGATTGTAGGGATGTGACACCTTGGTTGACTTAAGTATCCCGGATATGACCGTTGGCCATACCCAGGACTTATATGCCGGACCAACGACCTACGAGGGTCGGGTAATCCGGCCTCCCCTGCTCCTGCACAACACACCAAATGGTTAGGCCGGCATATCTAAGTATATGCCGGCACACATATACCAGTATTCCGGCTATACCGGCATATCCAAGTATTAGCCGGGATACACACATATGCCGGCCTGGCCGATGCTCTCATATTCCGGCCAGGCCCTTTCTTGATAACTCGGCACAAGTCAACCATAGACTTTGTGTCTTTCTAGTCTCTTGACCCTACCGGGGGTTATCCCCCCGACAAGCTGAAAACCATTTGTATGTTTTTCCTTATGATTTGAACACACGTTTGACTTTCATTATTTCATTATTCATGATCTTTTGTTTGTGTTTCTTTTCATGTTATAACATGGTTGCTAAGTTTCTTATTGTCAAGATTATATCTTCATGCCCATGTTTTAAGTTCTTATGATCCCAGCTCACAAATGCTTACATATACGATCAAGATTGTGTAGGTGCATGTCACCTCTAAAATTATTTCTTTTGTTATCACTTACCTACTCGAGGACGAGCAGGAGTTAAGCTTGGGGATGCTGATACGTCTCCAACGTATCTATAATTTTTTATGCTCCATGCTTGTTTTTACACCATTTACCCGATGTTTCTTTACACTTCGTGGCACTTTTATGCATTTTCCGGAACTAACCTATTAACAAGTCGCCACAGTGCCAGTTCCCTGTTTTCTGCTGTTTTTGTGTTTCAGAAAAGCTACACAGAAAATATTCTCAGAATTGTACGAAACAAAAGCCAGAAGTCTTATTTTTCTCGGAAGCTTCCCGAAGACCGAAAGAGAGCCAGAGGGGGGCCAGAGGCCGCCCTCACACATAGGTGGCGCGGCCCAGGCCCTGGCCGCGCCACCCTGGTGTGAGGAGCCCCTGGCTGCCCCCTGACGACGCCCCTTCGCCTATAAGAAGCCTCGGGACGGAAAACCCTAGGAGAGTCGGCGAAATTTCCAGAACAGTTCCGCAGCGCCGCCGCCGTCGAAGCCAAATTTCTGGGGACAAAAGTCTCTGTTTTGACACCCTGCCGGGACGGGGAAGTGCCCCCGGAGCCATCTCCATCGGTCTCCATCGCTGTCTCCACCGTCTCCATCGACCTCACCGCCATCTCCATCAACCTTGCTGTCTCCTATGATGAGGAGGGAGTAGTTCATCCCCGGGGCTGAGGGCTCTACCGGTAGCTATGTGGTTCACCTCTCTCTCCCATGATGTGATCTTTATGTGATCGTGAGCTTTGTATCATGTTGAATAAGTAGATGTTACTCTTCTTCATTATGTGTACTCTAGTGTGTTATTAAAGTAATATATTCCTCCTGCCATGGTGTAACGGTGACAGTGCGTGCATCATGGTGGTACTTGGTCTAGGCTACGATTGTGATCTTTTATGGATTATGAGAATAATTATCGCTATGATAGTATTGAAGTGATCTTTTCCTCCTTTCATGGTGTAATGTTGACAGTGTGTGCACCGTGTTAGTACTTGGTCTAAGTTACAATAATATCTATCTTGAGTTGTGCTTTGATTTGGATAACTCTATGAGTGGTGTTTGTCAAGTACTTGATGAACTTTAAGGGGTGCTTCTGTAGCCACTACGCAATGATTAGTGTTGTTCAATAGGAGAGTAATTCAGAGTACCATAGTGAAGAGAAGTTGTTTATTTGTTCAATTATGTTATATTTGTTGGGAGTGTGTCCACTAGTGAAAGTATGATCCCTAGGCCTTGTTTCCAAGCTTTGCACACCGTTTAATTGCTGTTTTGTTACATGTTTGCTCGCAGCGATACTTATTTCATATCATAGTTATTACTTATAATCATCTATACCACTTGTATTTCACTATCTCTTCGCCGAACTAGTGCACATATACATCTGACAAGTGTATTGGGTGTGTTGGGGACACAAGAGACTTTCTGTATCGTAATTGCAGGGTTGTTTGAGAGGGATAGCTTTGACCTCTTCCTCCCTGAGTTCGATAAACCTTGGGTGATCCACTTAAGGGAAACTTGCTGCTGCTCTACAAACCTCTGCACTTGGAGGCCCAAAACTGTCTACAAGAACAAAAGCGTGTGTAGACATCAGTGACTCCAAGAAGGAGTATTTATGCTCGATAGTTGGGTTCATGCCTCTAGAAATCAGGGGGAGTGACAGAAACCTCTAAGGTTGTAGATGTGCTGTTGCCACTAGGGAGAAAACAACATTCTTGTGTCCAAGGACATTTGCTTTGTTTACTTTACGCACTTTGCTTAATGCAGTTATCCATTGTTCGCAACTTAATACTCAAGGGATACTCGGACGACTCCCCGCGAGTGGATTATTAGTCATAGATGCAGTTGGATTACAGTCTATGTATTTTGTCGTAATGCCCAGAGTGAATCTCGTAGTGATCCACATGACATATGTACGTTATCTTTATTCTTTCGATTGCCCAACTGTAATTTGTTTACCCAGCATGTTATTATTTATCTTATGGAGAGACACCACTAGTGAACTATGGACCCCGGTCCAATTTCCTTTACATTGTTATACCGTTTTACTTATACTCACACTGTTTACCTTTACTTGCATACTATTATCCTTTTACCACTCGATACGCTCAATCCTTTGTGTACAGCAAACCGGTGAGATTGACAACCTCATCGTAAGTTGGGAGCAAAGTTCTTGGTTGTGTTGTGTGCAGGTTTCACGTTGCTACTAGGTGAAGATACACCAACAATATTTCTGGTGCCATTGTCCGGAGTGTCACGAAGCTAGCAAGCATCACCTTCTGAAGTTTGGCTTTCTTCTACTGGTTTGATAAACCTTGGTTTCACAACTGAGGGAAGACCTGCTGCTGTGCTCATCATACCTTCCTCTTGGGGTTCCCAACGAGCTGTTCTTACAAGCCATCATGCATCATCACTGATGTCACTACTTGTGAGGCTTATTTTCTTTCATCTAAGGAGAGAAGCCTTTTCGAGTCTTCATTCTTTCGAGGTATGTATCACCAAAGTCCACCGTTTCTTTGGCAGCGAACGTTTTCTGGAATCTTCGCCCTCTTTGCGCGCCCCAAAGCGCAAGGATTGTTTTTCGAAGCATTTTTCCTTCCCTTCGGGATCTTTGAATCGACCCTCGAGGTTTTTCGGCGTGGCGTCTTGCATGACTGTCAGCTCCTCGAGGGACTCTTTTGGCTTTATTCAGCGCCATCTTGCTATTCGAGTTGTGGATCTCAATCCCTCGAATTATTTCTTTCAGTCTAGCAGCGCCATCTTGCTATTCGAGTTGTGGATCTTAATCCCTCGAATTATTCCTTTCGGGCCAGCAGCGCCATCTTGCTATTCGAGTTGTGGATCATAATCCCTCGAATTATTCCTCTCGGGCCAGCATCGCCATCTTGCTATTCGAGTTGTGGATCTCAATTCCTCGAATTATTTCTTTCGGGCCAGCAGCGCCATCGTCTTGCTCAAGCGACAAGTCTTGATTGCACGAATCACTTCTTTCGGGATCACAACGTCCCTATGCGTTGCAGGGCTTGTGATATCCTTTCAGTGCCATTATTACGATCAATTATGGGCAGCAGTCCCCAGATTTTCATTTATCTGGGGCCATCAGAGCCTCGGCTTCGGTTCGTGTGGAGATTTTAGCTCCTCAAAATCCCATCTCATACTTGAACTCATTCTTATTTACCCGAATTTCGGTGGCAATATACCAATTCGGATGTCGTATGTCAAATACAAAGGTAAGTCCATAGTTAGCAACACTAGATGGCCCGATAATCGCATCAAACGCGCTCTGCTGAGAGAATTTTCCATACCTCTGGTATGAAGTCTTGCATCGATGGACGCATCGAATGCCTTACACACTACTAGGCTTTGACCTGATAAGTCCACACACGGCTCGGGTCGAAGTAATGCCAGTCCACGTGGGTTCGAGTCGGGGGACTCGAATTTGAGTAAGCTAATCGATGTTTTTGCGACTATGCAATTAACTGGACCCGACGTGAGTCTCAGACTGGTTATGCTGATTGATACGTCTCTAACGTATCTATAATTTTTAATGCTCCATGCTTGTTTTTATACCATTTGCTTAGTGTTTCGTTACACTTCATGGCATTTTTATGCATTTTCTGGAACTAACCTATTAACGAAATGCCACAGTGCCAGTTCCCTATTTTCTGCTGTTTTTGTGTTTCAGAAAAGTTATACAGGAAATATTCTCGGAATTGGACGAAACAAAAGCCAGACATCCAGATATTTACCGAAGCTTCCAGAGAACCGAAGAGGAGACGGAGAGGAGCCACAGGGCGGCCACACCACCAGAGGGCGCGGCCTGCCCCTGGCCCGCACCGGCCTGTGGTGTGGGCCCCCTGGTCCACCTCTGACGCCGCCCCTTTGCCTATAAAGACCCCCCGACGGGAAAAACCTAAAGACCCGATCACTTTTCCAGAATACATCGCGATCCGCCGCCGCCGTCGACCCGAGATCGGGAGGGCCCAGAAGCTCTTCCTGGCACCCTGCCGGAGAGGGGAATCACCACCGGAGGTCTTCTTCATCGCCATGCTTGCCTTCGGCGCGATGAGTGAGTAGTCTACCTTGGACTATGGGTCCATAGCAGTAGCTAGATGGTTGTATTCTCCACCATGTGCTTCATGTTTAGATCTCATGAGCTGCTTTACATGATCGAGATCACCGTTATGTAATTCTACATGTTGTGTTTGTTGGGATCCAATGAATATTGGTGTTATGATTGAGTTGATGTACGGAATATTATCTTATGTTATCTCTATGTTGTTTATGATCTTGCATGCTCTCCGTTGTTAGTAGCTATCTTGGCCGAGTAGTTGCTAGTGACTCCAAGAGGGGGTATTTATGCTCGATAGTGGGTTCATGCCTCTATTTAATCTGGGGGAGTGACAGAAACCTCTAAGGTTGTAGATGTGTTGTTGCTACTAGGGGGAAAACAACATTCATATGCTCAAAGGCATATGCTTTGTTTACATTACACACTTTGCTTAATGCAATTATCTGTTGTTCACAACTTAATACTTGTGGAGTTCTCGGATTGATTCGCCACAAGTGGATTATTAGTCATAGATGCAGTTGGATGACGGTCTATGTATCTTGTTGTAATGCCTAGAGTAAATCTCATAGTGATCCTCTTGACATGCACATTGTCTTTATTCTATCAATTGCCCAACTGTAATTTGTTTACCCAGCATGTGTTATTTTATCTTATGGAGAGACACCACTAGTGAACTGTGAACCCGGTCGTATTTCCATTATATTGCTATCACCTGTTTATTTTACTTGCACTGTTTACTTTACTTGCATATTACTATTGCTTTCCACTCGATACGCTCATTCCTCTGTTTCAAGCAAACCGGTGAGATTGACAACCTCATCGTAAGTTGGGAGCAAAGTATTTGGTTGTATTGTGTGCAGGTTCCGCGTTGCTACTAGCTGAAGACGAGTCAACAAGAATCGTTAACGGTGCCTTTGTTGGAGTGTTAGTAGGCTAGCAAGCATCACCTTCTGGAGTATTGACTTTTTCCTGGACCGACAAACCTTGGTTTCTTACTGAGGGAAAAACTTGCTGTTGTGCTCATCATACCTTCCTCTTGGGGTTTCCAACTGGACGGTAAAAAACTATCAACACCGCGCCGCATCAAGACATTTTTCTGGCGCCGTTGCCGGGGAAAAAGAAGACTTCTGCAAGGGGAGTTTCGCACGCACATCCTTTACTTTGTTTATTGTTTTGCTTTACTTTATTTTTACTTGCATCGTTTTTATCAAAAACACAAAAAAATTAGTTTCCTTTATAGTTTTTTATTATGTCTAGTTCAGTTGCTACTACTTTGTCGCCCGAGGATATGATTTTCACTTTCAAACAAAAGGATGAGGAAAGTTTCAAAGAAGCTTGGTCCAGAATTTATGATTGGCATGGAAAAACTGAATCAAAAATGACTTTGAGTTTGCTTCTTAGTTGCTTTTACTTTGGACTTGCTCTTCGTTATAGATATGCTTTGGATGCTACTGCAGAAGGAGATTTCCTTCATTGTGATGGAGATCAAGCTTTCAATATTATAAAAAAGTTGATTATAATTTATAGCATGCCAACTTATTTTGATTCCTCTCTTGTGAGCATTTTTAATAGACTTAATACTCTTGAGACTCAGACGGATAGTTTGAATACTTGCTATAATACTTTGCGCCAACATTTTGATTATGTGCCAGCAAATTCCGAACCTTCGAGTTGGTACCCTACGGTAAAAATCACCATTAATGGTGAAACTTTTCATGCTCGTTGTGATATTATGTCTGAATTTTGTCTTATGCCAAAGGATGTTTATGAATCTTTGAGTCTTTGGAAACTTTCTGAGGGGGGAGAAGAAATTTCTCTTACTAATAATGCAACTATATTTCCCGTTGGAGTAGCTGAAAGAATTTATACAAAAGTCCTAGGAAGGATGGTATCTACTGATTATCTTGTTATTGAATGTGTAGGAAAAGGATAAATTACACTTGGAAGATCTCTACTGAAGCTCATGGGCGCCGTTATAGATGTGGGAAAATGCAATATAAGATTCATCTCTCCACCTTGCAATAGTAACGTCTTTCCTAGAGTTAAGAGCAAAGGTAAGAAAGGAATACGTAAGGCACCCGTTGACCCTAGCACTTCATCACTTGATATTACTTGATTCGCATTTTCTGCGCCTAGCTCAAAGGCGTTAAAGAAAAGCACTCTTGGGAGATAACACAATGTTTTTACTTTCAGTACTTTTTCATTTATTTGAGTCTTGGAAGTTATTACTACTGTAATAACCTCTCCTTATCCTTTTTATTTCGTTGTTGTGCCAAGAGAAGCCTCTAATTTGAGTGAGGTAAGATTTGGGGATATTGCTGTCCTGAAACAGTTTTTGGTGCTGCACCGTAAAAATTCGTGAAAATTCTCTGTATATATTTTGGACCTGCTATTTCTTGTGCATATGCCCCAGGTTATATCCAAACTTTAATTAGTTGAACACTTTTTGATTTAAGCAACAGAAAACCCTCTAAAAATTCGACCTTTGTCAGCTGTTCTGTTTTGACAGATTTCTGCCTATATTTGTGTTTGCCGCTTTATCGCTTTCTTTTTGAGTTCTTTTGATCACAGAATTTTTGGGGAAGTTGCTACAGTAGTATATGCTTTATATGTGGTGGTTTTGAGTTGAAACCTGAAGCAAAAAGGGTTGATTCAATATTATGCTTACACTAATGTTGCTAATAGATTTATGTTTAGTTTTATATGAAAGAAGTTTTCAAGTGTAGGGATTGGAGAATGATGAGATGAGTTGAAGAATGGACAAAAGCTCAAGCTTGGGGATTCCCATGTCACCCCAAGAAATATCCAAGAGGTACAAGCGTCAAAGCTTGGGGATGCCCCCGAGGCACCCCTTCTTCATCGGCAAAAATCAGGTCACCTTTCAACACACTATATTTTTATTGCTTCATGCATTATGTGTTTTTCTTGGAGCGTCAGTTTTTTTAGTATTCAGTTTTGTTTAGTTTTTTTTGCTGCAATAAATGGTTGGACCCCAACAAATTCCTTTTGGAGAAGTTGCCTTGCTCTTCATTTGCCAAGAACACTCCGTTTTTTCACTCTTATCGTTTCAACGAGTGTTCTCTTTTTCTAGAACTGCGTTTTGCTTTCATTTTTCGCCTTGATTTTTGTTCAGATCTTGTTATATTTTTGCATCAAGGTGTATTTTGACCTCTGGTCCATGTTGGTTTTCATCAAAAGAGTTGTTTATAAAAAGTTCTAATGGTGTTGGAAAAGAGAAAAAGCTTTATGCAAAAAAGTGGTAAGGAGCTTGTCTAGACTGCGGCCTAGGCTTTTGCATGTCGTGCTTGATGTCTTTTTGATAGTATGCTTAGTGGTTTTGTTGTAGCATGACTTGTTTCAAATGACTGAGATTGCTTAATGAGCCTTTGAAAACATCATGCGTTGTTTTAATTATTTGGAAGCATTATTTTGGTTTTCTCCTTTGATGCTTTATTTGGGTTGACTTGGCGCATGCTCACACATGTTTGATTCATACAAGTCGCCATAAGCCTCTATGATCATTTAGTTTTTGACTTTTGATGCTATCTTATGCTTCTTTTAATGTCGCTTTGTCTCTATGCATGATTATGGCCATTATTGCTCTCTTAGTTGGTCGCTCCCAGTCTTTTGCTAGCCCTTATTTTGTACTGAGTATGAGCTCTACTCGTGCATCCAACTCCTAAAAACCAAGTTTGCCATTGTGTCCACTATAAATTCATATGCATGGTATTTGTAAGCCATTCCAAGTAAATTTTCATGTGCTACCTTTCAAAACTTTCAACTACTTCTCATTTTGTGCCACTGTTTTTAGCTCATGGGGACGTAGTGGTCGGAATTGCTATATTCCACATTAAATTAAGTACCCCTCGACTAGACAGCTTCATCTGCTTGTCATTAATTTTGCATGAGAGCTGGTCAGACCATTATAATCTAATTTTTAAAAGAAAAAAAAGGCACTCCTCCATGGTATGTGAATGTTGGTGGGCACCCGATGGAATCGGTTAGCCATGGTTTGAGAAAGGAAAAAAGGTGGGGAGGAGTGCCAAAGCTTTATAAAAGAGCACCAATGTGCCAAATTTTCAAAGAACTCGGAACCGCTCTCACTTGTTTATTATGGAAGATAGTAAGACCCCATTGCCAGTCGTTGATATGAAACAACCACCTCTCAAAACCCAATTTTTATCTCTGTTTTACAAATGAAAAGCTCTAGCACATGATTAATCACTGCTTCCCTCCGCGAAGGGCCTTTCTTTTACTTTTATGTTGAGTCACCACCTTCTACCTTTATGCACCGTCTAAGAGAGCATAGTTGTCATTCTGAGTATAATGTGCATTGTCCCAAAGTTTTCATTGATTGATTCATGATGTTGGTTTCATTTGTTCTTCAATTATTTGTATCTAGTCGCCCTCTTAAACTTGAAGGTGTCCTATGCATTTATGTTTTGCTCTCTCATGAAGGACAAACTGAAAACCATTTGTGTGTTTTTCCATATGATTTGAACACACGTTTGACTTTTATTGTTTTATTTTCATGATCTTTTGTTTGTGTTCTTTTTCATGTTATAACAAGGTTGCTAAGTTTCTTCTATCAAGATTATATCTTTCATGCCCATGTTTTAAGTTCTTTTGATCCCAGCGTGCAACACTTACATATATGGTCAAGATTGTGTAGGTGCATGTCACCTCAAAAATTATTTCTTTTGTTATCACTTACCTACTCGAGGACGAGCAGGAGTTAAGCTTGGGGATGCTGATACGTCTCTAACGTATCTATAATTTTTTATGCTCCATGCTTGTTTTTACACCATTTGCTTAGTGTTTCGTTACACTTCATGGCATTTTTATGCATTTTCCGGAACTAACCTATTAACGAGATGCCACAGTGCCAGTTCCCTATTTTCTGCTATTTTTATGTTTCAGAAAAGTTACATAGGAAATATTCTCGGAATTGGACGAAACGAAAGCCAGACGTCCAGATATTTACCAAAGCTTCCAGAGAACCGAAGAGGAGACGAAGAGGAGCCATAGGGTGGCCACACCACCAGGGGGCGCGGCCTGCCCCTGGCCCGCACCGGCCTGTGGTGTGGGCCCCCTGGTCCACCTCTGACGCCGCCCCTTCGCCTATAAAGACCCCCCAACGGGAAAAACCTAAAGACCCGATCACTTCTCCAGAATACATCGTGATCCGCCACCGCCGTCGACCCGAGATTGGGAGGGTCCAGAAGCTCTTCCTGGCACCCTGCCGGAGAGGGGAATCGCCACCGGAGGTCTTCTTCATCGCCATGCTTGCCTCCGACGCGATGAGTGAGTAGTCTACCTTGGACTATGGGTCCATAGCAGTAGCTAGATGGTTGTATTCTCCACCATGTGCTTCATGTTTAGATCTCGTGAGTTGCTTTACATGATCGAGATCACCATTATGTAATTCTACATGTTGTGTTTGTTGGGATCCGATTAATATTGGTGTTATGATTGAGTTGATGTACTGAATATTATCTTATGTTATCTCTATGTTGTTTATGATCTTGCATGCTCTTCGTTGTTAGTAGCTATCTTGGCCGAGTAGTTGCTAGTGACTCCAAGAGGGGGTATTTATGCTCGATAGTGGGTTCATGCCTCTATTTAATCTGGGAGAGTGACAGAAACCTCTAAGGTTGTAGATGTGCTGTTGCTACTAGGGGGAAAACAACATTCATATGCTCAAGGGCATATGCTTTGTTTACATTACACACTTTGCTTAATGCAATTATCTGTTGTTCGCAACTTAATACTTGTGGAGTTCTCGGATTGATTCGCCACAAGTGGATTATTAGTCATAGATGCAGTTGGATGACGGTCTATGTATCTTGTTGTAATGCCCAGAGTAAATCTCATAGTGATCCTCTCGACATGCACGTTGTCTTTATTCTATCAATTGCTCAACTGTAATTTGTTTACCCAGCATGTGTTATTTTATCTTATGGAGAGACACCACTAGTGAACTGTGGACCCCGGTCCTATTTCCATTATATTGCTATCACCTGTTTATTTTACTCGCACTGTTTACTTTACTTGCATATTACTATTGCTTTCCACTCGATACGCTCATTCCTCTGTTTCAAGCAAACCGGTGAGATTGACAACCTCATCGTAAGTTGGGGGCAAAGTATTTGTTTGTGTTGTTTGCAGGTTCCGCGTTGCTACTAGCTGAAGATGAGTCAACAAGAATCGTTAACGGTGCCTTTGTTGGAGTGTTAGTAGGCTAGCAAGCATCACCTTCTAGAGTATTGACTTTTTCCTGGACCGATAAACCTTGGTTTCTTACTGAGGGAAAAACTTGATGCTGTGCTCATCATACCTTCCTCTTGGGGTTCCCAACTGGACAGTGAAAAACTATCAACACCGCGCCGCATCACCGATCCCTCTAGCAATCAACCTATGCGTCTTCGAGGCTTGACATGAGCTTACTCGAATAGACTAGCTTTACTACCAAACCATTCGTATGCATGTTGTGGCTTTTGTCTCTACAGGTAGGGCGAAAAATGTCATACATGACCGATTAGGGACTCGAATTAATGGTGTTAGAGTCCCTGCCATAGTCTTCGATTATCCCAGGCACTCGGGGGGCTACTGACGAAGGAATGACCTGTGGGTCCTCGATATTCACCTACCTGGTTTTCGGTCCAGGAAGGGCATCCACCAAAGGGATAACAAGGCCCACAAAGATAGTGGCCTATCACGGCCCAGATGCAGAACTTGATGTACAAGGCAAAGATTCGAGGAGACCAAGTTGGATTAGGTTTCGACTAGGGTTTGTTCAAATCGGTTCTATCTATATTTTGCTTGGAGAACAATCCTGAGACCCAGCCTTCGCATATAAGAGGCTGGGAGGGAGGTCCTGTAGCAGCTAGGCACCTTTCACCACCATACGCCCGAGCGCTCGGATTCTCGAGAGCTCTCCACTTTTGGCTAGATCCAATCTACACCATCGCTGTAACACCACCATTGTAACCACCCCATCAATAAAGTCAGACAAGCAGGACGTAGGTCTTTATCCTACAAGGGGCCGAACCTAGGTAAAACATGTGTCCCCCTGTGTCGTCTGATCGCCGTCGAGTTCGCCAGATCCCACAAGTGCTCCATGATTCGAAAGCCCTCAAGCATGGGCATTGCCAGGGTTGAACCTCGTCAGCTGTCATTCTTAGTGTAATGTGCTTGTCCCAGAACACGGTTAATTGTGGTATAACTTTGATGCTTGTATCTTTGATATTTCTACTTCTAGTCTTCTCTTGAACTTCAGAGGTTCCTTGGCATTTACGTTTTGCTCCACAAATAAAGGCAAGCAAGATACCACTTTTTCATATCTTATTATGAGCATTACAATCCTGTAACTTCTTATGTTTTATGTTGCTTATTATTAGTGTGTTGGTACTTCTTCATAGCTTGCATGGCTATGAGATAACATTAGTTGCATACTTCTTATTATGAATTGCTTAAGTACTTGATCATATAGTGAGAATATATACATCTTATGAAGCAAATGTGTTCGAAAAAGTTTTTTTTATCGCACTCAGTTGTTAACTAAATTGCTTGAGGACAAGCAATAAGCTAAGTTTGGGGGAGTTGATACGTCCAAAACGTATCTACTTTCCCAAACACTTTTGTTGTTGTTTTCCCTCTAATTTGTGTGTTTTGAATACAACTAACACAGAGTAACGCTGTTTTTAGCAGAATTGCTCTGGTGTCTCTTTTTGTGCAGAAATCCGACTTTCAGAAAAAATCCTGGAAAATACCGCAAAGTTCCTATTTTACCAGAAGACACACGGAGCCAGAATACGAGACAGGGAGGGGCCCCGGGGGCTCACACCACCTGGTGGCGCGGGCCAGGCCAGGCCGCGCCAGGGGGTGGTGAGGCCCTGCTGCAAACAGGCTGGTAGGACAGAAGATGTCGTGCAAGTTTCTCATTGCGAGCACGTACGACTATTTACGGAACACATGCCTATGGTTGTTTAGTAGTAGGATGCTTTATCTTTATTTATCTATAATTACCCATGTCTCACTGATTTCATGAATTATCTTATCCATGCAACGTCCGTTCATCCATCCCTATGCCTACAGTATCAAATCCTACTGTTTACTATTGATACTGCTACTGTCTTTATTTTACTATTACTGCTACTATTTTACTACTACCACTACTATAAAACTGTTGCTACTGATAAACTACTACGAGCAAGTCTGTTTCCAGGTGCAGCTGCATTGACAACTCATCAATTAAGGCTTATAAATATTCTTTGGCTCCCCTTGTGCCGAATCAATAAATTTGGGTTTTACTTCCCTCAAAGACTTTTGCGATCCCCTATACTTGTGGGTCATCAAAGGATCGCGCATCGGGCGCAGGAGGACGGGACGAAGACGGCTCACGACGTTGATGTTGGCCCGTCCGGCGCTACCAACAACGACAAAGATGACGGCGAGGCTGCCATGTAGTTTTAAGTTACCTGGAATTCAAGTTTAGTTTTATTTCATTCAAGTTTGTAATATATAACAATATTTCGACGAAGTCACCCTTAAGTTCAGTATTCCCCATCGTCTGTGCGTTACTATCGAGTAGTTTTAAGTTATTTGGAATTCAAGTTTAAATTTATTTCGTTCAAGTTTTTAATATATAACAATATTTGAATGAAATCTCCCATAATTTCTCAAACGCGCCCCTCCCCCCAATTCGGCATTTCCTCGGATTCTGTATTTTTGAGATGCATTTCCTCAAATTCGAAGAACACAAAATCAGATGAAATTAGAGAAAGAGGGTGAGAGAGAAATCAGATCTAATGTTCGCTCCCATAGCTGCCATTCTCCTACGTCGTGACATACCGCTTCAGAAGTGCGATGCATGCGCACTCAGGGGATCTGGGAAATCTTCACATCGCCCGCGTTTCGTTGCCAAAGAAGAAGAAGAAACATGTATGGAAGGGAGGTAATGTAGTGGGGGGGGGGGGGGGGGGTTGCTCGGCCTCCCGCCTTATCCAAAGCTGAGTTGGATAAGTAGTGGGTCCCGCTATGAGGTGGTCACGTTGTTGGTCCAGTTTTGAGTTGGCACGGGCCCTCTTATATTGGATCCCACTTTGAGGTTTAAAAAAGGAGGGACCCACCGAATTGTGGGACCCAATGTGGGGCCGACATTTGAGAGGGCCCCCATAGTGTGGGCCCCACTGTGATGTGGGTCCTGCTCTTTGTGGGTCCTACATTTTGTGAGACACATGTTGATTGGGTCCAACTTTGATTGGGTCCCACCTAGGTAGCTACAGTGAAGGTTCGGCAGTGAGGTGGATGAGTTGTGGGTCCCGCCATCAGTTGACCTGTTGCATGTGGGTCCTGCTTGTCTCACATAATCTAAGTAAATAACGCTGGCTCTTGCGCTTAAGGCCTGTTTCGCATGTAGGCTATTCAGGCTGTAAGATTGATCGCATAGGAGCTATTTCAGCCAACGATGTTGCTTTTCGCCCTATTAGATTGAAATATGTTGCTGCTGAGCTATTAGCCCCTTCTAACCTGCTCAACAATTCTAACCTGCTCAACAAGTGGTAGAAAATATATGATATTGTTGAACAGTGAACGACCATCCCAAAATGTAGAAATCAAGTGGCATGCATAAGTTAGTATCTAGCTATGCTAGGTTGATGTAACATCAAAATTCAATAGCAGTCACCAGTAAAAGAGAAGTTCCAAGTCACAAGTTCGCAAAGCGTTTGCTGATCTTTTGTTGAGAAAATAGTTTGCCTGATTTTTCTTTGGAGAAAATTGTTTGCCTCATAAGTTACAGGTCTTAAGAGATACGGAGTAGGATTTTTTTTGGATTTTCTAGAAATCATCTCTAACTACAGATTAGTTATCTTTCTCCTCTAACCTTCTTCTACCTCTACCTCCAGATGCTACGAAGGCGAGGAAACAACCTCGTCAGTTGGCCGCGACATCGTCGGTAGAGACGAGGAAAGAAGCTTAGGGTTTCAGACGCTAAAGGTCTTAAGGTTGAGGATGCAGTGGCTTGTCGGAGTTAGGGGAGTTTTAAAGAAGGTCAACACAGATCTTAGAGTTTAGGATGTAGGACTCACGGAGGCTAGGGGCTGTAGATGAGTCGCCTGAGCACTAGACTTCTTTTTAAAAAATCAGCCCGGCTTAAAGAAGCAGTAGAAGAAGGCTCAGCTCGCTGCAGTGCCCTTTTGGACTCCTCGTGCACCCGCTGCAGTCCGGCGGTGCAGCCAGCTTCCTGTTTCCCCGGCAGGCCGCCGGTCACGGACATGGAGGCGAGCGGCCCGAGTTCCAAGAAGAGGAAGCTAGCGGCGCCCAGCAGCCTTGGAATGCCGCCGCCGGGGGTTATGGTGGTGGTGGATCCCAAATCACCTCGCTCAACCCACGACCAGCAACCGCCACCCGGAACTGCCAAAGAAGGCGCCGACCGCATCAGCAACCTTGCCGACGCAATCCTCGGTGAGATCGTCTCGCTCCTCCCCACCAAGGAGACCGTCCGCACCCAAATCCTCTCGCCGCGGTGGCGCCATATTTGGAGCTCCGCGCCTCTTAATCTCGAGTGCGAAGACCTCCTCCCGGCCGCCGACGAGGCTGTCCTCGCCGGCATCGTGTTTGGATCCACAGTTATTCAGGTACCTTACGTCTTCCTACTTGTTAGGCTTCTCAGTTGCATAGGAATTAGGAACTATAAAATGAGGGTGCCGTTTTGACTCCCGGGCACAACTGCACACGATATCCTCGTCGCTTATATGAGCGTTGAGATTTGAGCTATGTGTATATTCTACAGAGCTACAGTGTGGTGTACACCACGTACTACACGCATCAGACATAAAGGCATTAAATGCGAGTAGTTTTATGTGATCCAGCTCTCTATGGGCCAAATCAGTTTGTCTGCATGTCTACAAGTCAATACTCCCTCCGTCCCGATTTTAAGGGCATAATTTGCAAATCTTTTGGCTCTAGGTAATTTATGATTGGTGGTAAGATTTGGCTCTTTATCCTTATTTAAAAATCTATTAATTAATAAAGAAGGGCATGCATTGGTTGTTTGGCCTTGGAAATGCAAAAATTACCCATGCAAAACTGCTAATTAAACACCTTAAATGCTAATATGTCTAGGATGTGGAGGTATTTTGGAATTGCATGATATACGAAGTTCTTAAAATCAGGATGGAGGGAGTACCGATGCAAAGCTCATAATGGAGCAAAGCAGATGCGAGACATTTTTTTCTTCAAAGTGATGGTCCGACGAGCGTCAGGACAAAAGACTGTTTGCAGGTCAATAGTTACTACACGGCCCAGCTCACTGTGCACCGAATAGAAAATAGAAAATACAGCTGTGAATACGGGAGCATATATGCTCGAGATCAGATGAGCATTTCCGCTATAAAATATCATATGCACTTGTCGTTGGCCTAATCTTGTCTAGCATGCTTGATAAAGGGACTGCATGTTGATACGATGACAGCTGTGGTGAGTACAGTCAAGATTTTAGCTATCTGTATGAAGACTCTAAGTTTGGATACAGTTATTGAGTTGATGAGATGATTTCCGTGCTTGGAGAAGTTGTACATTGAGGTGACGATTCTTCATTTTGTACTTCTTTGTCTTCAGTTAATGATCTGATCTTACTTAACTAAAGTGGTTGGTTTCAATTTGTCCATGTTCCTTTTTCAGTCACAAATAAGGAAGGATAAAGTTGAGTGGCGTCACAAACACGGGAGTCTTAGCATCCGCCTGAAGACAATTGTGTTTAGTTGGTACCCGGGCACTAATTCTGACATTAGCTTCGCCTCATTCTTTGTGCTGAACGCTAGGATGCTAGAGTCAATGACCTTTCAGCTTGAAGCCAGAGATATCAATGAAGTTTTCTTGGCAAAACAGCTTAGGGAGCTTCAGCTAGGGAACAAGGCTTCAAGAGATGCTCAGTTTCATTTTACAGCACATAGATGAGTTCGCGGTGTTACGGATATGCATCATGTCCGTGATTTAGATTTAGCTGATCCATTTGCGCGGTGATGTTGAAACTGGCATTGATCCATTCTGTAAATTAATCTTCCTTGTGAACCTATCTCAGTTTTTATTCTGTCCGAACTTGATTAGCTTTGGTGTTTGCTCAATGGTGAAGTTCATTATCTGGAACCTCATGATATGATATGTAAATAAGCTATTTGTGTCGTCAACCATACGATATACTACCATGTGACAAGTGGCAACCCTAGAATGTGTAACCGCAGATCCTTTAAAATTTGGACTAATTAACAATGCTAGGTGCAATGAAAAAGTTAAACTTTGAGAGAGGACTGTTTATTGTGGTTCAAGTTTGTTGTGCTTTGAGTGATCTTTAGTCCTCAAGTTCCCCAGGTTTCAAAGAGATGCAAAATATGGAGCATTGGACTGAAATCTATGAGATTTAGGTATTGATTTTTTGTTCTGGTTCAGGTATGGGTGGAATGTCATGAACTGTATAGACAACGGATAGATGAGCTCACTTTAAGTTGTGTAGGCTCTTTGTCGTGGGAATTCAGAGACAGTAGCCATGGGGAGGCTTATCGAAGGGGCTCGACGGTGGTGACGATGGATCCGGCTCAGGATTGTGCCAACGGAGACACCTCGGTTTACCCAGGTTCAGGGCCCTCCCGGGTGGAGGTAAAGCCCCTACTTCCTGCCTGCTTCGTATTATCTAGACAGTAGCGATTACAGTGCTCCTCGAGCTGTTCGGGCTAGAGGAGGAAGAAGAAGATCGGATCTCCCTAGACTAAGGGTCCAGACCCCCTTATATAGGCGGGGGTCTGGTTACAGGTTAGGTGGCGATTCGGACGGCTGCCGGCTCCTCCGTGGCCACGTCCTTGGCGTGATCCTCTGGCCCTACTCTGACGATCACGCTTTATAAAGCGCCTTTCTCCTGGGACCGGCATCTGGGAGGCATATGCCCTCCCTTTTGCCTCGGATCCTGGCGTGGGGAAGGCTCCTTGATCGCTGATTGGCTGAGTCCGGTCGTGGCGTTCGTCACTCCCATCCTTTGCCTCTGTCGTTCTTGTCGGGGCCAGCCCACTTTTGGCGAAATAGCCGTTGGAGGGTTGTTGTCTTCATCGCCTGGCTCCGGCTCTCCTCGGTGGAATCGCCAGCCGGCTGCTGGCGCAGCCGGCCCTCCAAGCGGAGCCGGTCTTCTTATCCTAGAGCCGTGGAGATTCCTGGGACGCCAGCCGGCAAATAGCTCGGCCCGTGGCATGCCCTATTAGTCATCCCCACGACACTAGCCCCCGAAACTGGCGAAGTCTCATGGGTTAGCATGGGGCTTCGACGGGTTCTTTTCCTCGCCGAAGTCTTGTTTGTTTCCGTCGAAGTCCCAGGACTCTTGGTCTGGTCTGGAGGTTGCTGGTTTCGATGCCAAGTCGCGCGAAACCCCTCCAGCCGTCTCGTGACGTGCCGGCTCCAGGTCCAATCCAGCTGGCGGCTGCTCGGCGGTCGTGAGCCGGTGCGCTGCCCCCTCGAAACTTGTGCCGCTTCGGGTCTTGATCCCACGCTGCGGCCGGTGCAGTGCGCCAGTGGCCAATCTTATCATCTTGACTTCGGAATCACCACCGTCACAACTTCCCGAGTCATCATGTGGGGCGGACTGGCATACGTCAGCGACGCGTCCCATCGGTTCCTCCCATGATCCGCTGCGGCAGCCGCAACGGTTGCACACGATGTGGGGGTGGTTACCGAAACGTCGGGGGTTATCCCCTTCACCGCTTTTCTTTGAATGCTGGGCGCGCCCGTGGCCAAGGGCGCATCCCCACTTCTCCCCTCGCCTCGAGTCTCGCCTTTCCGAGCCCAGTTCAGCCATGTCCCCCCTCAGCGGTTCCGCCGTCGGTGGTGACAAGGTCCCGGAAGGGAGCAGGAAGGAGGACAAGGCACCGGAGATGTCGCCTCCTGTGTCTCGGAAGCGCGGTCGCCCGAAGGGGATCCGCAACAAGAAGACCTTGGAGGCTCTTGCGGCGATGGCAGCTGCTGATGCCAAGCTGACGTGTAGCAGACAGTCCTTGTGCGTGGTGAATGACCAGCCCGTTGGGAACCCCAAGAGGAAGGTATGATGAGTATAGCAGCTAGTTTTCCCTCAGTTAAGAAACCAAGGTTTAATATCGTTCAGGAGAAAAGCAGACAGCAACGACTGAAGGTGATGCAGACTGGCTTAATAACACTCCAACAAGGGCGCCGTTTAACGATACTTGTTGACTCGTCTTCGGCCAGTAGCAACGCAGAACCTGCACACAACACAACCAAGTACTTTGCTCCCAACTTGCGATGAGGTTGTCAATCTCACCGGTTTGCTTGAAACAAAGGTTATGAGCGTATCGAGTGAAAAACAGTAGAGTATGCGAGTAAAGTAAACAGTGCGAGTAAAGTAAACAGGTAATAGCAATATGATGGCAATAGGACCGGGATCCACAGTTCACTAGTGGTGTCTCTCCATAAGATAAATAACACATGCTGGGTAAACAAATTACAGTTGGGTAATTGATAGAATAAAGATAAACGTGATATGTCAAGAAGATCACTATGAGATTTACTCTGGGCATTACAACAAAATACATAGGCCGCCATCCAACTGCATCTATGACTAATAATCCACTCCCGGGGATATCAATCCGAACACCCCATGAGTATTAAGTTGCGAACAATAGATAATTGCATTAAGCAAAGTGTGTAATGTAAACAAAGCATATGCCCTTGAGCATATGAATGTTGTTTTCTCCCTATTAGCAACAGCACATCTACAACCTTAGAGGTTTCTGTCACTCCCCCAGGTTAAAAAGAGGCATGAACCCACTATCGAGCATAAATACCCCCTCTTGGAGTCACTAGCAACTACTCGGCCAAGATAGCTACTAACAACGGAGAGCATGCAAGATCATAAACAACATAGAGATAACAAAAGATAATATTCAGTACAGCAACTCAATCATAAACACCAATATTCATCGGATCCCAACAAACCAAACATGTAGAATTACATAACTGTGATCTCAATCATGTAGGGCAGCTCATGAGATCTAAACATGAAGCACATGGTGGAGAAGGCAACCATCTAGCTACTGCTATGGACCCATAGTCCAAGGTAGACTACTCACTCATCGCTCCGGAGGCAAGCATGGCGATGAAGAAGACCTCCGGTGGCGATTCCCCTCTCCGGCAGGGTGCCAGGAAGAGCTTCTGGACCCTCCCGATCTTCGGGTCGACGGCGGCGGCGGATCGCGATGTGTTCTGGAAAATTGATCGGGTCCTCAGGTTTTTTCCATCGGGGGGTCTTTATAGGCGAAGGGGCGATGTCAGAGGAGGAGCCAGGCGCCCTCATGCCAGGCTCGCGCGGCCAGGGCCCTGGCCGCGCCGCCCTGGCGTGTGGGGCCCTGGTGGCCCCCCCTACTCTCCTTCGGATCTCTAGAAGCTTCCGGGTAAAATAAGACTTTAGGAACTTGTTTCGTCCAATTCCGAGAATATTTCCTGTGTATCACTTCCGAAACACAAAAACAGCAGAAAACAGGAAACTGGCACTGTGGCAACTCGTTAATAGGTTAGTTCCGGAAAATGCATAAAAGTGCCACGAAGTGTAACGAAACAATAGGCAAATGGTGTAAAAACAAGCATGGAGCTTCAAAAATTATAGATACGTTGGAGACGTATCAAGCATCCCCAAGCTTAACTCCTGCTCGTCCTCGAGTAGGTAAGTGATAACAAAGAATAATTTTTGAGGTGACATGCACCTACACAATCTTGATCAAATATGTAAGCATTTGTGAGCTGGGATCATAAGAACTTAAAACATGGGCATGAAGATATAATCTTGACAATAAGAACTTAGCAACCATGTTGTAAACATGCAAATGAACACAAACAAAAGATCTTGAAAATGAAACAATGAAAGTCAAACGTGTGTTCAAATCATAAGGAAAAACATACAAATGGTTTTCAGCTTGTCCTTCATAGAGAGCAAAACATAAATGCATAGGACACCTTCAAGTTTAAGAGGGCGACTAGATACAAATAATTTAAGAACAAGTGAAACCTACAATATGAATCAATCAATGAACTTTGGGACAATGCATATCACACTAAGAATGACAACTATGCTCTCTTAATGGTGCATAAAGAAAGAAGGTGGTGACTCAACATAAAAGTAGAAGAAAGGCCCTTCGCAGAAGGAAGCAGTGATTGCAAGTTTTATAACCTTCAAAAATTATGGTACTTACCGGCTTTGAGCTCTCATTGCCCCCATCATAAGCATCTTGAATGGTTAAAGTTAATGCGAGAACAATTATGATGCATATGCTTGACAAATCATAAGTTGAAAACCTCGTGTCCCGTGAATACGAGTACCCAAACCTCATGCTACTTTACTTAGAGTCCCAAGCAAGGCTCTTGTCATTGTAAGTATATGCATATCATTGAGAACCGCCAATGGGGTACCTCCGTGCCCGATGACATGGAACAAGCCCACACCAAAATGACAGGACAAGCAGACAATGAACACCTCGACATCTCTTTTATTTGCCATTTGTTTAGCTTTTTATTGTGAGATGC